>JARHVA010001403.1:3222500-3485160 GCA_037957365.1 Torreya grandis
CATGATATTTTTATCATTTTACAAATGTCCTGATTCTCCCTATAGAGGGGTTGTAAAACTCCACCTATTTTATCTACTCCAAACATACTAACCTTCTGTCTAGACCCACCTGAGTCTTACACACTCCATTACAACTCTTCCTAATCTCATAAACCTGACCAACATCCACCTCCCATCTCAAAAAACTCTCCTACAACCCCCTAGGACCTATTGCCCCTACCAACATCGATCACATAACTGACATCGGCCATACCTACTTACCGACATTGATAGCTTAACTAAGGTTAGTGACTATGGATTTCCAGTAACCTGCTTGAACCTACCTCAACCACCTCCAAAAACATCAACAACTCACATTACCTGCATTTTGTCACTCTCTACTGCACTTAGACTGCAATAATGGTATGAATATCTCTCTCTTACTCTCTCTTTAATTCTATTATTCATTACCAATTTTGTTTCAAAAAGTGGACTATCATCTCTAAAAAAGTTTGACACTTCCAGGAATAAGTGTGTAACTTGGCAGCCCACTCATATATCTGCTAACAAATATTTTTGGTGATAGTACATTCTTATTCATAGGTAGTCCTCCCCAGCTAGAGAGGAGTACTCAACATTGTCTATATATGGTGTATAACCAGTCTGGGTTCTCTCTAATCCCTACCTTTCATCTATGTTTCTCCTCAAACATCAAATAGATTCAAAATTTAGTGAAACATTTTTGGCACACCCGATGGGACCCTAGAGTTCTCCTTGGGTTCATTGCTTGTTTTAAGCATTCACATAGGTGCATTATAGTGAAAATTTCATTCCTTGCACTTTCTCCTTCTTTTCTCCCTCAAAGCAAAATATTCAACATTTTATTTTTTGTTTAAGGGCAATAAACTGAAACTTCTTCTTTGCCACTCTTCTTTTCTCTTTGCCTCTAAAAGCAACTTATCATTTTTCTTACAAGTTAAAATAATATCTTATTTATTTCTTTCTTGCATGCACATTAGGATAGTGAATTTCATTTTCTACTCCTATTTCATCATTGTTTTCATTCAAATCTAAACATTTTAGATTTGGGTTTAAAACTTATTGCACTTCATTGTTTGCTTGTTGCATATTAGCTCACTTAGTTAATTACAAGCATTACAAATGAATTGTAGTGCACCTATGTTACACAACTAGATCACACTCACAAAAAAAAATATCTAAACTCACCTGAGATAAGGCCCATCAAGATTTCGTCACCTGGTGGATCACCTTACCCTACCTAGCTATCTTACTTAGATTTTACCACCAAGGGGAGAACCCACTCCATTCTCTGGTGGAGTATAAACTCTATAAATAAGGCATATTTTGGCTGAGTGGCATGGCTTGGCTTTAGGTTTGTGAACTATGGAGAGCAAGCTCTTATAACAAGCCACATACCTAGTCTAACATAGATTTCCTCTTGAGCACTAAAACTAACCTAAAACTAGCTCTAGATTACTTTCTAGTACCTTCGATAACCAAATTCTCTTTTCACTATCTGATTAAGGCATAAGCCAACACGAGACTAAAATTAATCTCTAGGTGTTAATAATTAGTGGTTGTATGTTCCTTTTTTGCTTTTCTATTGCCTTTTATATTTTAGAGTTGGTAAGGATGTTTTTCCATTGATTCACAAAATTAACACCATTTATAATAATCAGGTTATATAACCTATTATATTAGGTTTTTTGATTGTTCATTCTCCTTACACAGACCTCTTGCATCCTCTATTTTACCTAGATTCTACCTCTAGGTTTCTAAAACATTAGATTTTCCATCTCCTAGGATATCACAATGATTAACATCGATTAATCCCACCAATGTTGGTAGACTTTAGCCTACCAACATTGGTTAATCCCATCAACATTATCAAACTTTAACTACCAACATCAGTTAAGTGATCGACGTCAGTGACTGTGTAATTTTAGTTTACTCAAAATAGTAAGCTAAAACAACTTACTTACATGCACCTAAACTTGGTTTTTCCTTATTCTATGACTAATACAGAGTATTAAGACTATTTATACTTCTTCTTGCATGGTATTAACATGATCCAAAACCAAAATACTTGTTGATTATACAATCCAAAACCACTTCCACCTTCCCCTCTTATTGTTGATTCTATCATGGATAATACTTTAGATATAGAGCATACTCCCAGCCTAAACCAAATTCTCATTATACCTAAATAAGATCAAGATTTTGCTAAATTTTTTGATCACAATATGGTAGTCCTTCAACATTACCTTGTCATAAGTTGAACCCACAATTCTTTGGGTGACCCACTATATGGTATGCCAACTTCTCTAATGGAGACAACTTTAATTTCAGTTGTTTCCACTATTTTCCCCATGGTTACTCAAACCACCACTTTGACAAGTAACCCAACCATAAACAATGTCCAAAGTTTAGCATCACCAAATGCCCAATTCCACCTAAACCTTGGCATGACTTTCCTACTTTCATAACCACAAGTAGTTCAGTCAAATCTCACCCCATTTCAAAATTTGGTGGTACCTATTCCATCTACTCTCGCACCTATAATTACTCAATTTATGATTCACCCTTCACCTAGTATAACCATGTCAATAACCCAACCTATAATAACAACATCCAACTAAAGCATAGTCTCTAACCCAACAGGACAAGCCCCTTTTCTTTTTATCCCCCAGCCTATGACTCATTATCCTTATGTTGAATCAACACAACCTCAGCAAGCTATGTCATACGCTCCCTCTACTTCCTATCAGGTTCCCTATAACTTAGGGGGTATCTCCCAAACCAATCCCCCTCCAAACCTCATTAAGATGTTGATGGACAAGATGTCTAATCTAGAGACATCTGTTTTAGGTTCAAAGAATGTGTTATCTTATGATCAGATATGCAATGAACCCATTCATACTTCTATGCCTATTTACCCTTATCAAAGCCAATGGGAACTCCTAAAATTTACTCATTTCTAGAGTAAAGAGGACCCACAATAGCATTTTTGAGCATTTAGACATGATTTTTATTTAATAAGACACAATGATGCATTATTACTTTGCATTTTCCCTATGTCTCTTTTAGGCATTGCCCTAGATTAGTATAGCTCTATAACTCATCACTCAATTTTCTCATTTACCCAACTCACACAAATATTCCTAGACTATTTCTCTATTAACATTTCTAAAAAGGTTTCTATTATAGAACTTTATTCTATTAGACAATTTGATGACGAGCCTATCACAGATTTTATGGCTCGTTGGAGAGGCTTGATCAATAAACTCTCTTTCTCTTTACCCCAACTTGAGATTATTGAGCTCTTCTCGAGGGCATGTGCTAAGCACATTTCATCTACACTTTGAGTACAAACTTTTTTCACATTTGATGAGGCCTTTAAAATGGTGTAAAAACTTGAAATTTGGGCTATAGACGAAGGCAGAGTCAAGTTGCACAATAAGAATGCCAGTTCTAAATTGAATGACTCTTATTTTTCTAAAACTTCTCCTTCTAACCAAAAATCTAAAGGCTCTGCCAATGCAGTGGTCATTAAATCAGCTTCTTCCACAACCACAAACCAACCTAATTCTTTGACTTCTCAAAATCTGACCAATCAATTCCAGCAACAGTATGAACAAAGACAATACACTCCCATTTGGGAGTCATATACTTCTATTTTGGAAAAACTATTACAACAAGGTGCCATAACCCTTCCTTAAATCAAACCTCCTATACAATTTGACCCCTCCCATCCTAGTCCAACTTGGAACAAGGAGGATAATTTTTGTGACTACCATTGAGTTAAAGGCCACAATTTTAATAACTATAAAACATTTAAGAACATTGTTCAAGACATGCTTGATAGGGGTGATCTCATTTTGGATAACCTTAATGCACCCACTAATAAAAATATAGATGTGTTCAAATAGCCTTTTCCTAACCATTCACCCAATCAAAATATTGTTCAGACCATGACTAACTTATGTGATCATAATATCCATATAGTTAGTATGGTATCTCTTTTACCTCTAGTTCAACCTATCCCACAACAGGAGGCAACTATTTTACTGACTCCTCCCCCATAGTCAGTGGCATTTATTTTGCCTATTTTTCCTCCTCAAGTAGAAGAGCCTATTTCACCCATTATACTCATGCTTGAGGAAGATCCTCCTTTACCACTCCTTTTTCCACTAGAGAAGCATGTATTGCCAGTTCTTTTTATACCAATGTTACCTATCCTCTTACCCCTTGAATACTGTGCCTTACCCATTCTACAACCACATGTTGAGGGGAACATCATTCTTGTGTTATACCCTATTGAGGAACCCTCTTCACTTTTCTCTCCATCGATAGAGATAAGTACCCCATCCACTCCACCTTTGCACCTAAAAGAGTTAGTGTTATCTACTCCTATGTTAAACAAGAGACCTACTATGCCAACTCTAATTCAACCAATTTTACCATTTAATTTACCTATGGATGATCATAATTTATCTATTCCTTACCCACATGTTGAGGGAGAAATTATACCTATGCCCTACCCCCTTAAGGAACCCTCTTTGCCTACCTCTCCTCCACTCATGGAATATCATGCCTCTTCTCCTATCTCTATCAAAGAAGACCCTGTTGTGGCTCTTTCTCATCTTTGCCCTGAGATATCAAAGACCAACAATTTCTCTCTTTCTCAATCACCTTATCCTTCTAAATAAGAAATCATAAGGCCTACATCAACTTCATCTAAACCCGTCTCATAGTTGGTGAAAAGTCTAGAATTTCTTGACTCCATAATGCTAAATCACATAGTATTTTGGGACCGACTTAAAACTCTTTATCCAACACAATGAGTGTTGACCTTTACCACTAACCCTCTCACTACCCTTTACCCCAAGGTCTTTAAAAAATCTAGAGCTTCTTCACCAAAATCACCATAAGCTCATCAATCTATGTCAGAACCCTCACCCTCATAGACATCTACCACATTAAATTAGATCAAGTCTTTAGGCATACATCCCATCTCTAATCTAATTCATCCACTAGTGAAATTAGGTCTAACTCTCCAACCACAAGCTGGATTTTTATGGCCTAAAATATATAAAAATATTAAGCTTCCTAGATATTGTTGATCCTTCCCTCTTCAACCCTCAACTTTGCCATCAATTTTAGGAACACGCCCCTCTACTTTAGTTAGAGTATCACCAATCCAAGAAAAACAAAATGCTAAGTTACCTCCACTACTGCCTCTACCACCAGGTAGGCCTTTCACATCTGACACCATGATACCTAACACTAAGAAAGTGTCAGCAAAACATGTAACTCCACTACTACCTAATAAGGTACCATGCAAAATCACCCATGTGACTCCTAAACAAACGAAGGTGTCCACTCCTATTACCACAACAAGTTCTAGCCCACTCACAAGATCTCAAAGATTTTTTCTACATTAGTTTTTACAATATTTAGTAATAACTCTTCCTCCCATTAAGCCTAATATCCCTCTTCGACTAAAGCCATCTTGATTTAATGATACATAAGTGTGTCTATATCATCATTCACCTGGACACAATACTAAGATTTGTAAAGCTCTCACATTAATCATTTAGAAATACTTTCATGATGAAACTCTCTTTGTTGATACTCCCACTAACCTTCCTACTATTCCACCTCTAGCATCCACAATGCCTCATACCATTCCACCTGAATTTAAGCCCAAAGATGTTGTTGTATCCCCTTTTCCACCTCCTCCACCTATGTTTTAGATTAGCATAGTTACTATGGCCACATGGTCAGAAAATCAAAAGGATAAAGGTCACTGCTCCTTGGGCTCATCCCTTTTCCAAAGACACTCCTCTGAATCCCAAGATTTCCATCTTGGGTGTCCTGAAACCAACATTTTCAAATGTTATTCAAAGCTTGATGGTGAAATAACTTCACCAAACTCCTATGAAAATGTCCTTGTATGAGTTAATCCAAAACTCACCCCAACACCATCAAGCATTGATTAGTGTCTTACAAGTGGTTGAGGTACAACCTAATGATCCCCAACCTCTTATAGCTTTGGTCAGCTCTCTCAATTCCATCTCCCTGATTTCCTTTAGTGATTCAAAAATTCCACTTCAACACCCTAAAGATCAAGATTCTACCCTTTTTATTACCACATATATTGATAAAAATAATGTCAAAAGAGTCATGATCAATGGGTGAGATAGTACAAATATTATCTCCACCCATGCCTATAAATAGCTAGCTCTTCCTAACAATTTCATGTCTCAAACTGACACAGTGCTCCACTCTTTTAACAATACCATAGCTACTATGATGGACACTGTTGTCTTACATATCTATGTAGGTCTCCACATAATTCTTAATCTCTTCTATGTTGTAAAAGGAGAGTTCCAATATAACATATTGCTTGGATGACCTTGGATACATGTTATGGCATGTGTGCCCTCAACTTGTCACTGATGTGTCAAATTAGAGCACAATAGGCAAGTGCATGTTATACCCACCAACCCACCTTTATTTAAAACATGCAACATGAATTATAGTCATAATGATGTTCTCATTCCATTAAATACATCATATTCTTTGCATGATACTTTTGAAGCTTCCACAAGCTCCACTACCCCAGTTACATAGATACTGGTAACACAAATTTCTAACAGAGATCCCATGGAAGAAAATTTTAAGCATTTGTCACTTAGAGAATATCATTTATTGACACTTGACATGTTCCATACTCCACAAGAGTATGGAAAGCTTCGTATGCACCCAAATTATGATCCCCATATTGGGATGGTCATCCTTTATGAGCCCCCTAACCTTTGAACTAATTTCACATATAGGGGAATTGATCAGGCTCACACAGTTAGAAATCCATCCTCTTTGCCACATCCATTTATCTATGACTTTTCTTTCTTGACAAAGCCTAGTTTCACTCACACCTATCTTTATAGGTGTGCCTGGAAAATATTTGGTTTGGGTCATTATAAGTAGGGTGTTCATATGCCCATTGAATATCCCATTAGCAAAACCATTAAAAATGCCAAAAAGAGGCATGGAGTGGGTTATGACAAACCAACTAAACTCACCAAAACTTCCCATGTACCAATTATTGAAGAGCTAGTCTCTCCTTCTCCACCATCACCTACCAAATCAGAGGTATCTATACCTCCTATTTGTTTTCAATAAATGCCATCCATTTGGGGCCTCTCACCTATCACCAAGGTAAGAAAATAAGACCCCTTCCTCTCATTCATCCTAAAATGATTGATGAAGACTCTCCCACTATTAACAATGTCTAATGTCAAGATGATGATGCTATTCTCACATACATGGGTAAAGATGATTCCTATATCTAATGATCGTTCCCATATAAAACACAAGATATGTTAAATAAATCAACCATTGACATCAATTTACCCTCTCACGATAACCCACGCATCCTCAAGATTGGCCAATATTTAGATTCCTTTGAGCAAGCTAATTATGCCACATTTCTTAATAATTATAGCAAAGCCTTCGCTTGGTCTTATAATGACATGCCTAGTATTGACCCCTCTATTATCACCCATAACATTGTCACCAATTGAGATGCTAAACTTGTTAAGCATAAGATTTGAAAAATGCATCCTCGTATTTCTCTCCTTGTCAAAGAAGAGCTCCAACACCTCTTTTTTATTAAATTTATCCAACCCATCGACTACTCGCAATGGGTTTCCAATATTGTTCTTGTCACAAAAATGACTAGAAGAATCTGTAATTACATTAACTACCATGACCTAAACCTCACTTGTCCAAAAGATGACTTTCTATTGCCAAGTATTGACCAAATTGTTGATCTAACAGTCGATAATGAGATGCTATCACTTATGGATAGGTTCTCAAGATATAATCAAATATTGGTTTCTCTTGAGGATCAACAAAAGATATCTTTCATTACCCCATAGTGGAATTTTTGTTAGTGGGTCATGCCTTTTGGTCTGAAAAACACTAGTGCCACCTACCAATGTGCCATGACTTACATCTTCCAAAATTATGGAAGACTATGTGGATGACTTACTCAAAAAGTCTAAACTTCTCCAATATCACTTAATGATTTTCAAAATCATATTCACTCATCTCCTCCAATATAAATTTTGACTAAACCCAAATAAATTTGTCTTTGGTGTCCTTTTTGATAATCTCTTAGGCTTTATCATTTCTCTCCATGGTATTGAAGTTGACCCTACTAAGGTTCAAACAATACTAGAGATGCCTCCACCTACTAATATCAAACAGCTATGTAGCCTACAAGGAAAACTTCAGTCAATCCATCACTTCACTCCCAATTTTTTGATCATTTCCAACCCTTTCACCATCTCCTCAAAAAATATGTCTCCTTCCATTGGAATATAGATTTCTAGGAAGCTTTTGATGCACTGAAATAGTATCTCCTTTCCCCATAGGTTCTTATTCCACCTAAGAAAAACCAGCCTTTCTACCTTTACATCTCTACAATAGAACATTCTTTGGGTGTTACGATTGCACATCAAGATGATCACCATCAAGAACAGGTGGTTTACTACATAAGTTGAACACTTATTGATTATGAGACTCGATATACCCATATCAAAAAGCTTTACCTCAAGTTAATTTTTTCAACCTCCAAGCTTTGCCATTACCTCTTAAATCATAAAACCTACATGGTCACCCATATTTATCCCCTCAAATACATGCATTCTAAGCCATATCACAACCAATGTGTAGCTCAATGGCTCATTCTCCTTGCTAAATTTGACTTAGAGTTTATTCAATAAAATTCTATCAAGGGGAAAATAATCATTGACCAATTAGCTACTACCCCTTTATCTAATAACCAACCTTTAAACCTCGAATTCCCTAATGATTCCATCTTAACACTCTCCATCAATGACATCTCCTATCAAATATGATGTTCTTTGATGGGTCTAAAAGTCAACATGGTATGGGTGTGGGGGTCATTCTTATTCCTCTAGATGGCAAGCTTATGCCTTTGTCATTTAAACTAGATTTTGAATGTACTAACAATATGGTCGATATGAGGCTTTGATCTTAGGGTTTCAAATGGCTATCTTCTTGGGTATCAAATCAATAACCATTTTTGGTGACTCTCAACTAGTGGTTAATCAAGTTAATGGTTCCTACCTATGCAAATATGAAATTCTATATTGATATAAACATCATGTAGATACGTTATTAGGATCATTTGACTCCTATCTCTTACAACCTATTTCTCGATCTACAAACAAGTTTGTTGACACAATGGATTTAATTGCTTCACACATACCCTATTCCTCAAAAATCTATGTCACTGTGCATCACTTAACATTACCCCTATGTAACAACTAACATCCTTTTTAGCATAAATTTAACATACAACCCACTTGACTTATGGTATAAGTAACTCATATATTATCTTTCCTTTTCTATTACCCCTTCTAATCCCTCCAATAATGAGAGACGTGCCTTCATAAAACATACCACTCGTTACACTATGCTAGGGGGACTTCTCTAAAAGTGAGGTTTTCATGGTCTCCTCCTTAGATGCCTCACTAGTACTGAGACTCCCTTCACTATTAATAAAGTCCATGACAAGATTTGTGGTGGTCATGTCAATGGTCACATAGTTGCCAAGCATATCCTTCGACTCAGCTATTATTGGACAACACTCTATCAAGACTATGGTGATTACATTTAGCATTGCATCAAATGTCAATAACACACTAACCTCCTTCATGTTCCAAGTCATGCATTACAAGTCACCAAAGACTTTTGGCCCTTCTCCCAATGGGGCTTGGATCTAATCAGTGAGATTAACCCTCATTCATCCCTTCATCATTATTTTATCATTACTTCAATTGAATACTTCACTAAGTGGGTTGAGGCCATTCCTCTCATCTCCACCAAGGTTGACAAAATTATTGGCTTTATCAACCATCACATCATCTATCATTTTGTTGTCCCACATAAAATTATAATAGATAATGACAAATCTTTCAAAAACAAGACTATCCAAAGTATTTGTGATACCTTTGGAATCAAATTAAATTTCTCATCGTCATACTATCCACAAGCAAATGGAAAGGCAGAAGCTTCTAAAAAAACATTGGCCAAAATCCTCATGAAGGTAGTTAATGATATGGGTAAGGTTTGGCACAAGCACATTCTGTTTGCTTTATGGGCTTATTGCACTAGAATTTGAACCCCTACGGGTGCTAAACCTTTTTCCTTAGTCTATAATATGGAGGTTGTTTTACCTCTTGACGTTCAAATTCCTTCTCTTTGCATTTCTTTAAAATACATACTAACAATGAATTTTTCCAAGAATGTTTGGCTCAACTCAAGTTGCTTGATGAGCACCGTCTCATATCCCTTAACCACCTCCAAATCTATCAAGAGCGTATCAAACATGCTTACAACAAAAACCTCAAGGAATGATATTTCAATATTCAAGATCTCATCTTAAAATAAAATCAACATGTGACGAACATGGAGAAAATCAAATGAGGTAAGTTTGATCCTAATTGGCTTGGACCCTACATCATAACTCACAAGTATGGCTCAGGAACTTATCGCTTATCTTCTCTCGAAGGAAAACTAGAACTCAAGCCTTTAAATGCTTTGGACCTATGACCATTATTATGTTAATCAAGTGACACTTCACCTCATGTTTAACTTGAGCTCATCCTTTGAGCAACCCTATTACATTCATCTCCCTTCCTCTTAAACCTTACTCCTAAACAATTAGTTAACCTATGAAATGTTATGGTTTTGCCTTCAAAGTGGAAAACCCCTAAGCCTCTATAGACTTATCCATGACTAAAAGTAAAAAAAATGGGATATGTAGACAAGTTATAATCTCTTAGGTCATGATTCTCAATGTAGACTACTCCCTTGAAGGATAGTTGTGTACTTTCTCTTTGATACTATCAATAGACTGCTCCCTTAAAGGACAGCTATTTAAACTCAAAAATAAATGCTTAGACCACTCCCTTGAAGGATGGCTAGGCCAAACTTTGTTATCAAGGGAAATAAATCAAAAAAATTCTCTTATTGATCAACTTCATACGGCCTCAACACAAAAAAAATCCCATTGTAGGCTTCCCACAGTGCTCAGCTTACACAAAAAAAAAAAAAAAACTTTAAGTCATGGACTTGCCTATAATAGCTCTCAGGTCACCCACAATAGGGGCATACCATCCCCACTCCAAAGATTATGCTACCTAAACACTCTTACTCATTTTACCCTTTTCCCCTCTTACTCTTTCAAGGGACTTTTCACTCACTTAACACAAATTGAACACGACACTTCTCTAACAAACAAAATGGTCAAATGATGCAAATCATGAAAGAAGCTCATATTATTGAGCCTATTTATGTTATGATTATGGTCTTTATTAGTACATGAGCATCCTACCTCTTTATTTCCCATCCCAATCACATTTTGATCTCTCCACTAAAATATAATAACATAACCAGCCTATTCATTTTAAGCATACACCATCACAAATATGGAAAAAAGCTAAGATGAAGCTAACAAATCAACTATGCATATATCATAAACACATATGGGAAATGCTAGTCTAACTCAACTAACATGCTCAACATTAACATAATATAAACATCATCATCACTATCACAATAAATGCATCTCAAAATCACAATAACACATCTCATATATATACACACACACACACACACACTCAAAATGAATGTACATTAATAGATCTTAAAAATATCATCTCTCCCTCAAAATATACATCTCTCATCTTCAGCTCATAGTTGGTGTGTATACAACATATATAACAATAACAAAATATAGCACTCAGAATCCTTGAGGCTATATGTGTGGTCATAAGAAGCAGTGTTATCACCACTCTCCACCTGTTTGCATCTATGTGAGCTAAAATTCATGGCATGTGTCATTGATCTCTTCTAATTTTGAAAATTAGAGTACCTCTAAATCTATGGGAACTCCCTGATGGCCCTCTCATAATAAGCAATCTCATTAAGGGCAATGTTGTGCCTCACTAGAGATATAGTCTATGACGGTTCCATCATACCTATTGAAGGCCCATGTACTGGTCCCTGTGGTGGAGGAAGAGGAGAGCCTGACCTACTACTCTCAAACTATCCCTCTCTATTGTAAGTGCAATAACCTAACCCTGTAATAGCCTGACTTAGCCCTACAATGCACCAACCTACCCCTATAATGTCACCACTTAGCCCTATAAAACTAATACATATGCTTGAGTTGTATCTCAGGCCTATATTAATGCATCCTATGCTTGTATCACTACATCTCAGGCCTGTATATATGCATCTCTCTCTCTCATCACTCCCTATAAATCTGGTGGTGGCCACTTGACCTGAACCATGGGATGTAAACCTAACCACCACATAAGATATGTGATTGTGCATCCAAGATTTGTTACACCTAACCCTACTAGTAACTTCTCAAAATTTGGCCCATCTATCTCTTAAGGCAAGGGTAGGGGTGCCTCTATATCATACCTCCTAAATTGAGGGAAGGTATGAGGTACATCTTGTAGCAAGCTAAACTATCTCCTAACCTATGCTATAGGTATCATCTCTAGCTCACCAGCTTATCTCCCTCTGACCCATAATGTGCTTTGTAAACCAATAAGTTATTGTGCATATCCTCTTAATGTAGGGTATGTCAATTAGGGTCTCTAAATAATACCTATAGGGATCAATCCCTCTAACATGCACCTATAATGATCAATATTAATGATCAATGTCTACTCAAGTCTAGGCCATACCATCTCTCCATCATCTGAAACCAAACCTAAAAATAGCTACAATCATAGTGGGTAACCCTAATGGTTATGTCACCATAATATGCTCATATGCCTAATAATGGAGTAAATGATCGACACAACAACTATATCATCATCACAGTCTTAACCCCCATAGCTCTCTATATAACTATGCCAAAAAAATGGTCCCCATGTGAATACAATCACTGCTCCACCATCTATGCCAAAACACCTATCAATGCAATAGGAAATCTCCCACCATAGACATCTAGTAGTGTATACACTCTAATCCCTATCATCATCAGGATGCTCAACTAATGATGTTCCTCATCAGTAGTATATAGTGGCTTGTAGGCAAAGCTTATTGAGTAATAGGTCACCTCGCTAACATACTCTCCAAACAATGTCACCATGTGAATATCATGCTCCTCTCTTAAACATGAGAAGAACTCCTCACCCTAGAGCGGCAACTATAAAATCCTATACACATCCTCCTATGTCTTTGTCAACTCTTTGGTTAGTAAATGGAAGGTGTTGGTGGTGTGATCCCACCTCTCAATCAATGCTATCATCAAACTAACATCTCATGCAACTAATAAATATCATCACACTCCCCTTAAACCTATGGTTTTCATGTGATCCCACTCATTTAGGGTGACATCCCTCCTCATTCATATTAGTAGCATAGGTAATCAATCTCATAGTGTCAACTCCTACCTAGCTTGCATCCATACACACAAACCTCAAGTCACATACTTTCTAATATAGTCTACCATCACTTTTTTCCCTTCTCTCTGGGAGAACTACATTGGCCTAAGGTCCTCAACTAGGATATGTACGTATCACTCAATCGACATGGGATATTTGAGGTTAGCTCAGCCATATACCCACCTAACTATCTAACCTGCTCTCCCATCTCCACCCTAGGCCCAACTACCTATCACAACTCTAGGCCCCATAACTTATATCCCAAACCCTTGACCCTATGACCTATATTTTAAGCCTAGGTCCCCTAACCTATTCAAACCTACCCTTTCTTAACCATTTCCCTTAACAACTTTTAACCATACCTTAGATCTTTTTCCCTACACTCTAGGATAACTACATTGGCTTGAGGCCCTCAATTGGGCTATGTACATAACACTCAGTCAACATGAGGTCTTCTAAGGCTAGCTCGACCATTAGGCTCATTGACTACTTCAATTAGGGATCCAAAATTGACCTTATCTCCTATTTTTGGTTTTTCAAGGTTATCGACATCAGTTTTGTATGCCGACATTGATTCTTGGTGTTGATCAACATCAATGAACCCTGTTAACATCAGAACCATGTCAACTGACGTCGGTGGACCCCATCAACATCGACAATTGGTTTAACCCTAGGGCCAAACAACCCATCTCCCACTTTTCTAGTTTTTCCTAAAACCTACCCCCAAATCCCTCCCAAATTAACCTAAACCTATCCCACCCCATTTCCTACCCCCCTCAATACTTTTTTCCCCCCAAAATTTTAAATTTAGCTTAAAAACCCAAATTAACAAACTTAACTTCATAACTAGCTCATGGAGGATCTTACCTCATCTCTCCATCTCCTCTGAGCTAGAATAGTTGGTCCTTGTGGTGGCATGCCTCCCATTAGATCCAAATGAAATATTATAAATATTACCATCTCACTCAGACTCACAGCGATTTTTCTCTCCAATCAAATATTGCAAATGAGTTTTGGTGGGCTACCAAACCCCTTTTTGTTAGGTTTAGTCACCCACCGATGTCAGTATCCTTGACTTAAGCCACCGATGTCAACATTATTTCTTACTGACATTGGTGAAATAACCAACATTAGCACCCTTAAAATTTGAGTTTCTAATAACAAACACAACCCTTTAGACTCTACCCTTAATTTGGAGCAAATTAGAGATCACGTATATCTCCTTAACCATGGAAACCAACTTAGAGATCACTTATATCTCTCCCATCATGACAACAAACCTTGGAGATCACTTAAATATCCCCCCATAATGACTTTGGCTAGAGATCATGAATATCTCCTTGATCATTGACCCTTTTAAACTAACCTTGCATAGTTTGTCTTGATCATTTATGTTACCTTGCTATAGTTGGCTATTGTACACATGCATGTATATTAGGTGTTTTGGATCATGACCAAGCTAGTCCTGTCACCTGAAACCTTTTGTGTTTACCAAGGGCACTTTCTACCTTAGATATCTAGCATACATGGACCATTGGAGCTATAACTTTGATTGTTTTGATCTTATCAGCTATCACTTACAAGTTATAATTTGGTTATTTCTATTTGAGTCTTCCTTAGCCTTACCTATTCTTGATTTTTTAGAATATAAATTTTAGTAGTATATGTGCCAGGCATGATACCATGTTCTCACTCAAAATCCACTCACCCAATTTAATTCTTATCAAACTGGTACCTGATTCTAGTTTCTCCTTTGTCGGTTCCCATTTTGAGGGGGGACACCTCACCAATACCTAGAGCATCTAACTCTTATTTTTGTCTTGTAACTTGTCAGTGCAAATCACAAGACAAAAAGGGGCAAATGTAGAAACTAAAATTATATCACATGAATGCATAACTCCCTATGTCAAAACCCCCCTTGAGTCCCTTTTTTTTTAAAAAAAAATTAGCCTTCTTAACCCATGCTTTTACCCCTCACACATTTAAATAATTTAAAATATTTAATTAAGTTAATTAAAAATTACTTATGCCACCTTACTTGGCCACCTCATCCTAAGACTAATTCTTACCCTTTGAGTCACCCCAAAACTTAGTCCCCTAATGCTAACTACCTATGACTTGTTCTTACCTCAAAAATAAATTCCTAACCAACTAAGTCCTTTTTAACCTCCCATTTCTACCATTTCCTAATGGATACCACACTTGGCATGAGAAAGAATAGAAAACAGGCTAAAAATAATCTTTTTACCTATTCTCATGCCACCGATGTCAATCAATCCATGATCAATGTTAGCAAGATCATCGATATTGGTTACTTAAGTCAAAATCCAAACTGATGTTCGGGTCAAAAAAATCAAGAAAACCCATTTTATTCACATACAAGCTTTTGACATTCAACTTTCTACATTCAGGCTTACTGTTAGTTTATAAAAATTAATCCCGATCAGGAATTGATATACTACATAGAGCTTGGATTCTTCTAAACTAGAAACACATGCTTGTCTTTTTATTCACCTATTATTTCAACACACCTCACTAGAGCCATCTATCTGGCACCCATAGTTCATCCATTTCATCAGCTAAGTATATCTCTATTTTTTGTTAATTCCTTCAAAAATGTCATTTATAGTTACTTTATATTGTACTATTTATCATTTCATGAATGTCCTAATTCTCCCTACAGAGGGGTTGTAAAAATCCTTCACCTATTTTCTCTGATATAAACATAATAACCTTCTCTCTAGACCCACCTAAGTCTTACACACTCCCTTACAACTCTTCTTAACATCCTAAACTTGACCAACATCCACCTCCCAACTCAGAAAACTCTCTTGTAACCCTTTAGGACCTGCTACCCCTACCAACATCGATCACATAACTAACATGGGTCATATAACTGACATCGACCATACCTACTTACCAACATCGATAGCCTAACCAATGTTGATGACTGTGGATTTCCACTAACCTCCTTGAACTTGTCTCAACCACCTCCAAAAACATCAATAACTCACATTACTTTCACTATGTCACTCTCTGCTACACTCAAACTGCAAGAATAGTATGAATATCTCTCTCTTACACTCTCTTTAATTTTGTTATTCATTACCAATTTTGTTTCAAAAAGTAGACTATGATCCCTAAGGAAGTTTGACACTTCCAAGAATAACCATGTAGCTTGGTAGCCCACTCATATATCTGCTAACAAATATTTTTGGTGGTAGTACATTCTTATTCATAGGTAGTCCTCCCCAGCCAAAGAGAAGTGCTCAACATCATCTGGATACAATGTAAAACCAATCTAGGTCCTCTCTAATCCCTACCTTTCATCTCTATTTCTCCTTAAACATCAAATAGATTCAAAATTTAGTGAAACACTTGCTTAATGTAGAATAAAATATAAGATTAAAAGATAATTAAAAATGTTCATGCCCCCATCATGACCTCAGTGTCAATAAGTGTGAATTTGTAATTTTTATTGTTATATATGTGCATCAATCAATATCATGCCCCCTAAATATATACCAATTTATATATAATGTTATGTATCTATATGCTAAATCTGAGAACATGTATCTCAAATGTATGTGTATGTGGAAATTTATAATTCATGTTTATATAAATTATATATATATGCCCATTCATGTGCTTCAATTTTTAATTATCCAAGTAGAGCAATATGAAAATATTACATTTGTGAATTACATTAATAAATAAAGTCAATAATCATTCATTATAAACATTGGTGATGTGTATGATTAGGGAATATTCATAAATTAAGTCTAAAAATCAAATCTTGAAGCTAAAATCTAAAACCCTAAAAGAATGAAACCATAAAAGAGACTTAGGGTTTGACATAGTTTGAGCAATGTACGAGTTCACCAATATATTTTATCCTAATTTTTTAACCTTAATAGTAAATAAACTAGTATATGAATTTAGATTGTAATATATGGCATTCAAGCATACATCTAAATGTAAAATACTTAAATTGATTATAATTATTTGATAGGTGGTGTATGATGAATATAGTAAGTATAATAAAGGAATAAATACTTTGTTTTGTTGACTAATTATTTAACTATGATTGACTTTTGATAGTGGAAAATAGAGTGAAGTTCAATTGTGATTCATCAGGTTTTGTAAATGTATTTATATATGTGTAATGTTAGTTCCATTGTAACTAGGTCAGTATTGACTCTTGATATTGACTTTAAGTGGTTGGTAGTGATTTGTACCAAAAGAAGGGTCTATGACTATATGGTCACCTTTGCATGTCTCTAAAATTTGTCTACGTAGGATTATTAACTATAATGATGTGCATAACTCAAAAAATCAACCTCCTTCACCTTAAAATCTTAGGTGTGCTTATGAAGGATATAAACCTATAAAAACTAGGAAAGTGTAATGGGATGAGTTGACCCCAATCATTGTAATTGATGATTAATTTTTTCCTACATATTTGATACTCCAAAGAGGGAAATTAAGCCACATGTATTTATCTCACTTAGTTTGATTGTGTAATTGTGATCTTTCACTATATGAATGCACTTAAATACTTGGATTTGATACTTGAAAATGATTGCTTTAACTTAGATTTGGTATGCTTCAAACTTGGTTTGTGACTATTCTTAGTAACTGATTCATAATTTAGGAAGAATAGGGAAGATTTTCCTAATGTGAAATAATGTATAGATGTGTACCAGATAAATATAAATTACCCTATCAATTGAGGCCTTGATATGTATATATATGATTCCAATTGGGTAATCTATCATGGTAGGCATAAAGATCATATTTTAAAAGGTAGTTTTTGTTGGTAAAGGGTCACTATCGATAGACACAGGTTAGTACCAACTAGAAATGTAGACCTAGTCTGACATTAGTAAAATTTGCACATGAAGATTAAATTGAGCATATGGGCATGTCTATGGAGGATAGTATACAAGTTTTAAATAGATAGTGAGGTTCATTTAGGTGTGTAACATTAAAATAAAATGATCAAACTCATAAGGTATCATATAGGTGCGAGATAATGGTGGGCTAAGACCATATTTGTGTGTGAATATCATGTGTGTTAAATGTATGTCAAGCTTATCTCTTTCAAGTACTTAGTACCAAATTTTAGTATTTATAAATCTGAACATTTTTAGTTTTACTCTATTTAGATCACATGAATCTAAAATAATTAAAATATATACAAGAGCTCATTTTCTAAGTAGATGGAGTAAACAACAATTTGAATGAATTAATTTCTACACCAAACCAACACTTCATGGTATTTACCAAACCCATTACAAATTATAACAACCAAGCAAATTACAACTAAAATTTCCATATGATAGATAGACAAAATCATAATGAAGTGCTAATCGACCTTGATGTTCATCCACTTGATGGTTTTATTAAAATGGTTGATTCAATTGAGAGGAATAGGGAATCTCCCTAGATTATATTTGATGAGAGTGAGATTCCAAGTGATAGTTTATATAATGGACCTTTAGTTATAAAAATATTTTTAAGGTAGAAATGAAAAAGATGGAATAATGGTTGATAATGGTTCAAGCTTGAATATTTGAACTAAACAATTTATCTATAATATTTGATTTACCAAGATTATTTTTGAAAATACTACATCAGTCATTACCATATATAATGGTGTTTGTAGAGACCCTATTGGTTGAATTATCTTTCCTATTATAGTGGGTCCAAATATATTTCAAATCTTATTCCATGTGATACCCAATAATGGGTCTTACTATGTTTTTCTTGGTAGACCTTGGATACATCAAATAAAATCGTTCACCTTTTACTTTACATTAGTGTTTGAAACTTAGACATGAAATTAAAGTAATTAAAATTAAAATAGATATCAATTTTCCAAGATAACAAGTTTAAGAAGAGGTCTTACAAAAGGAAATATGAAAGGAAGAACCAAGATTTATACCTAATATAAGAGAGCATAAGGTATAAGTATATAGGTATATCCCAACAACAGTGCACCTACCACAACTTATAGCCACTACACAACCTAAAGAGATTAAAAATGTTTCACTTATTAAATATAATATCAATGAGAAAGATCACTCAGTGGATAATATGATAAGATGACAATTTACATTCCTTAATTCATGGGTGCCTTAACACCATGTGTTTTATTCTAATAATCATAATGCTTCAAATTATATATAATTGAATGATTATTATAACTCACTTGTTTATGACACTATTATTGGTTAAATTTTCTTACTAATTTATTCTTCTTGCAAATGAATAATCTCTAGTTTCTATCTTTTTTTGTTTCTTTTATTTTAGTATTTTTCTTTGAATATTCTTCTTCGAATCAAGATTATTATATTTTTCCACCCATTTGGGGTTTGTTTTCTCTCATGCTTTCCAATTATAACTTTTGTTTGACTCCCATTTTCTTTTTACATTGATGTTTCTTTGCATTTAATCATTATTTCAACATAACATTTTTACTTGATTTCATTATTTTTTTATAAATCACTAGTCTCTTTACTTGTTTAATCTTTCTTTTCACTAGCTCTCCTTGTCAAGTTGTGATGTTACTTTTCAAGAGTTACTTTCTATTTGTCTTCACCTAGTTTTGCATTTTTTCTTCTTTTTTTATATTTTTTCCAAGTTTCCTTTTCTAATGTGACTTTAAGCTTGTTTTTCCCCTTGATTTTTTGCTTTGTCCCATCCCAAAAGCCTACAATCACTTATATATAATGAAGGCACTATATTTTTGCAACAGGATAATGGTCTAATAAACTCTAGTAGAAGTGGTGGGTTAGTAGGGATCCTCCTTCTCTTACACTTATCTCTCATCCTTCTTATATGTGTGACTTGTTATCATTGATTTTATTATATTTTATTTCTTTTTTGTAAGTACTTTGCATATGTCTATCATAAGATGCAATGATTATTGCTTGTTATCTAAAATTCCCTTGTCTTTACCTTTATTAGTGATTATTACAAAAATATTGGTACGTTATGACATGTCTAAGATACTCCTTCTTGTTCATATCAAGTGCCTAGAGATAGAGGCCCCCCTTCACTTCATTTTATGTAAGTTACTAATGAGATTCGAACAGTAGAGGCAAATCTTATTTTTCAACAAATTTTAGGTTTGTTATCATGTTTTCATAGTAGGTTGAGTGCAATTGTATGTTATTTTGGTGGAAAATATGTGGGAAACATGTCCTTATTATGATATAAGTTACTCTTATATTCATTATTTTAATGCTTTCATAATTTTTCTTGGCGTGCTTCTCCACATATCTAATGTGTATTCCCTGTGGTTTGATATAATTATATTCATGGTGTTATTTTATAGTCTTTATGCGTTTTCATATGCATGGTGTGTTTTCATATGCTTTATGTGTTTTCATATACATCGTGTGTTCTCATCTACCTGATGTGTTTCCATATTCTTGACATCTTCCCATTGCATGATATAAATTTATGTCTATGATATACATTTTATATAGATTAATGTTTCATGTACACCTGATGTGCCTTCATAGTTCCTAGAATGATTTTCATATTCATAAGTGAAGTGTATTCTTTATGCCTTGTCATATATTTGAAATATATTGTATAGTGACTATTGTTTCTTTAGTGTTCCTATTATGACTTCAATGCTTGATGTGTTTTTAATTTGTCTAATGTGATTTTATTGTCTTATGTGCTTTCTTTGTCTGCCATCACATCAGGTGTTTTTTTATGCCTTGAAATATATCTAACATGTTCTCTATCATGATCATTTTATTAACATGCCTAATGTGTTGTATGTTCATGTTCTACTATCATGATTCATATCTTGCAAATTATTTTTGTTTCTTTCCTATGTTACCATGATTATTATTGTGCATCCATTGGGGAAAAGATCGTATAATCATGTTTTATGCTAGTATACCTTGTGATGATGATGTTACATTTCTTATATCTTGAGCCTACTTCTAGAATATTTAACTGATCTTATATTGTTTATATCATTGGCCCATGTGGGTTAATTTATTCATAACACATATGATTCCAAGGTTACATATTTATATGTTATACACTAATGGTTTCATATCTTATATGACACATGGTGTATTTATCCCATTTTTTAGATGTGATATTTTCATGTGTTTATCTCAAATATTAAATGGGGAAAATATATCCCACTAATTATATTCATAAACATGCTCATAGGATATGTGCATCACCACAATAAAATTTTAGGAACTCAGGCTCTACTTACTCCTATTGAGGATGTACTTGGGATAGCATTCAAATTTCATTTAGTCCTATTGGGGATGTACTTGGGATAATATTTAGAGTTCATTTACTCCTATTGAATATATACTTGGGATATCATGAAAAATTATTTGGGATGATACTCAAAATATTATTGTACTCATAAATTTATGTAGCTTTTATCCAAAATTTTACTAAATTTTGTATGTAGAAATTTGTTCAAGAATTTAGATAAGTTTGGATGCCTGAATCTGATAGGGCTAGATCCAATCCATTTCTCAATAGAATGATGTATCACATTTTAATTACTTTATATTTTAGTATATTATTATTAGTAGGCACTATGAGGGTGTAGAAAAGGAAAAAATGTTTCTGTATAATCCCAAGTGCATTGGATTTTGTTCTAAAAATCTAGGCATATAATATTTT
This sequence comes from Torreya grandis, assembly GCA_037957365.1. Classification (NCBI taxonomy): domain Eukaryota; kingdom Viridiplantae; phylum Streptophyta; class Pinopsida; order Cupressales; family Taxaceae; genus Torreya; species Torreya grandis. Next base: position 3,244,685 of record JARHVA010001403.1, read on the forward strand.
ATATCCATACCATTTCCTCTTTTCTAATTTGATATGTATACACACACGTCAAAGTGTGAAAAATTTAGAGACCTAAAAATGTCCCTTAGGCATTCATTATTCATTAAATTGTGTGTACTTTGACTATTGATCCAAATTAGGCATTATTTGCATATTTTTCAACTTATAATAGTCCCCATATCTTATCTTATGCCACTCCAATTTTCTTCTTCCATATCCTCCTTATTTCCCCTACCTCAAGTTATATGTGAAGAGTGAGAGTAAAAATCATGCATCTATCAAGAACATCACTCACATTTTTTGGCACTTGTATGACCCCTCTTGGTTATTGTGCATGTGTTCCTATTGTCTCATATTTATTTATTTTAAACCATTTGATGTCAGTTTGGAAACCAATATTGAGTTCAATTTTTTTTATTAATACACATGCATTGTAGTTAATTTAGCAGGATACACACTAAACATTCACACATATAATATATTTGTCATCATCATGAATCTATTAAGGACTCACAAGAATTATAAAATATAAATCAATCATTAGAGAATTTATCATTTTTGAAGCTAGGATTTACTAGTGGATCACTTTTGTCACACAACCTAGGTTTTGAATGTTATTTGAATTGTTTTCAATTATGAAAAATACTATTTTATTATTTCTCATTATTTATGGTCTTGATAAGTAAACAATGCTTAAAACCTAGCTAACCCTCAGCATAGGCCCAAAATATTCATTATTTTCCTTGAGTTTCAAATATTGTTTCCAACCTAGGGCAAGGATAATAAAAAAATTAGAGTTTAAACTTATCACAATGCAAAAAATGGAGGAAACCAATTGTAGATGATACCAAGAAAGTATAGTCATCAAATTGGTGTTATTATGTCCATCATCTACTGGGAATGTCATGGTCCCTAGATTGTTACTTGTACTCCCAAGAACCGTATTTAATCATATCTAAATTTATAGGTGAGGTCATTGTCACTAGTGGGTGTGCATTTATGTGTTTTGATCCAAATGATTGTCACCATATCTCACAATATTAAAGATACACCTCTAAACCCTATGTACTTTCTCTACTTCTATAAATGGAATAATTTATTAGGATTTTATTATTTTTTGGCACATATTATTCAACATAGTTAATGGTGATTGGATATGTGTGTCCTAATTTAGTTATAATTCATTTTCCATATTATACAATATGGGCCCCTAGGGGATAGGCCAATTGGTTCGAGTACACATTGTTAAGGTGTTTCCATGCTAAGTATTCATGATTTGACTCCCCTCGTTTTATGTGTTATATAGGAAGGAGAATTTATGTGAAATTGTGTTATAATAGTTTACCCAAACATTTTTGAACCCTTCACCTTATGGTTCAATAATGGCTTTGGTTACCGATTCCCTTGTAGAAAAAAATATTACACAATATGGAATTATAAATTATAGTAAGCACCAAAAATGAGCAAATAGCCATAAATCTAAGCATGTATGAAAAACTCCAATTAATGTACAACCAAAGAAAGACATCAAACTGTCAAATAAACATTTATTTATGCCAAAAGAATAAGCAAAAATAACTTCAAACTAAACATGTATGTATGTATGTATGTATGTATGTATGGAGTTTTAAAATATGATAGATATATTAAAAACATGGTAAATATTAGATTGAAAAAACATAAGAAATAGAGCATATGATAACCAAGGAAAGAATAAAGAAATGTAGTTTTGCCTTTCCAAAAAAATAGTTTTACCTTTCTAAAAACAAGATTTACTTAAGCAATGCATGTATTTTTTTAATGAAGGTGACAAATATTTACATATCCAAATAGAATAACTTAAGTTGAATTCCAATGATGAGAAGAGTCATGATTTTTTAAACCACAAGAAATACATAGATGTAATTTTCAAATTTTATAAAGATCATGACCATCTTTGCCACAATGTTTCTAAGTTTTAACCTTTTTAATCTAAGTTTTAACAAAAGAAGCTTCATAATGACTTTTATGCTAGAATTTTTAAGGTGTAAAGTCTGAAGATGAGGAAGACAATATGACTTAATATTAACTTTAGTTTCATAAAAACTCAACCCTTCAAAATTAATATTATTAAAAAAATAAACTAGTTTTCACTTTTACCAAGGCTATCGCCATTATTACATATTGATTTCATATTTATTAACCCAATATTAGAAAAGTGATTTTACAAAGAAGTTTTTTTTTTAGTAATAATGAAAAGCTAAATCGCATGGAATATAAACATTAAAGTCTTGATAATGCTAAAAATATGCAACTCTTTTATTAGAAGCCTTTTGCATATTTTTCAATATCTTAATGAAGACTAATTTCTTATAGTATTTGAAATTAGAGGATAGAGTTGATACTTTCCCATTAGATGTTTGTCATAGGTGTACATATAAGTCACATCCTTCAATTTATTATAAGGTTTGAATGGAATATTAAATGTTAATATGGCATATTCAATCACTTGAATCAAAAATGATAATGTAAAATTGTAATATGTTATTTGTAAAAGTACAATCAAGTTTTACCAAAGTTCAACAATCTATCACCTTCCTCCTCTTCCCTCATAACTACTCTAAGTTAATTTCAATAATAGCTCGATACACTTGTTTGTTCCTTGATAATATCACTCATAATAAAATGCTTTATAAATTGTGTAATTGAAAAGAAGTAAGTTATAAGAGTAAGAGAGCTCTATTAGGGTTTTAATGCCTACCACCATTACTTTGGCATGTGTCTACTCTAGGTTTTATATTGCATTTTCTTCTTGAAAACTGAAAGAATTTTCCTTATCTTTTGTATTTATAATTTCCTCTTAGGTAGATTCACCCTCGGGAGACTCTTGACCTATATAATGGCATCTCACATAACCAGTTCAGTTGTTGAAACTATGACTATAGATAGTGAAGTTGTTGTATATGGTGTTCCTAGTCAAGAAACCTTGGATTCTCATCTTGAAGGTCTTCCATGAGGTAATGAATCTTTGCTTGATATTTTTTTTCCTATTCTTGAATTTGATGATGTATGTAAATTGGATGGACTCCTTATCATATTAAATTGGATGTTGTCTAAAATATGAATAAATATTTTTCTTTGTTTCATTTTTCCAACCCTCAACATGTCACTTCTATTTTACACAAAGAATCCTCCTAGGATGTGCATGGTTCTTTGTTTGTCTAGTCCTTATGGACATAAAATTTTGTTTATTCAAGGTTATATTTTGTGTGGAATTCCTAAGTCTTCCCTTCCCTTGTTGGCATTTTATGTCCCAATTAGCAGTTACCATTGGTCATGTCATTTTCCATGAGCCACCTAAGTTTTATTCATCCTGAACTCAAAAATGGGTTTTTTTCTGAAGTCGACTTATCCTATGACCTTAAGGAGATGATAGAATTCATATAGGAATCTCCTGACATATACAAAGGGTTTTATATATTAATCTACCCAATACTTGTTTTCATTACAAATCTTATGAACATAAGATCAAGAATTGTCCTTTGTTTGCCTCATGTAATAAATGACTTTAAATCATTCAACTAATAACACCCAGTCCAATGGCAAGGAAGGTTGGCCCATTGTTGGAAGTCACAAATATGGTTATAAGGACATTACAATAACCCTAATATAGGGTCTTCTAATGTCAAAGACGTTATCTCAAACCCTAGTTTAAGTAGTTATTCCTAGGAAGTTGCTAAAGGAGTGGTGATGGTTTAAACCTCTTACAAGCCTTTTTAAAACCAATTTGAATCTTCAAAAAAGACTTAAAAGCCAAGGGTTTCTAGTACAAATTTAACTGTCAATGTTATTTTAGTTGCTCAAGCTACTATGCAAGATATTTCTCAAGATTTGTAGTTGATTCTCCAATTTTTTTCTCCACACAAGGCATCTAATCAACATTCACATTGTATGCTTTAGTAGTTGGAGGATGGATAAAATGTGTGAGATAAATGGTGTTTGTTTCAAATTAGTGATTTTATGCAAAGAAAATCAAACAAATAAAAATTAAATAGATATGATGCCTTGTAAGGCTTAGGTTTTGAGGACATGTCCCTCAGTTTTCATGATCAACGAATTATTTCTCATGGAATGTAAGGAGTCTCATAGACCCACCATGAAAGTAAGTTGTGTGTGATTTTGATATATAGATGTGTTTTTTCTAAAATAAATTAAGATGGTGGGATATTTGTTCACATATGTTAGTAAAGTTATTTCTTCTTATAGTCTCTCCCTAAAAATTAATCTTGACACCAGATGTGGTGGGGTAATTAGCTTTATTCCCCCAAAGTGGTAGCCATATTATGTGGATCATGGAGGTGACCCCTCAAACCAAGATTTATGGTTTTTATTAAATATTAAAAACTATTTTTTCGGCATAACTAACATTTTCCTCCAATGATGTGGTGGAAAGGATCATCCTTTGGCATTGGCTTGTTGACTAGTTTTTAGATGTGCACTAGATGCTTTGTGGTGAATTTAATATGGTTGAGTTGGTGACTAACAAACCTAGGCACCCCCTGATGCATTAGAAAATTAGTGAATGAGAGTTACAGTATTATATGCCTAATAAATTTGGGTTTTATGACCCTAATTTTTCACATCATCCCACCTTTGTTGTCTACTACACAATATCAAATTTGCATATCAAACCTAAAATATTCCTTAAGAAACTTCACAAGGCCATGATGTAAACTCAACAATGTTTCTCCTTTGCAAACTAATTTTCATTATTGATAGAGGCTTTCCTAGATATTGTCTTTTCTGACCACATGTCAATATGATTCCACATTGAATGGAATTTCACATGACCCAAAGTTCAAAAAATGTAGTTTTTCCTTAAAACTACCTTATTAAATCATGACCCCACTTTAGCTCACACCTAGAATATTTAGAACCTTGTGTCATGTCTAGTAGGAAATTTTGAATGGATTGATTGGTTGTCTAACATCATTACTCAAACAACTCAATTCCTTCACATCAATGGTCACCAATTGTTGCACATATGTTTCAAGAACCACTCTACCACCACCTTTAATTTTAGTCATGTTATGGTTGCCTTGGATCAAGTTCCCTTCAATTAAACTCTATAATTATAGGTAGTTTTGTTAAGACAACACATTCATATTCTAGATATATATAATTCTTGAGGTATGAAAATCAAATCCAAGTTACATTGGCTTAAGGTTGGTGAAAAAGTCTCAAAGGGATTTTACCAAATGCTTAAGGCCAAGGAGTATGCACAACAAATCAAATCCATTAGGTAAGTTGACTAGCCAAGCTTTCATCTACCATTATCAGTAGGTTCTCAAAGCTCAATAATATTCTCCCAAGTGAGAACAAGCCCTTAAATGGTTTATATGAGTGGTCCCTTGCAAGCTCTCTCAATATCAAAGAGTAGCATGTGATAGGTTGATCACATTGAAGACTTTAAAGAATTTGTCACTCATATGGCCAATGATAAATCTCTTGGGTGTGATGGCCTTCCCTATGAGTTTTAAAAAAGTGTTTTGGGATGTTGTTAGAGATTTATTGTTTCAATTTTGCTATAAGGTGTTTTTTCACAAGGACCCTTGGCAAATTCATTAACAAAGGGCATATCAAGTTCATACCTAAGTCAGGTGATCCTAATCAAATTTTAAAACTAGATCCCATATCACATTATGTAATGTCATGTACAATATTATTTCCAAAGCTCTTTCTCTATACATCTAATATAGTCTACCTTTGATTGCTAGCCTTGACCAAACAATATTCATCAAAAGCAAATATATATAATACAACATTATTGTAGTATAAAAGGGCATAGAGTGGGCACACAGGGTTAATCAACAAGTGGTGTTCATCAAAATTGAATTTGATAAAAATTATCTCTATATTGAATGGTCATTCATTTTGGCAATGTTATAGGCTCTTGGGTTTGGTCCTAATTTCCTCAAATCATTCCAAACATTCTTTGCATATGCTTCAACATGTCTCTTAATCAACGGTTTGAGCTCAAATTAATTTGGATTATTCTAGTCTATTAGACAAGGTTGCCCTCTTTCCCTCATGTTGTATGTCTTAGTTGCAGACCAAATTCAAGATCTCAAAGTCTTGTTAAAGGTATATTCCTTCCTTAGAATAAACCTACTCAACTTGTTAATGGGGTTTTTTCAAGTGATTATTTCCTCACTCTCATTAAGGAATAAGATAATATAAAACATGTCACATAATGTCTTGATATTATTTACCTTGCTTTGGGTCTCAATATTCAATATAAAAAGAGCCAATGCTACAAGCAGTCCTTTCAACCCACATTGGCCCCACCTTCCCCCCACCACTAGTTGTTAAGATATGAGTGGAAGTGGATTCAACATGGAGAAATATTTTGGTTTCTTGGTATTTATTTTCCACTTCAATCTACCCCATCTCATCTATGGAATCATATTCTTGATCATATTGAGAATATTTCAACCTATCCCATCCCATCTATGGAATTATGTTGGCAATCATATTGAGAAGATTTCAATCTACCCCATCCCATCTATGGAATTATGTTATTGATCATGTTGAGAACAATCTCTCATATTGGATCACTAAATTTCTCTATTTTGCAATAAAAATTCAAAATTATTCTAAAGTTCTCCCTACAACTCATGTTTATTAATCCTCTTTGTGGTCCCATCTATAGGCTTCAACCATAAACTTGAAAACTTACTCATATTTTCTTTGGGCTAGTTTAGACCATGAAAAATATTTTCATCGAATAGCTTGGGAATATTTTTGTCTCCCTAAAGATAAAGGGGGTTATGGTCTTCTTGGCACTAGCCACCAGAGAATTGCTCAATGCACAAAATGGATCATACGAAAGATTGAAGGGGGTGAGTCATGGAAAATTCAACTTTGCCATTGTATTTTTGAGGGTTATCCTTATGAGTGCATGACTTGGAAGGACTTATGGTTTCATAACATTATTATTTTATGTGCCCCAGTTAAGATTATTAGGACTTTTTTTATTAAAATCATTTGGAAAGCCAGGGAAAAAGTAAAACCTTGGTTGATTAGGAATCTGAATGGGTTTGGTGATGGTATATATATACACCATCACTCTCTTTGGTGATATCCTATTATCAATTTTCATGATGTATTTTTGTAGGGGTGTTAAAATTTTTAAAATAGGTATGTGCATAATTCAAAAAAAATTATGCAAACCAACTAGAACTTGGCTTTCTTGGCCTAAAGCTAAAGCTAAGTTTCATTTGAATAATAATGATAGAGCCCTACAAAGAAATTATTGATGTAATACCTCTAGAGATGATACAAAACATAGTATTTTACTTTGTTATACCTTGGTGGAAGGACTGGAAGTGGCATGTATAAACTCCCTTTCTAAATTATACTCCAAGCACGGGATATGAATGGATTTTGCCCACTTTTCTAATGGTTGACAAGCTCAATGTGTGATGGCATTTTCATATTTCTACCCCTTCTTAGAGTAGGAGGTTTCAAACAATTTGGAGTATCATCCTTGAGTCAAAATTGGTACATTTTACTTGGTACCTTATGTGTTAGGGATTGCCATTATGTCATCACCTTAGTCATTTAGGTGTTCCTCAACCTACGTGATTTTTTTCCAACCACACTAAGACTCTTATGCACTTATTTTGGACTTGTGATAAATGCCCATTTAACTTGGATTCATGACTTCTTAATACCTTTTTATCCTGAACCCTTCATCTTAGAAAACATTCTTCTTGGTAACTAGTCTATGCTACCTACAGGATACATGTTTGGCATACTTTTGGAGTGGAAAATTTCTTTGATTTATATTGAAATAAATAAATGTAGCACTATTTTCTAACTGTATAGTCGATACTCATTTTTCTACTTATAATAAAGCAATGATTATTTTAAATGTGTGTATGCATATCCAAGTGCATGCAAACAAGGTGGCCCATCTCCAAACACTACTAGACCATCAAGGCAATGCACCTTACACACTTTTTCATGTGCACCCCCCTCCTCATCTTCTAGGGAAATAATGTCGAGGAGAGACCCTAGAATAAGTTATTCCTTTCGTCACTCACACAACCACCCTAGGTGGTTGTCACCGTATGGGCTCTTTCCTCCTTTGGTATAGCATGGTGATGGGGTGAAATAACCCCCAAATTTCTTTTAAAATTATCTATCAAAGTACAAAACAAAACATTAAGGGTCCTACTACATAAAATTAATGTAGTGTAATGCATCTCAATAACTCTATGAGAAGTACTAGCAACCCACTACCAACATCCCAATTGTCCCAAATGGATAAGACTATCATCAACCAGAATGGAATTAAGCACATCCAAGAATGTCTGGTTAGCCAATTTTTATATAAGTAAAAGATATGAGATAAAAGTGCAATACTTAAACATGGGAGCCCAATAACCAAACATAAAGGTCCATCTCACTAATCTTGCTTAGGCAAGTCTTATCACATCATGAGATCAGCAAGTGAATATCTCTAATCTACCAATAAGGCCAACATGGTATAAGCTAAGGGATCCAAAACCTTTGGTGGAATCGCCCAAGTGAGGACTACCCCTTATCCTACCCCATTGATCACCATACCATGATCTAAGGTTCTTTAGGAAGCATTATGCCTTCATTCCATTAATATATGAAGGCCACACAAACATGATGTAAGTCCGTGAAGAAATAATTATATTTATTTAAACTAGAAGAGATACAATATATTGAACTCAAGGTGGGTGGCATCACACACATGAGCCCCCCTATTGAAAGAGAATGCAAGTGGCATTGGGAAATCAATTACCCTTCATGATAAAGGGATACCATCTTGTAAACCAGCCAAAGGGGTCTACACCTAAATGTTGCTTACTTATCCATTGGTTATCATATCCTATTATTATAAAAACATAGGTGTTCATGCCATCTAATTAGCATGTGTATGACCACGCAAGAGTTTATCACTTAAATAGTCTCAGGTATTAGCTCATGTGTTTATTAAGAAATATTATAAATTAGTAACCCATTGCAAAGGTGGATTATTTAATCATATAACTATGTGTAATCATTAAAGTTTCCACAACTCATTAAATCCTTATTCCAACTCTAGGATCATTTATTGCTTTAATAAACACATATAAGTTATACCAAGAATTCAATGGCAAGAATAAGCTTTAATTTTAATAATGCACATATCTACTATAAGCAATGAGTATCTATTATCATATAAGCATTAATGACAATATATCCAACCTTCATTAATCAAGAGTTGCATTATAAACATCTACATTATTAGACTTTTAGAAAACATGTCATATATCTAAATCACTATAACACCATTAATGGTATAAGCCATAATCTTTAATGTGGGTCCACATACGAATATCATTAATCTTGATTAATTCATTACTTAAACAATAGAAGTAACCTCACTTAAATGATATTAATACCAATAAACATTCATTGCTATAATACGGCAATGAAACATGTTGCTTTGAATCATCAAGAGACTATTTACATAAACTATTTACAACATCTTATTTTCAACCATGGTTATAAACCTGAAACCATGCACTCATAAACACCATGATAAAAGTAACTTCAAGGGTTATGCATTTGATCACATAACAGGCTATATACTTGTCTATGGTTACTGAGTTAAGTCCAAGTCTAACACATTACCGAACATATCCCAAAATAATAATATCTCTCATTACAATTAGCTATCATCATGTTATTATCACAAAAAAAAGATAGGTCCACATGCTAAATAGGCATTCCATGTTGTGAGAACGTCACCGACAATATTCATCACAAAGTTTATATAAAAATATACACAGTTCTCACACTAAATTAAAACCTCTAGATATTTCCAACATACTGTAGGGCAACACCATCTTTCTTCCATGTAATTCAAGGTTAATAACATTATAGTTTCAGTTGTTCAATAATAACATTTTTACTATTTTTTGCCTACTTGAAATCAACAAATAAATCACTTAGTCATGTATATACAATAGTATACAAAGATCAAGTATAACATAATGCATTATAATTATATTACTGCTTATATGGTAAATAGAGTCCAATATAAATGTGTACCAAAGAAGTAAATATAGTTGGTTAAATATATAATAACCATACAACTATCATCAATATTTCCTCTAATGTCTACAACATATCTAATAATCTTTATATTCCAACTTATAATATTATAAAATTGCATAAGGTGATAAGATGAATGATAACATAAAATGGTTAATCAACCACAATCCATCACTCTAACATCATATGTCAACAGGCATGGGTGAGAGACAAGTTGTCATACCCCTTAAAACCAATACTATGAGCCCAACCATCAATGGCCCTTACCACTCCAGCCATCATCTTGGTGGAGGCTTTCGGCAATCAAATACTCAGGAAAGGTAAGAAGTATACACATAATACTAAGCCACCAGTAAAAATTTACAAAATCATCAATAAAGACTAAAAAAATATAAAATCATAACACTCAACCATACCATGGACCTAAGTAATGTCCAAGACATACATTGGATTTTTATAGGGGATGATTTACAACTTAAAATCAAAGTGTAATATATATCTAATTCATAAGGCTGAGAGGTTTTTCCAGGGTCCATTGCTTAGTCCAAGAGGCTTATTCGAACATAAAATAGTTAAACTCAAGGGAATCAACCCACAACAGTTGTATTAACTCAATCGAATCAAAATGGGAAAGCATAACAATCATAATAGAAAATGAACTTAGGTTGACTTAGAAATGACCAAGTAAAGCCAACATTTATTCCTTTGATTAATTCAACATTCTAAAACCAAGTAATAAATTGACCTCATTCAATCAAAATCAAAATAACATAATCAACAGTCTATGATTGGCAATTTCAAGTCGATAGGTTTGAAAACAACCCACTCCAACATCAAGAGTAAAAATAGAGGTTTACCAATAGCATAGATAATCAATTATATTATAAGTCAATCTTAAATCTGAAAAGGATATATGCATAGCAGAGGATATAGTGTCAAGCTGACAATTGAAGTTTGCAAAGCATGCATAGAATCATATATCATGTGATGTCAAAGTTATAAAAGGTTACCATTATTTTTATATGATATCTAACATAATAAGTGCAATATAATAACGCTAAGAGGATGGCATCAAAGTCTCAAATATACCCATCCTTGCATACATACAATGTTCAATCCAAAAGAAATCACCCGATAGGGTATTAGCAGAAAAACCAATTGTTCTAGGGACCTTATTAAGGGTAGTTTTATCTAATTTTTCAACACTTATAGCAAGTTTTATAAATATTTAAGTAGCTACCACTCACATGGTTAAATAATTTATGAGTCCATTAATTAATTAGACCTCCTCCACATCATTTAATACTTAATATTATGATTTAATTTTGCCATTATCTAATATCCAAAAATCATCGTATCCTAAACTAAGGTACTTAAATATCCTAGCAATAAGAAAATGAATCTTAAATCATTTGATCCATTAAATATTGTAATGTCCCCTTCTAATAGGGATATATGAAAGACACAAAACTCTGATACCAAAGACAAAAGCTCTGATACCACTGTAATATCCCTTCGAATATCAAAACAAAAGCTCCAAATTGCTTATCTGAATTTCTGCAAAATATCTTCAAATAGATGAATAAATCACAGTATAATTTCTTATTTATTTGCTCATAAGCTTACAATAGAGATCCTCTGTCAGGTATACAAAGAATATCGAAAGTTTGGCCTTATAGCCTGAATATTCCGCGAACTGGGCTGAATCTGGAACGTCTCGGCCTGCTGTGTAAAAAACACAGTCGCCGACGTCGGTTATACTGCCATCGTCGGTCGACCTGTAGTGATCCCTTTGCCGACCTCGGTGATGAGTCAACCGATGTCGGTCTCTGTAAGTCTCTGCCTGCTGGTGTCGGTACCTGAACTTTCTGTAGATGCGTACGGATTTTCACAGATCTGTACAGAAGTCGTACGGCCACTGATATTGCTCAACCTATGTGCTTGATCCTGATCTGTAGAATTATGGGCTAATACAAAGATCTATATCTGGATAATTCTGGAATCAAAACCCAAATAATGAAAATACCTGAAACCCTTGTGATAGCTTCTGTGTGAAGTTATCTCTCAAACTTGTAAGTACATGTGATAGCTTCTGGATGAAGTTATCTCCCAATTCGGCAATAGATCGGTTGATCTTTCACAACCTCTGAATCGCTCACACTAAAGAGTTGACATTCTTCAATGCAGTTTGGCAATAGATCAGCTGATCTTTCACAGCCTCTGAATCGCACACAATGAAGAGTTGACATTCTCCACTGCAGATGGAATACTGGAACCCTTGGCTCAGTCTTCACAGAAGAATTTCTTAACAAGAATCAATATCAAATAATCATGAATACAAACTCTCTCCCATGAGAGATTCTTATACCCTTCCAAAGGTGTGCTTGCTAAAATTAGATTCCCTTAAATTAGACTTAGGGCTTCCTTAATTTAGAACTAGGGTCTTAAAATTAGACCAAATAATTAATGATTAATAATTTATTAATATATAATTAAAATTAGACTAAATAATTAATTAATTAATAATTAATTAATATCTAATTTAAAATTAGACCAAATAATTAATATTTGATTAAATCAATCAAATATTAATATCTCCCTCAATACATGTCGGATCCTCAAACTGTCTGAAGCTGGTGAATCAGGGAGTGATTCTGCACATGACCATATCAAAATAAGGGTGCTCCGCTGCATGTCAAATATCCCTAAATAATAGGAGCTCAGGGAAATATGTCCGAAAGACCCTGAATGAAAGCCAACTGTAGATATTCTGCTAATCGAAGCCATGCCAAGCTCCATCAAGACCCTCTATCCAGCCTCTCAGCCTACGAGGGTCGCATAATAGGCTGATCATCAAGTCTGACGATGTCCACTAAAAAAGGGGACATGACAATCCGCCCCTCCTGAAATTGCTTGCCCCCAAGCAATCGCAGAACAATGAACCACTCGATCCACCTGGATCCCAAATGTAGTCATGATCTACACTGCGGCCAATCAACACACGCTCCTGCAATATCTTCTGAAATAGAACAAGGAGGAATCCACAATCAAACTGGTTAATGCAACTCAACCAATCTCTAAAATCACAACTGCCCTGGATGTGTCGATACCGCAGTCTGTGTAACTTGCTACTACCAATTCCATCTACAGAAGATGGTGCCAATCCATCCCATAATGGATGGTAAGAAACTAAATCCGATCAACACCTGCGCAAAATCAAATCATCTAACTCTGGATCAAAAGAAGAATAATGAGCATACCTCATTGTATAATGCCGATGGGAACCCCCAAACTCCGCTACTGGCTCACCATCACTAAACTGGGAATCAACAGATAGCTCCAATCTCTGACTCCGAGTGGCTGTAGGCTGGATAGGACCTTGTGCAATCCGCTCAACAAACCCCACCTCAACATCCCTGTAAGGTAGCATAGTAGAAAGGGTCACTAAAATCTCCCCACCCAATCTGCTAATAGCACCAGTACCTTGGATGAGAACACCTTCTGTCACCCTATGCGAATCCAGATGAACACCCACACTATCCAGCAAATACTCCATGAATGACTCCGTGCAGTAAAAATTATATGTGGAAGCATCAACGTACTCCCCCACACACCACAACTGATCTCTCTGTAAAGGTGGCACAACCAACTGGACCACACTGTCATCTGTGTGAGAAGAATCAATCTGGAGAGGTATCCCAAACTCATCAGAACCAGGTACTCCCAAATTCTGAACCGGTGTGTCAGCCTCAACATGTTCCTCAGCTACAACTATAGGAACGTACTCACCAACAACACTCAATGTACTAACATCTGAGTACACCTCCACACTCTGAATGCAAGCATCAGACTCATCCTCACTGTCTAACTCCTGAGTTAAACTCACCTTAAGACAAAGCTCATCCACAACATCCTCAACTACTCCTACCTGTGAAGATAATGCAGATAAATCATTACCTGTAGATGTGTTAATATCTTCCTGTACTAGATCAGCATGACTGTCTAACTCATCATGCAAGTGGCTGCATGTCATAGGGAAAGCACTACGATCCTTGGGCCTATTAATTAAATTCTTTAACCACATACAAGCTCTAGGTGAGACATTTTTCCCTTTTGTCCAGACATACCATAAATCTTCTGCCAAAAGTTTAGAAATTTTATCCTCCTCCTCAAACAAGATTGTGAACATAATAGAGTGCATTGATGCCAATATATTACTAGAATGAAACTCATCTAAAATATTCCAAAATATTTTAAACATCATGCGAATTTCACCAATACAACCTACTAACATCATAACATTTTCAAACCCATACCTTGCAAATGTTTCAAGTAATCTTGCCCTCCTTGAGAAATGAGGGTCTCTAATGTTATCCAACTTTTCGAAGCTTTTTACCATGGCATAAAGTACCTCTCTCATAATCTGATCATCATAAAAATCAAAGCCAGCTATGATCCTCATGATTTCACTAATGCAAGAGAGGGCTGCAAGTCTTACCACCTCATCATGATGTCTCAATAATCGGGGCTTCACCAATGAATTAAATGCTAGAGATAACGCTCTTTGCATATCATAAGTATTTGATTGCTCCACCTTGCTCAAATAAGTTTCTAACTCCTCCAATGTTTGTAGAATGTCATCTGCTTGCTGGAATGGATTATCTAGCTTCTTATTCGCATTGTGCATTCTTTCTTCCAAATCTTTGACATCTGTTAAAGCCATACTAATACCCAAGCTACCCAACAGAATGGCAAGACATTAGTTCTGATTTGCCCAAACTATCCAACAGGATGGCAGGAATTTGGCTCTGATACCACTGTAATGTCCCCTTCTAATAGGGATATATGAAAGACACAAAACTCTGATACCAAAGACAAAAGCTCTGATACCACTGTAATATCCCTTCGAATATCAAAACAAAAGCTCCAAATTGCTTATCTAAATTTCTGCAAAATATCTTCAAATAGATGAATAAATCACAGTATAATTTCTTATTTATTTGCTCATAAGCTTACAATAGAGATCCTCTGTCAGGTATACAAAGAATATCGAAAGTTCGGCCTTATAACCTGAATATTCCGCGAACTGGGCTGAATCTGGAACGTCTCGGCCTGCTGTGTAAAAAACACAGTCGCCGACGTCGGTTATACTGCCATCGTCGGTCGACCTGTAGTGATCCCTTTGCCGACCTCGGTGATGAGTCAACCGATGTCGGTCTCTGTAAGTCTCTGCCTGCCGATGTCGGTACCTGAACTTTCTGTAGATGCGTACAGATTTTCACAGATCTGTACGGAAGTCGTACGGCCACTGATATTGCTCAACCTATGTGCTTGATCCTGATCTGTAGAATTATGGGCTAATACAAAGATCTATATCTGGATAATTCTGGAATCAAAACCCAAATAATGAAAATACCTGAAACCCTCGTGATAGCTTCTGTGTGAAGTTATCTCTCAAACTTGTAAGTACATGTGATAGCTTCTGGATGAAGTTATCTCCCAATTCGGCAATAGATCGGTTGATCTTTCACAACCTCTGAATCGCTCACACTAAAGAGTTGACGTTCTTCAATGCAGTTTGGCAATAGATCAGCTGATCTTTCACAGCCTCTAAATCGCACACAATGAAGAGTTGACGTTCTCCACTGCAGATGGAATACTGGAACCCTTGGCTCAGTCTTCACAGAAGAATTTCTTAACAAGAATCAATATCAAATAATCATGAATACAAACTCTCTCCCATGAGAGATTCTTATACCCTTCCAAAGGTGTGCTTGCTAAAATTAGATTCCCTTAAATTAGACTTAGGGCTTCCTTAATTTAGAACTAGGGTCTTAAAATTAGACCAAATAATTAATGATTAATAATTTATTAATATATAATTAAAATTAGACTAAATAATTAATTAATTAATAATTAATTAATATCTAATTTAAAATTAGACCAAATAATTAATATTTGATTAAATCAATCAAATATTAATATCTCCCTCAATACATGTCGGATCCTCAAACTGTCTGAAGCTGGTGAATCAGGGAGTGATTTTGCACATGACCATATCAAAATAAGGGTGCTCCGCTGCATGTCAAATATCCCTAAATAATAGGAGCTCAGGGAAATATGTCCGAAAGACCCTGAATGAAAGCCAACTGTAGATATTCTGCTAATCGAAGCCATGCCAAGCTCCATCAAGACCCTCTATCCAGCCTCTCAGCCTACGAGGGTCGCATAATAGGCTGATCATCAAGTCTGACGATGTCCACTAAAAAAGGGGACATGACAAATATTCATAGGGGATGTCTCACGACTTCCACATGAATACGGAATGCTTCCAATAAATTTTATTAGGATAAATTATAGAAAAACCACACTTTGATTAATAAAATTAATGTAAAATATACTCAGAAGTGTTGTAGGGATGCCATATGCCCTTTTATGCAGGGTAATAAGAGGTCCAAACCAACCAAGGAAATACAAAAATCCATGGCCAAAATAAATCTCCAACCAACATTCGATATCGTATTAAATAGGAAATATTGTTTCCTTCATGCATTTACTATTTCTTTCCAAGCAATGTATATGGAGTGTTCCATTTTTTATTGCAAACCAAGGAGGAATATGATACTTCTTTTATTTTAATCTATTTTCCTGTCAAAGCATATGGAAAATTCCCCCTCCATGTTCGATCCCTGCCCTTATGCCACACCACAAAATAATATGCCCAACATAATAAAAGCTAAAACATCATACAAAATAAAAATAAAAATAACATACTACGGCTCAACCATGTTCCTTCCCTAGCAAAGTGAAAATTGTGCTTGCTTGGAAATTTAACGCTGCGTAGTTTCCATTTCTAGTAGAATAATAGGAGATTCAAACCCCAATGCCATAGCTTCTAGTAGAATAATAGGAGATTCAAACCCCAATGCCATACCAAATCTCATAGGTAAAACCAAGTTTAGATCCATTATCATGATCTGCATTAAAGAGAGGGTGTGATCTCCTTCATACTTTTCACACCTCTTTTCTCCTCCTTTGGGGTGAGTCAATGCCTAGCAATGAATAGAGCATATACATAACAAACACAACTAAGCTAACATAGCATATACATAAAATAGAATAAAATAAATCCAGTGTAAACAACATGCATATTAATAAATAATGAATCTAATGCAAGCATCATGTGTAACATAACAAATCACATCGACTATTCAAGATACCTACATCATAATCATCTAAAAATAAAACTAATATCAACCGTCATCAGTCCAAGTGCTATCAAAAACATGTTAAAGTAAGCCATAATCCAAAGTCTATAAGAGGCCACACAGTCAATTTGTGACATCCTCCCTTCTTTAAAGAGGATTTATCTCGATGACTATCAATAGTCAAGCACAAAGATCTCATAAAATATCTAACTAAATTAATTAATACTACTTCACAATATCTCCACCCAATGAGGGCAGCAAATGCCTCAGCCTTATCTTGTTGGCATTCATATTTTCTATCACTTGGACCATCACATCTAGAAATAAATTAGGCCAAGTAACGATGTCTTTCTCATCTTCACAAGCCCTTCATGATACTAAAATGAAAAACAACACTATCACATTAGAAAATTTCATCAAATCTCTCAACTTGACTAGAACTTTTCCACTCTCATGCCTTAAAAATGTCATCAAAACATTAAAATATATTAAAACTAGTTACAATAGGCTCACCGAACCCAGAATGCCTACATTAACCAACAAAAAATCTAAGGTAATAATTGTTAATTTAAATATAACATCATTGTTATAGCCATCCCATCCATTTATGAAGGTGGTCACAAAGCATCACGAACAGTGTCCCACAACACAATAGCTCACACTTTTCTTAATACACTTCCCAACAAAGGCACTAAAAAAACTCTCAAGGAGGTAAACATAGCTAAGAAACCATAAGACAAATAATAATATCTAAACTAGATTAGCAATCTGAATATGCAACTTGGCTAGGGTTAGTGTCAATTGTGTCAACACACATAGACCTATAATATGAGGTCAATAATCGTAAAATCATTCAATCTTACTGGATTGTAACCAAAATCTAAATCAAGAGTGGAAATATTTCACTAAAACATTATGCCACATGTATAATTCTAAGAACATTCATCATAAAATATCATATCACAAGGGTAGTAATCCATACTATTATGGTTACTCCACTACATCATCAATCGCTCAGGGGTTAGTGCAGCACCCCACACCAACCACATTGAATAATGGGGAAGCCATACTAGGCATCACATGTAATTTGAAGGCTTACATCATGTTCTCCAACACACATACGAGCTCACATGATGGTCAGAGATACTAATCCCACCATTTAAAATCAGTTATTTAAGGGCATCACCTAACGTTCATCACTCTATCCAAGAGTCAAGTGGGTATCTAAGATTTTAAACACTACCTGATCAGGGCTTAGTCCTACTCTATCAGAGCACAAATTTAGCATACATTCCAGTAATGCTTCTAAAATAAGACATAATTATTCATCCCAAAATATTTTTAATAGTTATAACAACAATAATACCTTAACCAAAGCATGGTTGCACCTACAACCCAACACATGCATGCATTTTAGCAAGCACCACTTTGCCAATTTGCATAAATGTCTGAGTCTACAGGATCAATTAGTGATTCACAAGGGGGTAAAATAATAGAATTCACAAGGATTGATTTTATCACAACTTTCAAGAGGCAACTAAAGGAATGCTAAATCCATAAAGTGACCATTATGCACTAAGATTCCACGGCCAACTTGTGGCATACATGGTGCACACTTTGAATGAATCAAGTGGTTACTTATGCAAAAAAGTGAATTTTTAGCCTACGAGAGACTCTACTTCCTGATCCATACCTGATCAAAATCATTGTGGATGTTGTGCTTCTCTACCCTCTACCTCATATTTGCACCAATACTCAATGCTAGAGTATTGAATATGAGATTACACAACACAATACAACATTATACCTTAGAAAATTCAATCAAATAGAAGTTGATTTCAAGAGAGAAAACACATCACATGAGTGATGTATGACCATATTACCACATACTAATATGTTAACAACACAAGGTCACATCTATTTTCAAGACATGTACACAAAATATTCATACAACGATTTTAAAAACATAGATCAAAATAAGGTTCACATGATTGATTTCAAAAGTGGGAGATCACTTATATAAGTAACTTTGCCATTATTCACACATTCAATAGTTAAAAACATACAACCATGTATGCAAAATTCTCATACAACAATATTGATATCAAGAAGATAAGTTGAAAACCCACAAGTTTAACTGCATACACACAGTGTGTGAAAGATACCAATTTGCATGATTTAATCCACTCAATTAAATGTATGATTTACAAGACACACAACAATTTTACATATTAGGAGGAATCACATGAAAGGAACCACACATATGTGACTCAGGTGTTCTAACAACTATTCCAAGGTACTTCCACATCACAACAATCAACACACATGACAGTGAAGCATAAGGGTCCATGACTCCCCATCGGATCACCCGATGTCTATATGTCATCAAAATAACACCAAACATCCCTCATATAATACACATAATCAGTTCTAGGGATCTCAAATCTCGATCACCTTCCTTTTATGAAGGTTGTATTCTAACAAGGCCTAAAATCTATCTCCATGAGTTTCAAAAAAATTATCGACAATATTTGTATATCATGGATAGATGGATCATGCTAACTGATAACAATAAGAGATCCTCAAAACTCTCTAACTTGTCCAATCAAGTCAGTCGCACTCACCCGCTCGACTCTCCAGGCTCAATTTTCACCCTTAAACCTCCCAAGGTATTATACCTCGGCATCATTGGATAGCTTGCCCATGCAAGCTATCAATGGCCACTAAAGCATTATCTCATGATTCCAATAACAAGTTTATATCACCTATTCTTTCATTTGACTTAATCCAGCAAGTCAAAGGTTAAACAATAATGTTTACTTTGATGCAACATCACTTTTTGGGAAAGGGTGGACTTAGTCAAAGTACGGGGTGAATGCTAAAACACTACCATGGGAATTACAATTTCTTACAATCAACAAGCTCAACTGAACTCACAATAAACATCCTCATGGATGTAGAGCATATCTATATCACAATAGACATCACATGAGTATCGAAACATAGCCAAGTTTTCAAATAAGCATCTTCATGGATGCATAGCTCAGCTAGAATCAAATAAACATCCTCATGGACATAACACATCCATGGTCAACATGACAACCTCATAAAAATCAACCTATCCATAATCAAATAACCATCACCAATGTAAACACATCTATGATCAAAAAACATCATAATGCAAAATAAGAAATAAGCATCCACATACACTTATTTATTTTCATCCCTTAGAAGTTACGAAGCCACATGCTTCTCTATCTAACTCAAAAGAGACCGAATACACAAATAAGATCAAGCTACTAATATATCTCAAGATGCTCCCTCTAAGCGGAGATCCCAAGCCTCGTTAATTTACTCAAGTAAATCCAACAGCCTCACCCTATGCATCTCTCTAGGTTTGAGTTCAACCATTGGTCTTTCTAAGGTCAAGATGTTCTAATCATCTACTAATGACTTGCCCATACAAGTCAACAATAGATACCAAACATCATTTCCTTAATTCTAAGATGAAATAATGATCACCAACTTTTCATTGACTTGCCTATACAAGTCAACAATTGACTAGTGACGCTTATCCCAACACAATCGATGAGGGAAGGGTTGACCCAACCAAAGCTAAGGGTAAGTATCACAAGATTACCTGTAAAAATTTACTGATTTTTGCATACACATACACACATATATATTTCATACTATAGAAATTTTACAGCACTTCAGGGTTACATAAGCAAAGCACTATTCAACTCATCCAAGAGGTTAAGTACCTTTATAGAGGTCACATCATAGCCTTCTCAAGTATATAAGACATTTTTAAGTATATACAAGGTATATAACTCTTTCCATGATTTAGTATGCAAACTAACATATAAAGTTTCAATTCAGTCTTAGAAAGACAACAGAAAAATATATGTGGCATTCAACCATCATAAGGCATATGCATACATGTCAAAATAGGTCTCCATAAGGATAGGTATATCTACACTAGGTGTAATTACAACCACCCAAAGTATATTACAAAAACACAATCCCATGCAAAGGTATGCACAACCACATAAAAACTCAACCAGTGTTTCAAGCACATATCAAAAATCAATGCAATGTGTCCAAACTCATCCAAGACCTCTAAAGCACAAGTTCTGATACCAGATGAAACAACTCTTAAATTTATTTTGAAATTATCTATCAAAGTATACAATGAAACATCAAAAGGTCTTATTGCATAAAATTAATGTAGTGCAATGCATCTCAACAACTCTACAAAAAGTACTAACAACCCACTACCAGCATCTCAATTATCCTAAATGGATAAGACTATAATCAATAAGAATGAAATTAAGCACATCCAAGAATGTCTAGTTAGCCAATTGCTATATAAGCAAATGAGATGAGATAGAATTACAATATGTATGCATGGAGTTTCAATAACCAAACATAAAAGTGTGTCTCACTAATCTTGTTTAGGCAAGTCTTATCACATTGTGAGATCAAGGAGTGGAGATATATAATCCACTGCTAAGGCTATAAGCTAAAGGATCCAAAACCTTTGGAGGAATCACCCAAATGAGGAATACTCCTTGTCCTACCCCATTGATCACCATACCATGATCCAAGGTTCTTTAGGAAGCATTATGCCTTCGTTCCATTAATAGATGAAGACCACAGAAACATGATGTAACTCCATGGAAAAAGAATTGTATTTATTTAAACTAGATTAGATACAATATATTAAACTCAAGGTGGGTGGCATCACACATGTGATCCCCCTATTGAAAGAGCATGCAAGTGGCATTGAGAAATCAGTTACCCCTCATGATACAAGGATACCATCCCGTAAGCTAGCCATAGGGATCTACACCTAAATTTTGTTTACTTATCCATTAGTTATCATATCATGTTATTGTAAAAATATAGGCGTTCATGCCATCTAATTAGCATGTGTATGACCATGCAAGAGTTCATTACTTAAATAGTCTCATTTATTAGTTTATGTGTTCATTAAAGAAGATTAGAAATTAGTAACTCATTGTTGAGATGGATTATTTAATCATATAACCAAGTGTAATCATTAAACTTTCCATAGCTCATTAAATTCTTATTCCAATTATGGAATCATTTATTGCTTTAATGAACACATATAAGGTATACTAAGGATTCAATGACAAGGATAAGCTTTAATTTTAAACACGCACATATGTACTATTACCAATGACTATCTATTCTCATATAAGCTTTAATGACAATATAGCCAACTTCCAATAATCAAGAGTTGCAATTACTAGACTTTTAAAAAACATGTCATATAATTTGAATCACTATAACACCATTAATGGTATAAGGCAACTCTATCTCTATCTCTATCTCTATCTCGATCTTGATCTCTATCTCTATCTCTATCTCTATAGATGGGGCCAAAAAGAACTCTATATAGGGGGGCCATCTAGACATAGTGAGGGTTGGGGTCGCCAAAAAAACTATCTATTTGGGGGAGGAGGGCTCGACCAACGGCCTTTAGGCTTCAGGTCGAGGGCCTTGACTCTATCTGGAGGGCCCGCCATCACTCTATGGGGTGGGGCACTCGATCGAGAGAATATATCTACTGGGGGGGCGGCTATCAACTATGGGGCACAATAGAGAGTTATCTATATAAGATCTATAGGGGGTGGGGGGGCCGACGGCCTCCATTATAGACTATATAGACTCTATATAGCTTGGGGGGACGGGGGGGGGGGGGGGGGGGGGGGGGGAGGGGGGGGGGGGGGGGGGGGGAGGGGGGGGGTCCTTACCACCAATAGGGGAGGGACTCGTACCATATCTATATAGATAGGAGCTCGCAGAAATAGAAATCAAGGCCCCTATCTATATAGAGGGCACCCTATATATAGATATGGTGATAGGACGAGGGGAGATCGGTCGATAGGATGAGGGCCGAAGGGTGGCTATAGACTCTATCTAATCGTATATAGAGTCTAGTCGGCACTCTCCCGACGATGGGACTTTAGGCACCCCCCCCCCCCCCCGATGTAGGTCATTTATGCGTGCGCCCCTATATCCCTATCTAAACAGAGGGGGGTGCCTACCCAGATCTGATCTCTATAAATGGGGATGGGGTTGGGCCAAAAAAAACTCAACTCAACTCAACTCAACTCAACTCTATATAGAGTTGGGGGTTGGGCAAAAAAAACTCTATCTAGTCGAGGAGGGGGAGGGACTCTCCCGACGAAGGAGGGCATTTATGCTCTCGACCGCCTCTAGAGTTGGTTGGGTTGGGGTCGAGGGGGAGGCACTCTCCCGATGAAGGGCCCATATATCTAAATATTCCACTCGACCACCCAGATTTGATCTCTATAGATGAGATGGGGCCCCTCTCTATTTAAACTCAACTCAACTCAACTTAACTCTATATAGATGGGGATGGGGATGGGGATGGGGATGGGGCCCTATAGATTAGATTAGATTAGATTAGATGGGGCCCCCATCCCATATAGATACTCCCCGTAGAGAATATAGACTCTATCTCTATCTCTGATGGGGATGGGGTTGGGCCAAAAAAACCCTATCTAGTCGGTCAAGGAGGGGGAGCCCTATATATCTATCTGGTGAGGGTCGGCCTTTAGGCACTCCCCCGAGGAGGCACTCTCTCAATGAACTCTATCTCTCTCTATATGGGGCACCCCCTATGAATCTATAGGCGATAGATCGAGGGACTCGGCCGACCCCCCCCACTATTGATATAGGGGTATAGGGAGGCCAAGGACCCCTAGATATTCCTATCCCTATCTAAACAAAGGGAGAGGGGGGCAATGGCCCCTATCTATATATGGTACCCTATATATAGATATGGCGATAGGACGAGGAGGGGGGGATGGTGTGCTCACCTAAGAAAAATGATTCTGCGGGGATGAGGATTAGACCCTAATCGGATTGGCGCACTTGCTCATGAGCGAAGTGTTTGCGAATGATGGATCGCAATCATTCCTTTCATTGCTTGATCGAAATGCATTTATGCACTCGACCGGCTGGCTACGATTTTTTGCAGCAAGTCCTAGCATTAGTATGAGTTTGTTGACCGCGTAAGGGCAATCCATCTTGATGACGAATTTCGTGATAATGAGAAATAGGAATTAATCATTCGAAGCCTGCTCGTTTGACCCTCTCCAATTCCCAACGAACAACATAATTTTGACCTTGACCTATTATTCGTTCAAGTCGATCGATCTGATACTTAGTCGACTCATTCACCTTTATGTTCTCACTGAGACCCAATCGATAACGAACTTGAGTGGCTTCTTTAGGTCCAATTCCAAAAAATTTGGTTGGTGCGATTCTTACCTGTTCATGGGAACTAATCTAGTTCCTAGTACTAATAAATGTGACATTATTGATTTGATTCTTTCCCTGGTCCTCCCGGCTAGAATCATGAATAGTAGGGGTAGAGGTCAGGGGAAAGGTCGAGCGCGGTATTATCATTATCCCCTCGACTTCCTCTGAAATGCCCTCGCCCCCTCTAACTATATATGGGATAAGATAAGATAAGATAAGATAAGATAAGATAAGATATATAGGGGGTGCCCAAAAAAATAGCCATATAGATCTATGGGGTGCCAATTCAAATATAGACTGTGGGGCTCTCCCTACCGATTGAGGTCATTTATGCACTGCACTCAGCCTCCCAGAGAGTATATAACGAGGGGCAAAGCCCTCGGCCTCCCCGACCCCCTATGCCATATATATAGATATGGGCCCCCCCTCTCTCTCTCTATATATATATATATAGTTGTTTTGGCCCTCCCTATATATCTTATCTTATCTTATCTCATCTCATCTTATCTATCTGTTGTTGGCCATATCTATATATAGGGGGGGTCTATAGATTAATTAGATAGGGGCCCTCGCCCCCTCCCCCCCTCTCTATATATAGAGTCTAGGATAGATATCTAGGGTGGCCCCCCTCTCCCTCTCCCTCTCCCTCTCCCTCCTAAGCAATGAAGTAAGCTAGAATAATGATCTTTGTATGTGGACCCACAATAATAATATCTCTCATTACAATTAGCTATCATCATGTTATTGTCACACAAAAAAGATAGGTCCACATGCTAAATAGGCATTCCATGTCATGAGAACGTCACTAATAATATTCATCACAAAGTGTATATAAAAATATACACAACTCCCACACTGAATTAAAACCTTTAAATATTTCCAACATATCGTAAGGCAACACCATCTTTCTTCCATGTAATTCAAGGTTAAGGACATTATAATTTTAGTTGCTCCAATAATAACATTTTTACTATTTTGTACCTACTTAAAATCAACAAGTAAATCACTAAGTCATGTACAAACAACAGTATACAAAGTTCAAGTATAACATAATGCATTATAATTACACCACCACTCATATGGTAAATAGAGCCCAATATAAATGTGTACTAAAAGAGTAAATATAGTTAGTTAAGTATATAAGAACCATATAACTATCATCAATATTTATTCTAATGTCTACAACATATCCAATAATGTCTTTATTCCAACTTACAATATTACAAAATTGTATAAAGTGATAAGATGAACCCCAACTTAAAAAGGTTAATCAACCACAATCCATCACTCCAATATCATATGTCAATAGGCACGAGTGAGAGACAAGTCGCTATACAAATCTAGGTGCATCAATGGAGAAGGACGAACACTACAAAGAGGACACCCTTCAAAACCAGTCCTATGAGCCCAACCATCGGTGGTCCTTACCACTCCAACCATTAACTTGGTGGAGGGTTTCGACAACTGAGTACTTGAATGAGGTAAGAAGTATATACATGATATTGAACCACCAGTAAAGACTTACAAAACCATCAAGGACAAAAGAAATAATGCAGAAAACATAAAACTATAACACTCAATCAAACCATGGGTTGAGTAATGTCCAAAGTATACATTGGATTTTTATAGGGGATGATTTACAACATAAATCAAGGTCTAATATATATCCAATTCATAACACTGAGAGGTTTTGTCAGGGTCCATTGCTTAACCCAAGAGGCTTATCTATATGTAAAATAATTAAACTCAAGGGAATAAACCCACAACAGTCGCATTAACTCAATCAGCTCAAAAGGGGGAGGCATAACATTCATAACAGAAAATGAACTCGAGTTGGCTTAGAAATGATCAAGTACAACCAACATTTATTCTTTCAATTAATTCAACAATCTGAAACCAAGCAATAAAGTGACCTCATTTAATCAAAATGAAAATAACATAATCAACAGTCTACGACTGGTAATTTCAACTCGATAGGTTTGAAAACAACCCACTCCAACATCAGGGGTAAAAATAGAGGATTACCAATAGCATGGATAATCAATTCTATTACAAGTCAATCTTAAATCTGAAAAGGATATATGCATAGTAGAAGATATGGTGTCAAGCTAGTGGTTGAGGTTTACGGAGCATGCATAAAATCATATATCAGGGGATGTCAAAATTCTGAAAGGTCACTATTATTTTCATATGATATCTAGCATAATAAGCGCAACAAAATCACCCTAAGAGGATGGTGTCACAATCTCAAATATATATGTCTTTGCATACATATGAGGTCCAATCTACAAGAAATCGCTCGATAAGGTATTAGCAAAAAAAACAATTGTTTTAAGGACCTTATTAAGAGTAATTTTATCAAAATTTTCAACACTTACAACAGGGTTTATAAGGATTTAAGTAGCTAGCACTCACATGGTGAAACATTTTCCTAATCCACTAATTAATTAGAAGTCCTCCACATCATTTAATACTTAATCTTATGATTTAATTTGGTCATTATCCGATAGCCAGAAATCATGGTATCCCAAACTAAGGTACTTAAATATCTCAGCAAGAAGAAAATGAATCTTAAATAATTTGATCCATTAAATATTCATAGAGGAAATCTCACGACTTCCTCATAAATCTAGAATGCTTCCAATATATTTTATTGGGATAAATTATAGAAAACCCACATTCTAATTAATAAAATTAATGTAAAACATACACGGAAGAGTTGTAGGGTTGCCATATGTCCTTCTACGTAGGGTAATAAGATATCCGAACCAATCGAGGAAATATGAAAATCCGCAGCCAAAATAAAGCTCCAACCAACATTTGATCTCATATTAAAAAAAAAATTATTGTTTCCTTCATACATTTACTATTTCTTTCCAAGCGACGACGTACATGGAGTGTTCCATTTTTTTTATTGCAAGCCAAGGAGGAATATGATACTTCCTTTATTTTATTCTGTTTTCCTGTCAAAACATATGGAAAATGCCCCCTCCAGGTTCGACCCCCACCTCTGCCCTTACCCCAGCATAATAAAAGCTAAAATTCCATACAAAATAAACACAAAAATAACATACTATGGCCCAACCGTGTTCCTCCCTAGGCGAAGTGAAAATTCTGCTTGCTTGGAAATTCAACGCTGCCCAGTTTCCATTTTTGGCAGAATAATATGAGATCCGAAACCCAACGCCATACCAAATCTCCTAAGTAAGACCGCGTTTGGATACATTATCATGATCTGCATTAAAGAATGGGCGTGATCTCCTTCATACTTTCCACGCCTCTTTTCTCCTCCTTTGGGACGAGTCAATGCCCAACAATGAACAGGCCAGACGCCATACCCCGGCCCTTCTCTTCCCTGCGTACCATGCTCTCCCCTGCCATACGCCATGCCTCCCCTGCCATACGCCATTTTTCCTTTTTCCAAACATACTCCCCCGATCAACGCAACACCCCCCATCCAAAAAGGGAATGCAAATTAAAAAAATACATATACAAAAAATAATAATCATAAAAAAATTGGGATACTCCCCCAAAACAAAAATGCAATGCCCAATCCCATGCCTTCAGCGATACCTGGCATCAAATCACACCAAAACCAAGACTTTTACAAGATGCCACTGAAGGTAATATATATAAAATAATGTGTATAAAAAATTAGACCTTCCTACACACGCTAAGGAAATAATATAAAATAAATTGAGATTAAAATAATGAAAAAATAACAAAATCATTAAATAAATAATAACATTAACATTAACTTTTTAAAATAATAATAAGAACCCATTAAATAAATATTGATACAAAATCCTTAAAATACTTAATTAGCAAAATCATAAATTGATAGTGAATTAGTAATAAAATAAAGTCATTAACTAAAACAATTAACAAAATCACTAAAACTATTAAAATGATAGTAATAATAATTATTATTATCAATTCCTCAAGTCGACAATAAAGGAATTAGCAAAGTCGTTAAAATAATATTTAATAAAAATCATTAAATAATAATAAATAATAAAGATCTTATAATAATGATTAACAAAAATCATTGTGTCAACCGAAGCCCAAGGTGGTCAAATTCTCATGAAGGGTTATCTGACGTTGTTTTCACTTGGATTTGCACTCTTTGATGAGATGCCCCATCTCTCCTCATCCAAGTGACACAATTAAAACACCTCTAGGTTGTGGGTAGCTTAAGAATGAGGTGAATCTCTAGATACAGCTAGCTCCTTTGATGTACCACTTGTAGACCACTACTATACCTATGCTTGTGAGGGAAAAGGGATAGAAAACTGAAAATAAACTATCCTAAAGGAGGTGATACGCTAAATTAGTTGATGCCTACCAACCAGCTATATGTTACACATGAGAACAAGGGACTAATCAAACAAACACTTCTCCAATCTGCATCTTCTCACATCAATATTTTATTATGAGGTTGTGATGAATGTTTAGGCTAGAAGGACTTGGCAAGAGGCCTTGAATGGCACTAGTGAATAGACTAACTCACTCAACCTTGACACTTCACTAAAACACTTCACATGACCTTCAAGAAGAAGCTTTCAAATTGCAAATAGGTGAGATAATAAAATAACAATGCTAAGGAAACAACATTCATCACTAAGAAAGATTAATCATCCAAGTGAATACACTATGAAAAGTCATTAAAGAGGTAAAAATCAATAGTCTTTATTGATCCATGGTATGCAATTGAGTAGGGCTTCACCATACTTAGGTGGAGCATTATTTACAAAGGTCAAAACGGCTAGTTCTTATAGAACTCTTGAGAGAGAGAGAGAGAGGAGAAGAAAGAAGTCCAAAGGTCACAAGGACACTTGTCAAGTTGAAAAAATGAGTTACTTGTGCATGAGAAGAGGGTGTGAAATGGATCATGCAAGGTCAAAAGAGACAAGTGGCTCTCCAAGTCATAAAATTCATGAAAAGTGTCGTGGAATTCTCTTTTCTAGCTCAAGAAACTACTTTCCTGATTTAGCCCTGTTTGAATGTCCCAAAACTGACTAGGGACATGTCTAATGATTTCACTGAGAGGGAAGGGTTTCAGACATTCGTCTTCATGCATTGGTTGTAATCTTAATCATTTGAAAATGTCTAAAAATTAGCCATCACTACCTGCAGTCTAAGAAAACTCCTCTTTAACACACCTTGTACACTTAGCTTCCAAAATGTTTCAATTTTCTATGAAAATATGTACAAGTGAGTGGATGACATGTGTCAAGACCCTCCATGGTCTTAGAGGCATCAAGAACACCTTAAAAATAATCTCACTTGGAGTTTTCACACTTCTCACCATCTTGCTCACTATGCCAGTTTTGACTGGCTGAGATGAAGCAATTGGTAGGAACACTTAAGAGTTTTTTCAAGGCATAAAATGGACATGTGGAGTTATTTAAGTCTCTTGATCACTACCAAAGTTGATCTCATCTCTTGAAACCTCCTAAAACCTATACAATGCACAAAACAGTCAATAAAATTAGTTTTATACCCTATCCATACAGATTCCATACAACTCATCCTAATGGTAGGTAGCCTGATTAAGTCCTCTACAACATCCAATCCTTGTTCTAGGCAAACTATCTCATTAGAATAGCTTCCCATCCTCATTTCCTTCATCAGGTCATTTCAAGGGTTTAGCAAGGATTTAGGTCTATTTACACTCTTAGCCATTGGTCATAGAGATTTCACATTCAAATCTCAACTCAATGCCACAAAAGAGTTTCTTATGACCCTGTCTAACTCCTCATATCCCTGTGAGTCTCCATGCAAGGTGTCAAAGTAGATATGAGCAATCAACCTCTCCTATCAAGCTTGTTTCCATATTTTGCACAAGTCTGATGTAGCTTTGAGCCAAAGTGGCTTTCCTTGTGGTTTCTCATGCACTCCAAAAGCTTGAACACCTCCAAATTCATCTTATAAACATGTTCCAACTGGTTAGAAAGCTTATCTCATGCTAGAATTGAAGGTGACCTCTCATTTGAACTCTAGTCCTAAGCCTTGCCTAACAGGGTTGAGTTGTCTTAAAGCCCAAAATGACTTTTTGATGGCTTTCCTTGCATCCAAATAGCTTAGATACTTATATTGTGCCCCCATATACATTCTCTAATCCATTGAATGTTCACCATGTATTAGAAGTGAAAGTGGTTCTCCATTTGGCTTTAGGCCTAAACTATATGCTTGATAGGCCCGCTTGCATACTTGAGGGTCTGGGATACCCTGTTGATCTTCTCCCTTCTCTAAAAGGTTCCTCATATTTTTTGGGTGTATTACATCTTCCTAAACCTTCTTGAAGGGCCTCTTTAGCTTCTATTTTATCCTTATATCTCCTTTCTTAAAGATTGTAGAATTTGCACCTAAGGGAAGTGCCCTCTGTCTGAGACAAAATAGAGGGCACTTTCCCTATTTCCCCAGACCAAATGAATGTTTGAGGGGATTATTCAAGTTCCATAGGTTCTCTATACCAAGTTTTATCCCTTTACCAGGTCATTTGACCTTCCAAAAGCTCTAAGACCCAAGACAGACTTGTGTGGAGTGGACTATGCACAGTGGTTTAAGGAATGGATTGTGTTTATTTACCTCAGAGGTCTCTCTCTATTTGTTATAATATCATGAGGGACTTTTGAGATATTTTCCACCATGATGATAATATTCACAATGTTTGCCAACTCTTATGACCCATGTTTTCACCTTGAAACACATCCTTACTTGGTTAGGCTTGACTAGTAAGTTGACTCTGTTTGTAAATTTTGACTTTGGTTAGCCAATAGTGACTATGTATAAATTTTGCACATGATTGCAATAGTTCCTTCTTCCTAGTGCAATTTGGGGAAGCTCAGTCACTTGTCTATGTCTCAAAGAGATGTATCAATATTTTCAAAATTATTATGACTCCATGGACATGATTTAGAATCTTGCACAGTTCATCTTACTAACTGTAAATGACTGTCATATAGCAAACTGACTATATGCTAGTTATGACTGCACCCTCATGGAGAATTTCTTGGAGAATGAGATTGAAAAGGTAAAGAGAATCAAGAGCACATTGAAAAATGGAAAAAGACATATCACAACCCTCTAAAGCCATTGTCAAAGCATGAAGATCTGAAAATGGCGGAAACAGGGATGTCATCCCAAATTAGAGCAATCTGCGAACTTGAGATGATTTGCTCTTAAAAGCAATTTGAAACATGAAACCAGGCATGTAAAACATTAGAGGAGAAATTCAACATTCTATGGAATCAAACTCGGCAACTAGATTGTACGGAATCATCCAAAATAGAGCCAAACTTGCATGATGCATAGATTAGCAAGCAAATTGGATAGGTCAACTTCTTAGAAATGGTTCATAAAGTACAGGTTACCATTCCTCTGCAACAAAACATAAAATGAAATTTGACTGAGTGTAGAAGACACACCCAGGAGCATTTTTCCTGAAACCTTTTATACTAGTCGTACCAAGTACAAACCTGCTGACTAGTTATGTGTGTAAGGAAGAGTGAAGAAGGAGCAAAACAATTTTAGCTCAATTTTGACACTTTCAGAGTACTTCAAACGTGAAAATGGATCTTAAAAAGCTGAAGAGTCATCTCATGACCTTATTCCATGTGTCACACTCCCGTATGGGTTGTGCAAGTGCCACTCTTTTCTTTTTCAAGAAAACTACCATTTCTTTTGAAAAACCTATCAATTTTTAGTTATGAAAAGTTGATTAAAACATAATAAGACACATGTCATGTGGCATCACCCTTTTGACACCTTCACACTTCCCTAGGAGGATGTACAAGTCATTTAATGCTCTATTTTAACCTCCAAAATGACTCAAAAAGATAAATATTTAAAATGACCAAGGTCAAGGCTAATGTGACATAGAATGATATCAAAGGACCTATAATACACATTGTGACATAATATTAGACCCCTAAAACACTTAAAAATCAAGTTTTTACTTATAGGGGTCCCAATTTGACCTATAGGGTCAAATTTGGTCAACAGACTTTCTCCGAAGTCAAGAGACCCATACAGGGCTGATCAAACCCAACCAACTAGGCTAAAAGGACAAGCCACTCCTATGGCGTAATCAACACGTGTCCATGACAAAATGCGAAAACGACCTCAAACACACAAGGATAGGCAAGAGGAACAACTAAGCAAAAACCTGATAATCTCAATAGGGAACAAAAACAAAACATCCATGCTCAAAATAGGGCGAGACCAATAACGACGAAAAGTAATAACACAATGGAATATAAACGACGTTGGTTCAATATCACATAATACATGCTATACTTATCGGAGTGACATTCCGACTGGTCAATCCCCCGCAGTATACCCAAGATGTCCAAGCCCAACGCCGAGCCTAGGTCATGACTTGGTCCCTGCATCTACCAAATAAAACATCAGTAGTACTTGAATGATGTCGACATAATAATAATAATGCAGGATGAATTAATAGGCAAGTAATAAATCAAGTATGATCATCTATAACTGAAAAGGACAAGAGTTAGTCCTAATAATCATGAATCCAAGCATACCCTGTGAAGCACAATCAATAGCTACAAAAGTGATCAATGTCAATCCACACCAGTGAGACATGCTAACGCAACATCATACAATAATGTAACTAAGCTAAAGCAATATATACATAAAACAGGATAAAATGAATCCAGTGTAAAAAATATGCATATCAGGATATAATGAATCCAATGTGAGCATCAACCACAACATAACATATCACATCGGCTATCCAATGTACATGTGTCACAACTATTTGAAAACAAAACCAACATCAATCGTCATCAGTCCAAGTGCTATCGAAAACATGTTAAAGTAAGCCATAATCTAGTGTCTATAAGGGGCCCCATTATCAATTCGTGACATTAGGCTCCTCATGCAAATTTTGGCAATTAGGATCCTCCTCACCTTGACAAGTTTTGGCCCCTCACATTATCAATTTCACTCTCCAAAACTGCTACAAATAGAACTCAAGATGGCACTAAATAAAATGTGGAGGCAGTGAACAACACAAATACCAATTGGGATCCCTTACCTAAGGGAGATGACTTGTTGAATGTTGATTGGGGAAACATGACCGAGATCCGCCTACGACTGGTCACAATGTTATGGTTGATTAAGTATTTGTGTTATATTGTTTGTATGTTTTAGCATTTGGTCATAAGGAATGCTTCTAGTTTCCTAGGCCTTTTTGTAATATGGACTAGTTTGTTAGCGTTGGGGCATGCTTTCATACCGCCTACTTTTTTTGCAAATAGTTTGTAATATGTTTTTAAAGTAATATAGCTCTCTTTCATCCCCAAAAAAATTGTTACAAACTCCCAAAATTTAAAGACGCTTTCAAGGTGTTGGAAGGATGGGCATCTTTCTAGCATAGATCCATAGTTTCTAATTTTCATGTTTATCTTTGCTTACCATATGCTACTACACTCCTAATCAATGGACCAAAGATTTTCGTTTGAATTCAATGAACTACAACAAGTGCCTTTCTTGCTTGGAGGGATTTCGTCATAGGTGGAAAGGTTGAAAATTATGAAGGTTAAACTCTTCAGGGTGTTAGGACCAACCACCCCAAGCCCCCACACCTAATTTCATACTTTTAATTCTGCACATTCAACTTTGGATGTTTCAATTCCACATTTGAATTCTCTAGGTTTTTCTTACACATAAAATTAGTTTGTTTCTTGTTAATAGAATTTAGATTCAATATTGGTGTGCATATTGCATTGATGCCTTATAAGTCCGTCTTCCAAGGTTCAATATTAAAAATCTCTCATCACATGGTGCATAACATAGACCACAACATAGGCCATGACATAGAAATTACTATGCTTTATACATAACATTGACAACGATAAAGGCCATGCCTTGGACATGACTATACTTGTACATAAAACTATTATTTTGCGTTGAAATGCTGCAACTTAAAGCATTTGATGAAACTAACTTGTAAGATGCTCTTAAGTTGTACTAAATTGATTTTTGTATTTGATTGAACGTCATTCTTACATTATAGGGATTGATGTTAACTTTGAATAGCTTGTTTGTTGCACAATTTCTTCATGGAGTACTTATATAATTGTATATCTATGTCAATTTACAGCAATTCTTTTTTAATCATAATTTGTGTTCACGTAGTTGCATCCTCATCTCGTGCTCATTGCTTTGCAAATTTTCATTCCATATGTTTAGACCTGGATAAATTAGCCTTAAGTTACATATCCACCTTGCAATTCCAGAGGTCAATAACTTTCAGGTCGTCTTTATTTTTTAATTTTTTTAAGGCAAGTTGAAAGAGATTTGGAAGTACCATCCTCGTTGCAATTATGTTTTAGATTTATCATAGATAAAATCTTTGGTTATAATGGTATCCATACATTTTCTTATCTACATGCAGACATCATTCATAAATAGATTTATATGCATGATATATATGGACTCATCACAATTTTTTTCTCTTTTCACGATAACAGGGCATTATCATTAGGATCTATAGGTTATTGACCTATGGAATTAACTTTAGACACATAACGGGGTGTTTGTTATTAGGATCTATAACTTATTGACCTCTGGAATTGCCTTTAGAGATCAACAGGTAGATTTTACTGGTTGGAATGAATGAACAGATTTCATTGGTTTAAAAGACTTGCGCTTGCAGCATAAATGTTAGAACAAAGTTAATTTTTCAGGGCTTTCAAAGTATCAAACAAACTTGTCACTTCTCAGATGTTAGCAACAGATTGCAAAAGTTCAATTATCTACCCTAATTTTGTTGGGTCTCATTGAAAACCGTCAAGGATACATGCATCAACAAACTTACTTCACTTTGAAGTTGATATGTAAATTAAAACTAATTTCAAATGCTCTGTCATTAAATTGGGGATGTGTTATATGCGTGTTCTTTCACGTTCTTTCTAAAAACGTTTTTCTGTAATCGATAAGTTTAAAATCAATTCATACTATATTGCATAAAATAAGAACTTGTTTAGATTATCACTTCTTGCAGTGCACTTGTATCCCATTATATTGTTGTACCATCACAATATAACCCCAATATTACAACACTCAATTAATACCAAGAAATTATACCCCGAGTTAAAATCAAGGTATAATCAGAGCTGATGAGCAAAATCAATATATTTAACAACATTATAGATGTATGTCGAGATTCAGCCATCTGCGAATATCCTAGAAAAACCCAAAGATATTATTGAAAATAATTTAGTATAAAAATAAGTTGCATTGCAGAAATCTCCCTCTCAGATGTGCAGAGGATAGCATCCCAGGGAGAGTGCGAAAATATCATCTAGGCTTAAAATTGAGATATTTCAAAATAGAGTTCCTTTGTATTGTACAGCTTTGAGAAAAGCACAGCCCTTCTCCAAAATCTTGGTATAGTCTGTAGTCATTACAACTTGACAATGTGGCTCTCTAAAACTGATGAAACAAGATCTTCTCTTGATTGTGACCGCCGACTCTGCAGCCGTGTTTGGCTTCTATGAGGTGTCCACATAGTTCCAGAATCATTTTGTATCTGCCCCAAATTACTGCTTAAGAAACTCACTCCAATGGATGTGGGTGACTGATGCATTCCAGAATCAACTTGCTGGACACTTCCACTGGCAAGGGTCTGTCCCAATCCAAATGGCTGTTGAAATGAAGTTGTTGAAGGGCTAAGGGGTATCTTTATTCTTCCGTCCGCTGAGCATGACAAAGATAATAACAATGTTTACAACAGAAGATAGAATGTCTTACATCAGAAGGCAGAATGCTTGCAAAAAAATGGCATCATATACATTTTACTGCATAAAAACTACCAAAACAGCAAGAAAAGGAAATCAAGCACGGCACATAAACAATATTATGGATGAGAAATATGGCACATAAAAAATATCCTTCTGGTTTAGTAATCTTTACAATTACATTGTGATTTACCAAGTACCAAGCTAGCCACGTCAGTTTGAAATTTTCATTTTCTTGTTTTGATTGTTTACGGAAGGGATGTCCAACTGATATTATTCATTGGCATATGTCAGGGTAATGAAAATTTAAGTACACTCATCAATCATAAGCATACAACAATCTGCAACGATTGCTTACAATTATGAAGTAATTCTGATCTATTTCCCCTAAGTATGACAAAATGCAATAGGATAAATATATTAAAAGCAAAAATCTTGTCCACTGAACTATTACTGAAACAGGAATTCAGATTGGTTGCCAAACCAATTTCTATCTCGCCAACTGAGCTTTGGTACTAAGCAATGAACATGCTATCATCAAAAGGAATAAGCTTCCCCAGTAGGCTGCCAGCTAGGAACAAAGTTACAACACAGAAAATGGGGGGAAAAATAGAGAGAAGCAAACTGGAGAAAATTCAAAGATTGCAGCACCCTCTACCAAGAAAAATTGTTCAATTCATTAGCATTAAGCTTACCTAATTTTCTTCTATAATGACTTCTATCGCAGCATCTTCTGTATTAATTCTTTGAATGAAATAAAACTTTCTTGGAAATTGGACGAAAAAGGAAATACGGTCCCTTAATTACAGACAATGTCAGTTAGGATCGAACTCTGCAATAGAAGGGAACTATTTGACTTTGGTTTAAAGTAGATGGAAGGTTGGTAGGGCTAGCAAAAGTGGCAAGACTCTTGCCTTGAGTCAAACGAGCCTTGATGGGTGCATGCTCTTCTCTGAAGGAAGAATAAAATAAAACACTACAGAATATAAAGCAAGGAGGAGCAATGTGTTGTGATATTTCTTAAATGCAAAACATGAAAGTAAACTCAAATAGTAGTAGCAAATTAATTTGAATGCAAACTTGAGAATAGATCCAAAGATAGTGATCCGGCAAGGCCAAATGAACTGATATATCTGGAACAAAAATACTAACCACTTTCAAGGGACAACCTCCAGAATGCAGAACAACAATAAAATGAAATAGAGAACTCGACTTATGATGATTTAGAGGATTATATCTACCCCTATTTATAGACATAATTAAGTAGGAGCAACCCCAAAGTTCTTCCATTGGAAAGTTCTTCCATCTAATCAGAAATTCCCAGATGGCTCAGTTGTGCAATTGCATCACTCTCTTCTCTATGAGCACATTTGGTCTCATGATGAATTTCCCCCCTCCATCTAACTCTAGTGATTCTGACCTAAGCCACCACATTCGAATTTGTGTTCAAATTCGCGGATGAAAAAATTGGAACTAAAAAATTCGAGATTAATTTCGTGATTAAATTTGGCTAATAGAAATACACTTATTTTTTAAAATATACCAACCCACCATTCAAAAAACATCGCATTTGATATAAATAAGCATGTCAAAATAACTTTCAAGTTTCCTCCAAGTATCTAATCAAAACTTAAGAGAATTAATGTTGTTCAAAATGATTTAACGATAAGTTGATAATTTGCTTTCCTAAATTCCACAGTGACTCAAAATGAAAGCATACAAGGAAAATCAAAACATAAAAGCTAATTTAGATTCATATCAATTTGTATTCTCTTCCTGCTGTCAAATAGAACAGAATTTGTCCAAAATTTTAGACTCCAAAATTTATTATAAATCGATTGAAATGAAAAAACTCTCTGAAAAACATGTTAAATACTGAATAGTAATACCAATATTTAAAATGTTTTTAAAATTTTATAAATCATCATCAAAGTATTATACTTCTCTATGGGATAAGACCCACTTATTACATCAAAAAGCTCTAGATCATCAAAAGTGCTTGGCTCAATGTCATCATCAATCATTATCAACTTCATTAGTTTTATTTTCACCCTCAAGTCTCATGTCTTCTTTAGCGCAAAGAAAATCAAAGTCATCCCCATCAGAAGTCTTCTAGAAAATGTTGAAGTTTCTTCTTCTTAAAAGATGCATCTCTTGTCACTTTTTTCATAGTCAATCTCAAATTGTTGCGAACATAAACAAAATCCCCTAGCATTCTTGATAACTTATCCTTTTATTTGATTGAAAATGGTCAAAGCTGCTCCAGTTCCTCTCACACACTAATGCACTTACTCCTTGACTCAAGACTTGAATTGCAAAATGTTCTAGCTCAGGAGTATATGCCCCATAGAATCGTCATCATTCATCTCCATCATGTCCACCTTGTCATCTATCACTGATTGGGTTCCAAATAACCCATCTCCTCTCATGTATGCCTTGAGTTTCTCTCGTCTTCTTTGCAAAATCTTGACTAGAAACAAGTTTTTCAATCGCAGCATAAATCCCACCCATGACTTCACAATCACTCTCTCTTTCAATGTGATAGTGTCGGCTCCAAATAACATGTTACATACAAATGGGTATGCATCATTTTCCATCTTCCATCACAAATATCCCATATTTCATTGTATTCAACTTCCACATCATTGAAAGTCTTTTAGATTTTTTTTTGCAACGGTCCATACATTCATAAACAATGTCAATACAATGAATGTTAGCATTGACCATGCAAAGCATGTGAACTATGGGTGCACACATTTTTAGAACCTTATTCACATTTTCCCAAAAGTCATGGCTTATGATGATTTGTTCTACGAATTTAATTTAGAACCTTTTGCAAGAACAAAATATTCCCACTCTTTGCTACAAAAAACAAACCGAAGAGCTCCTTTCTGCTCAACCACTCTTTTCAAAGTGATTAAAAAAAGAGGCAAATCTTATGTCACAAAGCTTCAACAACTCCTTGCCTACATGCCTCCTAT
Organism: Torreya grandis; assembly: GCA_037957365.1. NCBI lineage: Eukaryota > Viridiplantae > Streptophyta > Pinopsida > Cupressales > Taxaceae > Torreya > Torreya grandis. The sequence goes on from JARHVA010001403.1 coordinate 3,284,078, forward strand.
ATATGTTTAATGTGAGGCAATGATTTTGCATGAAATTAACAATTATTCTTCCTATTTGCACTGCCTCATGTACCCAAGGAAATTTGACCAAGTCATAGAGTAGTAAGTCAATGCAATACACCGCACAAGGGCTCCAATAAATATATGGGTACTTTTCTTCTATCAACTTTCCTACCCCCACACAACTGAAGGCACTCTCAATAACGTGGACCACATTTTCTACACCAACTTCGAGAATCACTTCATCCAAAATGCTGAAGATATAATTAGAAGTTTTTGTATGTACCATGGCATCAATTGCCTTAAGAAATACAACACCTTTAGAGCAATAGACCAACACATTGATCAATGGCCTTTGGCGTATATCCGACCCACCATCACTCAAAATGGTGCAACCTGTTGACTTCCAAGAGTCTTTAATGTTTGCCAATTTTTTGGTGACCCTATCTTTTGATCCTTTCAAAAGAGTTGTCCTCAAAACTCTTAAACCTGGTGTTGTGTACCCTTTGTCAAAAGTTAATGATTGTTGAATAGCATTTTTAAAATAAGGGCTCCTAGCAGCATCAAATGAAATGGCCAATTTATAAAATAAATCAGCCCATGCATCATCAACCTGCTCCTTTTCTATAGGTTTCCAAAAACTTTTTAGTGTTGCTTCCCCACTACATTTTTGCGGCATTACTAAGCTTGTGGACATGTCGGATGAGTAAGATGTGTGAAATTTGGACCTAGAAAGTTCCTCCCAGATTCGCTGTCTTTTTTGTGCCCTTCTCTGAGTTGCTACCGGTGAACTGCTGTAGTCTTTCTCCAATGTTGCTTTTATTTTAGGTGTCATATTCAAACATGTTTCAACACCACCTCCCTTACCCCCTGATATGCCAAGAAGATGGTCAATTACCCATGTTAATGCCGTTGTAAAATAGTGTTGACATAACTTGCAAGTGATGTTGTTAGATTGACTCTTGTGGTTCATAATTTCCATCCTTCCGCTAATGATTTTGGGGGTGTCATACTGAAGTTTGAGGTAGCCTTTAAGGCAGTCTATGTTTTATACTCAGTCGTTGTTTTCTGTTGGCAGACTGCAAGTTGCCACGTGATTGCCAACAAAACTCAATATTGAATAGGGAGAACTTTGCTAGCTAATCAGTAATCATTGATATACAAATTAGCACCATTTCAAAATGGAGAAACAAATCTAGTCTTACAGACTTATAGACTATAGTTATACTTCTAGTTCTAAGTTTTGTGTCAAATTTATGTTTGGAATTGGTTCTATAACTGAAAAATACTAACACAGAGGTTAATATGTAACTAGACTGAATTTAGTATGAAAAAAATGAGATATTCTAATTTGTATTTTTTATAAACCAGCCAAATAACAGTATAGAAGTGTGTTGGCTTGAATTTAATATGTAACTAGACTGAATTTAATATGTAATTAATTACTTACAAAAATCATGTTTGGTATCCTATTGGCTCAGGGGACTTACCAGTAGAGGTCGTCATGGAGTATTTAGACTTAGTATGGAGTTGGACGTAGTGTGGAGTGGACTGTGGAGTCTTTGAAGTCTGTTGAGTGGACGTAGCATTGTCGTTGAGTGGATTGAGGAGTCTGTTGTGCCCGAAACCATGAGTCTGCTAAGCCTAAGTGGACGCAGCATTGAGGAGCAGAGTTTGTTGGGTTCATGTCTGTTGAGAGTAGTACCTGAGTTCGTGAGTTTCAACTTTCCTACGAGTCGTGACTGCAAACAATCAATGCGTGAAGCTTTTGTGAGTTTCCTGCGAGTCCAAGAGCTAACGACGGTGAAATAATCACTAAGTAATCACTGATAGTGAAACGTTGTCTTTTGGAAAGTTAGAAATAATGAAACACGGCAACCAATGAAGAAAACAACACAAAAACCCTAAAAACACGAATTTTAAATGAATTTTGATGATTTTAAAGGATTTTTCTTTTATTAAATTTGTTTTTGAAATGCAGGACGAATTTCAAGGATTTTCTTGCAGTTTTGCAAATTCCGAACTTCTTCAATTAGGTTCAGCGAATGCGGTTACTTAAATTATGACTAGATTGGAAGTTTGTTTCCAATTATTTTCTTCAAACAAGGAACATGAAATTTAGGATGATTTAGAGAAGAGGGTGGAAACTCCAAGTTGTAAGCCATACTATAGCAATTCATTGGAAAACTTTGTAAGGACCATTAAATTTTGGTGTTATTTTGTTTTTTTTTTGCCACTTTACTAGCATTTGTATGTAAGGTTGCAATTGAAGGAAAATCCAATCACCATCTTTAAAATACCTCCCCTCAATGTTGATATGCATGTTTCATCTTGTCTTGAGCCACAACCAAGATTTCCTTGAGGATTTCAAGAATGTATTATTAGTGTTGAAGATGATCCTCAACTACAAGGGCTTTGGGATGACCTATTGTGACATGGAATTACACCCTTGTGGAGGAGTTGTTCAGGCTCCCCCACTCCCAGTCACAATATGGGAACAACCCCAGGCTGTGAGTAACCTATGATGGGGCTAAACCTCCGGAGAAGACTAGCTTCCTCTTGATAGATCACCTAAACTAATGTTGTCACAGGGAAAAGGGTTAGAAAGGGGAAAAGGGCTCCTAAGAAGGCTAAAAGGTGATGCACCAAATACAAATGGTAAACTCCCATAAGCTTGAACCCATACTAGATCAACACAAGACAATACTAGCTCACACAACCTCAAAATCAAGCTAATTGCATAAGTATTTCATAGACTAGGTTCAGAAAGCAATGAATGCAAACAAAGAGGAGTTCTAAGACTCAATGAGAGCTTACATCAATGGCAGAAAGAACACAAATCCAGACCTGCAAACAACTTGAAAACACCCTAAGAGAGGTCAGAAAGGAGGACAATGGATATGAAAGAATCTCCTTCACAAGGCCATCATGCACAACTCACTCAACACAGATCCAAAGCAAGAGATAGGTAAAGAAAGTCTTTATTGCATCAAGAGGTAGTTCTTACAAATGCTTGACAGGGTTTAGCTTAATCAAGAGGAGAATATCTTGCAATATCTCAAAGAGTCCCCTGATATTCCCAAAAATGAGCATCCTTACAAATGGGAAAGAATGGGTGATATATAGAAAAGGGGAAGAGAGAAAAGAAGGAGCACGTTAACCAAGAACAATCAATGAGATGCCACTTTCAATGAATGCTCCACCTTTTAATCCAATCAAGACAGATTCTTCATCGACAAATTAGCCTTCATTTGCTCCAATAGTCTTCAAGCTCTTCTCATTGGTTGAGAAAAATGAACCAGAAGACAATACTTGTTTTGTGGATGAGTCATGATCCTTGCTAGGAGGAAAGATCCTCAAAGCTTTTGAACAGCATTAAATGCTCCCACTATGCTCTCTAATCCCCAAATCCTTTGCTTTGATCTTCTACGTCATCTTCCACTTGCTTTCATTATGAGGACAAAGTCCTCAATCCTTGGCCCTGACAAAGCCATGCCATGTCTGCTTTGAGCGGCAGTAAGTACCTGTTTGTCCAAGCTATGACCATATTGGAATATAAGACACTCCATTAATCACATAACTGCCCCATTTCAATATTTGAGCATAGGTCTACTATAGATTGAAAACCAATCTCCTTTATTGGTTTTCCTATAGCTATTGTATTGATAAAAAACCTACAGGTCACATAGCTTCCTTCTTGATTTTCATTAGGTCTAAATAGACCTATTCTGCCTCTGGACCCTATGGAAGTAGAGAACTCATTATATGCACAGATCCTTCTTTAAAGAAGAGCAAAGATCATAGTCGCGAAACAATACTGCAACCCTAAAAGATGGACCCTGCATGTTCCAAATCTTTGAACTAGAGGTCGAGACTATACTTTAATGGTGATGGGACTTCCTCATAACCATCCTGACTATGACTGTGTCTGCTCATGACGCTCGACCAAGCTCTAATGGCGACGGAATGACCCTTGCAAGACTTGCTTTTGTTTCAACCTAGGTCACAATTGTTCTCCATTTGAAGTCCTTGGCTTTCGACTTTTAATCTTGGCCATCGATCTTGATCCGGGCTCCTTGACTTTGTGCCATCTGTCTTCTTTGTGTTTGTCCCCAAGATACGTGGACTCCTTGACCACTCACTCGCTGTTGATCTTGAATCTACATGATCTAACGCTCACCGTAGATCTTCTACTAGTTTAACACGATCATGAAACTTGGCAACTACGCATTTATCTTTGAAATTCGCTAACCTTTTGACCCATCACTCGCCGTTAGATCTGCCTTGTATGATGGATCGCACACCGTCGATCTGCTTGGGCCCATTGGCTTTGTCAGTCGCCGCACACCGTTGGATCTTTGTTCAGGTACCCAAGATCTTGACACTTGTCATCGACAGGTTCAATGTTGACCTTTTGACTTGATGCTCACCGTTGATCTTTGATGCACGATCAAACGCGTGCCCTCAGATCTTTGGGACCCATTGACACTATCCTCACCCGCTCGCCGTTGGATCTTCATGGTACGATTGAATGCCAACAGTCGATCTTTGGACACTTGAATTCAAACGGCTATTTTACGAAGCCCAAACTTGACGTCCCCATGCCCGTCCCAGACTGCAAGTTCAACTTTGAAGCTCTATATCTTGAGATAGCAAACTCATCAAGATACGAAATTTGCAGAGCATGATCTAGGCATAAAGAACTTCATGTCCATGTGGTCTTTTGGCCTGAGAGGCTTTCTAAGTGAACTTTATTAAATGCACAATCAAGCTGACCAGTCCATTTCTACATGACATGTGATGACGGTCTGGCTCTTTTATGCTTGTGCAAGAACTTCCAAGGCTCAAAATGAGCTTTTGAAACCTGTGAAACTTGCTTTATGCTCCCTGGATGCGATGAAACAACATGAGAACTTGTTGAATCCTTTCTTTAGAAATCTTAGACCTGTTTCCAAGTCATTGCTTCTCAAAGATCAACAAATTGCACTTTAAGCTTGCTTAAAGTGTTTTAAAAGCTCTATAAGCAATATGAGATCTTTGGACCATTCATTCCATCCAGAACTCTGTTCAGCTCATCCATTCATACAGAAGCTTTGCATGTAGGCCAAAATTGGCCAACATGACCCTACAAATAAGATGGAGCGGATGGTTGGGGGCAACCGTAAAGGGCTTCCAATGAAGTCATCTTTGTTGAAATATGAAATGTGGTGTTATACTATGTGCTAGTTTAGTGCCACATGCAGAAAATAGATCCTTTGAGAAAACGCTAGTGAAGATGGGGTCTCTATCATTCACAATGATTCTAGGACTGTCGTGAAGTTTATGTACTTTGTCGATGAATAAATTTGTATCTGTACTGGCTTGAAATGGGTGAGAGTCCATAAGATATGCATACTTGGTGAGCATATCCACTACCACCAATATCACCTCCATGTTTTCTAATTTTGGCAACCATTTAATGAAATCCATTGATATTTCCTCCCAACATGTTAGAATGGCCAAAGGTTGTAAAGAGATCTAAGAGTTTTTATTGTTTCCCCTTTACCCTAATGACATACCAAACATCTTGCCACAAATTTTGTGCATTTAAAATAGAATACCAATTTTCAGTTAAGAGTTTTTGCATTAAAATAGCATGTCTTTATACCATAAGGAATTTCCTCTCCAAGCATACTTGTCTAAAGATGGCTGGTCAAGCTGAAGTAGTTGAATGAGTCTCATTGTTGGAAAGCCTTGTTGGTATTCTAACCATGTCCCTTCTACCAATTCTACCAATTCTGACTAAAGTAAATAAATTGCACATATTGCTAACCTCTTATGTCTCTTGTTAAGAAAGAGCATTTGTTGGTATTTTTTCCTTGCCCTTCTTCAAAATGATTTCAAAGTCATACCCTAGCATTTTGGTTACCCATTTTTGTTGCTCTTCAATCATTGCTCCAAAAGATATTTGAGACTTTCATGATTTGTTTCAACTTTGAAGTCCCTACCCATGAGGTTTTGACGCCATTATTTGACCGCATCACTGATAGCTAACATTTCCTTCTCATATGTGGGCCTAACCAAGTTTCCACCTTTGAGTTGTCTACTCTCAACGAATAAGGGCACCTTTCTTGCATCAAAGTTGTGCCAATGCCATGTCCGGAAACATCGCATTCTACCACATATGTCTTCGAGAAATCTAGGTAGCTAGAATTGGAGCGAAAGTAAAAGCCTCTCTAAGTTTTTGGAATGCTAGGGTGGTTGCCTCCAACCGTACAAATGAATCCTCCTTCAACAAAGGCATCAAAGTTACAACTTATGTATTAAAACTCACAATTACCCGCTAGGTACCTATGGAAACTTTTTTTTTTGGCAAAATGAAAAACCATAGAACTTATCATAGGCAAAGATGCCCTAAAACCCGTAGTTTACTGCGAGTAACTAACCACGATTAGTTACTCACAATGAACTGCAGGTTTTAGGGCAACATGGACGGCCCTGACCCAAGTAGAGGGTCAACATAACCAAAAAGAAATTGTTATTTGCATTGCTTTTTATCACGATTTTTCCCTCTGTCTTTGTCTACCGTTTTCGTGTTGTTTGATCGTGTTTAATAGGGTTTTTGTGTTGTTTGGATGCACGTATCAGGGATTGGAACTTTGGTGACTAGTTGCTTATCAGGGTTCCAATTTGTAAACCTGTGAGCCTCAAACTATACATAAACAGCACGTCGAGTAGCGAACAGTGAGACTGTGAGACAGGCAAACATTTGGAAGGCTCGAACAGTGAGTGACAGTCAACGTGTTGCATGACGACTCATGAGTATAGCCATACGGCTCGAGCCTTGACCAACAAGCTTTCAACAGGCCCACAGGATTTCAAACTTTCAAGTGACTATGAGACATCATTGCACAAGGCTCAAGCCACAGGGACAAACACTGATCTAGCCTTGTAATTTTTTTATTATCATAGTGTGTGATAGGATTTTGTGGACTCTTATTTGCTCAAAAACTAATATAAAACATATTTATGAGTCTAATTACGTGTTCTCTACATTCATTTCATTTTTTTTTTGGTTTCAGTTTATTTTGAGAATTTATATAATTTTTAAAGCAGCGATAAAGTTTCTAAGTAATTCCCCGAGTCCCGAGTACAAGTCAAAATTTTGGGCTGCGGAGTAATTGCCGAGTATGAGTTTTTAAATTGTGGTTGCAACAATGCTCACATAGTTGTCAACAAATCGTACATAGCACCTGTTAAACACAAGAATCCCCTCAAACCTTTCGTGCTTTTACGTATTAGCCATTCCATCACTGCTACTATCTTCTTGGGGTCAACCTTGACACCTTCATGTGACACACAATGCCCTAAGTACTCCACTTCTTTCACTCTAAAGGTGCATTTGAACTTTTTGGCATAGAGTTGATTGTTTTCTAATAATTGTAACATCTTACCTACTTGTTGCAAATGTTCTTCGCATATTCTTCCATTGATTAGGATGCCATCAAAGAAGACCAAAACAATTTTTTGAAGAAATGAACGAAAAACAGAATTCTTGAGGATTTGAAAAATAGATGGGATATTAGTGAGGCCAAATGCCATAACTAAGAATTTATAATGACCCTCTTGTTTGGAATGCAAACTTATGTCAATCTTCCTCCCTTCCCGGATTTGATGATAACCTAAGTGAAGACCTGGTTTAGTAAAGAAACCAACACCATTCAAATCATCCAGTAATTCATCAACAAGAATAGGATACTCATCTTTGAGAGATGGTTTGTTGAATTCCCTATAATCTGGGCGCATTCTCCATAATCCATCCTTTATAATCTGAAGAAGAGTAAGCGCTTTTGCTTGGATGAACAATACCTAAATCCATCATTTCCTTGACCAATTTTTCAATGTCTTTTGTTCATAGTAATAGCAGTGGGGTTGGAATTTACACAAAGGACCTTCCAGAATCAATTTGGGGGCATGATCATGATCTCAGAAAAGAGATAAAACCCTTTGGTTCCTTAAAAAACCTTCTTATGGTGTTGAAGGATCTCCTGAAACTATTGCTGAATTGGGGTTTCTACCTCTTGGACCTCCAAAGAGTACAATTGTGCAACTAGAAACACAAAGCAATTGAGTTTATTTGTTAACCTTCTATCAATGAAGTTGTGTTGTACTAACTTTATGCACCCAAAATTTGGTGCGACATTCCTAAACGATGTCCAATGATGATGCAGTGAATCTCCTAATGAATGCTCAAAGCGGATTCTCTCTAACACCTTCCCCATTTCTACCTCCTTTTCTCTCCTAGGCCTCTCAAACCCCCTTTTGTTGGTCTTTGCAGCTATCTTTTGGCTTGTTTTTTAAAACTTTTTATTGGTGACATAAATGCCCTTATTGGTTCCAGAACTGCCCTTCCGCTTTACAGAACTGCCCTTCCGCTTTACAAAACCACCCTAAAAATGACATAACAACTGCAACGGTCTTGTAAACCACTCTAACGAAACCATCATAGACAGGGTCATTCCATATTACTCTAGGGTCGTTTTGTACCTGATAGGACGGTTCTGTCACTGTGATTGGCGGTTATGCAATTGCCTCCACAAATGGGGGCAATTCTATCTCCTTTAATCCGTCTTCCAAAATTAGCTCTCGTGACTCAAGCTTTCACGCATTTTTGCATGTTGCCTTTGTGTTTATTGCTCTTTTCGCCCTCAGTTCGCCTCCAAGCTGGCCCAGCTCACTTGTACTCTTGATTTTGTCTATTTTTAAACATTTCCTAAGTTTTACTCCCAATTCAACTCAATTAAACTTCTTCATGCAACCTTCATTGCTTTTCTACAAGTAAGCCAATTTTAGCTTGATTTTGGATCCAAAAATTTACATTGGAGCCTGGAGTTTTTGAAACTTTTGACACCCATAGTCTGCCACCATTGTTTTGAAGCTCTGCCTCTATTGTTTTTGTGATTGATTACAAGCAAAGAAGTGTCATTGATTCTACAACTTGGTCTTTGCAAACAGTGCACTCAGCAGCCACAGATCAACTACTCTTTGTTTGGGATTGTGTCTCTCTTCTTCTTCCCCCCTTTGTGACAATCATTTATTCATCTTCCCTGTTAGAGAGCTCCTGAAATCTTTGCCTATATAAAGGAGCTAGCACACTGAGTACAACACAATCTACATGCTTTTCGCTGATCTCTACCTTGATCAAGTTGGAGGCTTTTTGCTTTTAATTCATTTTGTTTATTTAGATTAGATTAACTAAATTGTTCTTGTAGTAGATTAGATTTATATTTCTGAAAAAGGCAAATTTGATAGGAAGAAGAATCATTCTCTTTTCCAGTCTTTGCAACAAAAACATTAGCTAGTCTCTTTACTTGTTTGCATTCATTAGATTCATTCATAGTATATAATCTTCAATTCAAACCATAGGTGAATATTGGAATAGGACAAACATACTTCTAGACATTGCAATAACCAATTTTCAGTTTTGAAACAAATTCTTTTCATTCTCACACACACACTAGCAACTAGAAAACCCTATATCAACCTAGGTAGACAAAAGATCTTGTTTTAGTATTGATTTCTCTTGTTTTGAACAAACTAAAAACAGCAGCCCAGAAAAGCAAAAAATAAGAATTTAAACAATCATTCTATTCAAAACAACACATTGTTCACAGCTGGTGTGCATCCAATCTAGGAATATTAAAAAGTTTGTTTTCGCTTGCATATGAGCAAAAGAAGTGTTAAGAACTCCATAGTATTCTGCTGTTTAGAATCTAAACTACTTCTTGAATCATTTGCATGTTGGTAAAAACTTTAGTTTACATATAGATACATTCATCCTTAATTCAAAAAAACACATAATTCAAAAAAACAATTGCATTTAGCTTGCACTTAGGAAAAGTAAAATCAGCATTTGCATAGTTAACTCTCTCTCTTACCTTGTATGCATTGAAAATCAATTGGAAAAGACAAAAAAAAAGAATCATTCTTACATTTTAGTTTCAGTTATTTATCATTCTTTACTTTCAGTTATTTATTTTCAACAAGTAGTTAGCTTTCATTTCAGTCCAATATTCTAAAAAAAAAAAAAAAAAAACCCAAATGCCAAAAGCCTTGTCAAACCGCACAAGCACTCCAAAACCTTGCTTCTACAGTACAGCAAGTCTTTTCACAAAACATTTACCAAGACAAGCTCATATGTTTAGACTTTTTGCCTAGTCTCCTTTGGATGACATTTTTCGAGGCCCCTGGTCTTGTCAAATGTCTTTTCCATAGGGTTAGAGCACCTAGTCCCACAATCAACACACAGTCAGACATTAGTGTTAAATTGAGAATTGAAGTCTTCCATGCTACACCCATCCCCCACCTCATTGTTAACGCTCTTAGTGCCCTAGAGGAGCAAGAGCAGATTCTCGATCCGCCAATCATTGTCCTCCCCCAAAACAGATGTCGCCAATATAACGTGATTCAAGCCTAGAACCTCACCTCCACTCCCTTTTCTCCTCGAGTCTAGCCTCGTCATATATCATTCATGTTTGTGGATGACAATGACTGGGAATAGTCAAACCGATAGATTTGATATCATCTCTCAAGTCATTCATCTTAACCACCCCCATTTCCTCGGTCCTAGTATAGATCAAGAGCTTCAACTCTTTGTTATCTCAGACATCGAGGGACCTTGAGCTTTGTTTCCACACAACTAGACGCTCTCAACAAGCAACGTGACATTGTGGAAGTCTTTTGGTTCCATCACGAGAACCCCTTGCCACCACCCATTCCAAATCCAATTCCACTTAACAATCAGCCCAATCTGTAGTTTTACCCATCACCCATCCATTACGTCGGTTGTCTTAGCCTGGCCTCGAGAAGTCGAGTGCAAAGTTTATTGCGTGTTATCTGCATGCATACACTACCTATATCTATAAAAGTGTCAGCTTCCACTTCTTGATATACCCCACTTTAGGATGTGTTTATCCCATGTAATGCATGGAGGGAGATAGTGGTAAATTCTTCTTCTTTTGTTTGCTTTTGCACTTGGGCCAAAATCGGTTCCTTTACATCCACCTCGCCTTCTTTGCATCCACCTCTCCTTATTTGCACCCACCTCTCCTTTTAAAACCTCATTTTCAATAATCATTGTGTGTTTCTCACCATTGGCACACTTTTGACCCCTAGACCACTTGCTATCACAATGCCAACATAGTCCTTTCTCTCTCTTTTCCATCTCCTATTGAGGAGAGAGGCTAGTGATTTGTCTTAGGTTGAAAATATTGGGCAAGTTTCTATCTCTCCATCCCAAGGGTTGACCTTGTGTGAGTCACCTAGTAGCCACATTCCTTTGCTCTAGTGCTCAAGGCTTTCCCCATGGCATCCTCAACTATACGAGGCTCTAGTACTCGAAGATCATGCTTAACCCAATCATTAAGCCCATTGATGTATATTTCAAGTTGATAGTTTATCCTTGTGGACAATCTTAGATGCTCTGCTACCAACTATGTTTGCCTTAGATTTGTCAATCGTCCAAAGTAATCTCCATTCCATGTTTACTCCTAGTGGGAAAATACTCATTTAGTAAAGGTATGCCAATGCAGAAATTGTCCATTCCCTTCCTAATCCATTGGTAGCATTGATAAGATTCGGATTCCGAAAACAATGAAGCAATGTCATTTATTTTATCATGTGGTATATTATGTAGCTGAAAATATTGTTCCATAAGTCTTAGCCTTGAAATCACATCCATCCCATCAAACTTGTGCGGCTCAACATTTGAAAGATCGAATCTTTTCCATTGAGAAAAATGCCACGTTCCTTGATTCAAAAAGTTCTAGTTGTATCCCCCACTTGCACCAAGGGAGTTGTAGCCATTGATTGTTGGTTGTGTAGTGTTGCTAGATAATAGGGGAAATCTATGGTTGGCTGGAATGTTGAATCCCCAACCATTGGTGCTCATTAGCATACTCGCAAAAGTTTGAGTAACCGCTTGCATATTGGATGTAGTATTAGTTCCCGTGTTTTTGAAATTGGGTAATCCCATACTTCCTCCCATAGGTAGACAAGTTCGGAAATTCATTGGAACAATGTTAGTGAGGTTCTTGTTACCCAAGGGTGGGGTTGGCATAGCTGAACTAAATGCTTGCTAGATTCAAGCAAATGAGAGAATGGCCAAACTTTCCTAATCCAGTGTTTAGTGAGATTGTAGAAGGCGCAAGCACCTTCTTGTGGATAAACTTTACCACCTCTTCACAACTTGCAGGAATTGATTCAATCATTTTTGGTAGCTTGCAATAACCATGATGCTCTCCACTATTCACAGTGACAATATACGAGTTGGGTCCATCAGATTGAGTTGATGATGCTACATTTGAAGAGGAAGACATGGTTGTTTTTTTGGTTGGTCTCTTGGCTATAGCTTTTTGAATGCCTATGGGCAGAAAGTACCCTCAATGGGTGCTGAACCATACAAAGATTTAGGGTTTGGCAGAAAAAATGAGAAATCGCAGGGACCTATACCAAATTACTCAAAATGAAAAATTCAACCTAATGGTATAGAATTCCAACAAAGGCCAACAATGACCCAAATACCCACGAGTTCGAGGGCTTAAAACTTGGCTACAAGAAAGCTATACCATTGCAATTGTCTCGACAAGATGATTCCAATAATTGGTATCTCTCGTAAGCACCCAAAACAAGACTACCAGGAGCTTCCTATTCAAATCAGACCCCCCAAATTCTTCTTACTTTAAAAGTTATTAAAGACTGTTTTCTACTAGAGTTTGATAAAAACATAACTGCAAGAATTCTAACTACTTTCCCAAATTCGAACCGAGATGCACACAATGCAACTAACCAGTTTTTATTTTTTAAATGTCAAAAAAAAATTGATAGAAAGATTCTCAACTTTAACAATGCCTTGCCTTCATCCTCGCGCTATGAAATTCAATGCTCACATCACTGCTCTTTGATAATGCCCTAGATTTGTCCTTGTGCTACCAAATTTGCCACCCAAATCACTACTCGAATACCTCTTGTTATGATATTTTTGTAGATGCGACAATCCACTTGAATGAAATGATAAGAACAAATCTAAAGGTGCAGCAACATCAAATGAACTGACTTAATTGGAGCAGAAACACTAGCCACTTTGAGGGGACAACCTCAAGAATGCAAAAATGAAAAGAAATAGAGAATTCGACTTATAATGGTAAAAAGAGAATATCTACCCCTATCTATACACAATTAGGTAGGGGCAACCCCAAGGTCCTAATAAGGTCAACCTAACTGAATTAAAAAACATCTAGAAACTAACAAAAGAAAGGACAAAGGTTATATGCACCACAAGTCAGTTACTCCATAAACTTAATACATTAACAAAAAAAATTAGGGTATAAAAAATGCGTCATGCATTTAAAGTGTTCTTCATCAACTGATTTTGAAATTGTTAATTACCTCCTAGCTGTCAACCAACTTATAACTACCAACCAACCCATATCTGTCACTACATATATTCTAATACCCTTCTTTAATGATCATACACAGGACAACGTAAATCTATCTATAAACTTGACAAACTTGTCTTGTCCAAATGCTATTGTGAACATATCTGATATTTGTTTTTCAGTCACACAATATTGTGATTCTCTCTCCAATATGAATGAGTTGTCAAATAATATGAAGGTGTATGTAAATATAGTTTATGTGTGCATGAAAGACCAGACTCTCAGTCACTTGCACTAAGACTTTCAAAATGAATCTGTGTTACTCCATTTGAATAGCTTGTGAATCATCAAGTAATCTCCTCGACCAAACTGCTTAAAAAACTGCAAGGACAACAGCTTTATACTCCACTTCAGTGTAGAAAACAGCTATTGTATATTGTTTCTAACTTGCCTGTGAAACAACTCATTCCAAGGCCAAAAGCATATCCTGTTGTAGATTTCCTATAATCTGTTGTGCCTGCCCAGTCAGCATGAATGAAACCAACAAGCTCAAAATGATCAACCAAACAAAATACCAAACTCTGTTGTACCTTGTGCATGTCTCAGAATTTGTTTTGTTGTCCAATGACCCATCTTTGATTCACTCACAAACCTCGAAATGCAGTTCACGGCAAAATTAAGATCAAGCCTAGAAGCTGTAAAATTTATCAAGTGGCCCACCAACTTCTGAAAAAGCGACTCACTGGCTTTTTGTGAGTCATTATTAGCTGATAAATTCAGGCCAGGCTCCATAAGAGTAGATGCCTAATTAAAATCATCAATACAAAATTTCTCCAACAAATTTTTGATATACTTCATTTGAGAAATGAAAATTCAATCATTGGTCTGTCAAAACTTTACTCCTATACAATAATACAATGTAGAGAACAAATCTGATTTTACATGCTGAATTGTGCTAGTCATGTTCCATGTGATGATTATGTTATCCATATATACAATGTGAATAACTATATCATCACCTAAACTCTTTACATATGGACTCCGATAGAAGGGCTTCTTCTGAATTCAGAGCTAGTAGAATGAAGATTGATTTTAATATACCAAGCTTATGGAACCTGCTTCAAACTGAAAAGAGTTTTGACTAGCTTATGCACAAGATTTTCTTTACCTGGAGCTTGGAACCCTTGCAGCTGAGTCATACATTTCCTCCTCCAAATCTCCATTGAAGAATGCACCCTTAATGTCTAAACAGTAGAGTTTCCAACCAAATTGTGATGCAATGGCTAGAACCAACCTGATTGTCAACATCTTTTTTGTTAGAGCTCAGGTGTCCTGACTTCTCATAATCTATACCCTCATGTTGGGAAAACCCCTTTGCCACCAACCTCCCCTTGTATTTGCTCAAAACTACATCATCCTTGTACTTCATCTTATATACCTATTTAAACCCAATGAGCTTCTTTCGTGATGGTAATCCAGCAACATACTCCACCTGCATATCCTCTCTCATCCATATTTTTCCTTTGTTTCATCCCAAGATTTAGGATCACATGCAATGTTAGCCAACAAAGCAAAGTCAAAAAATCTTTAATTATTACCAAAATTCAGCGAATCAAACACTTTCTTATTTTGTCTCTTAGGCCTTCCACCTGAAGTGCCTTTAGAGAGCTCACCTCCTTTGGCTACTTCTGTACTATAATAGTACCGTAGGAACAACCTAGTGGTCAGACCTTCCAGCGGGAGTGTTGATACTCCTCGAGTACTCACGGATCCTAGTCTGAGTCAGTCGCACGAAGTTTGCAACCTTGACTCACAAAATTGGCTGAGTCTGACAGTCATGACTCGTCAGTCTGCTGAAACTCGTGTTTCAACAGACACAAGTCCTGACTGCTAGACTTGGCCAAGTCTGCCAAAAAATACGGAAAAACAATTCATAATTTTAAAAAACATTAAAACATTATATATATATATATATATATATATATATATATTGTGTTTTTTTAATTGCCAAGTTTTTGCATAAAGTCAAAACACATCTTGCCCAGTTTTCAACAAGTCCAAGTCTCAACACTATACTTCCAGCAAACTCAATTGGAGACAGTTCAGTCTCAACATCCTAAATGCGAGGTACTTTTGTCGTATAATCATGTGGCACCTATACATCCTGCATATTAACCCGGACCTCCTTGTTTCCTTCTCTATTAGCATTAATCAAGCATGGAGAATTTTAACTAGGTTGACACTAAATAGACTAATTAATATATTTCATTTTCATCTACAAAAACATCCCTACTAATTGTCACCTTATTGGTAGAGACATCAATCAACCTATATGTCTTAAAATGGTCACTATAACCAGCAAACATCAATTGCTTACCTCTTTTTATTTTACCGAAAATGTGACATTTGGAGACTGTTTCGCATTTTAATGGGCTGCAATGGGAAATGTGTTGCAAACAGCGTTTCTTGGTCTTTCATTGTGATCTTTAATTTTTTATTTATTTTAATTGTAATTTTTATATTGCTTTAATTGTATATGGGGTTATATGTATGCCATTATATGGTTGTGTGTAAACCATGCGTTTTCCCTGCATATTAATATAAGATCACCCACAATATTTATTTTCCTTCTGGCAGATATGGACACACACATTAGTACTCAAACTATTTTTCTGTATAACTGTTATGGGACAACATTTACAAACAAGCTTATAAAAATGTAAATCCATAATATAAAAATGTTTTTATGATATATATATTCTGGCAGACATGGGCGCTCATGAGTATTCAAACTGTTCTTCTGTATAACTGTTATGGGACAGCATTTATGACCAAGCTTATAAAAATGCAAATACATAATATAAAATGTTTTTACTACACACACGCGCGCACGCGCGTTTCTTATATGTAACCTTTTTAATCTGGTTTTTGGTTGCATTGTCGTTGCTGTCACGTTTCTCGTTTCTGGCAACATAGAATCTTACACAAAAAATCTAAGTTAATTCTCTTTTATCGTTGAACAAGGACGTAATCAGTTTAACCAAAGATTCGAAAATTACTTATCTTTGGTTTTCTATCTGTCCTTGCCTTCTCAGGTGTAAAACCTTAAAGAGCCTTACAAGGGATTTTTTAGAGTAGATAGATGGCATTATGAACTGCTTCCGCTTAGTGCTTGTTGTCAACCTGGAACTGCGCCCTGATTCAAGGACGTGCGCGAAACGGCCAATCCTCTATCCGGCTGAAACAATGGGATCTTCTCACGAGGGTGGGTGCCTCAATAGTGAGAAGAACCTCCAGAGAAGGCTGGTTCCTGTATAATGTATCAATGAAGATTTCTACTCTACGCTGCTGACTGCCATGGAAAAGGGAGAAAGAAAACTTAAAGGGGAAATCCTACCTAAAAGGGGGTGATACACCAGAATTATGATCCTACTCAGCTTGGAACCTTTAACGCTGAACGAACAAGAGAGAAGGAAGACCTTAGACTTCAATTAATCACTTATGCATAAGTATTTCATGCAGAGGTTCGATCCAATAACTAAAACCTGAGGGAAAACGATGGAGAGAGGTCCGATACAAGACACTTTGCAGCCACCTAACATCCACTTACAGTCTCAGCAAAAAACAATAAAGAACACTTAAACATGACCTGCACAAGGACGATATAGCAACTAGGTATGAAACAGAATTTGGGAAGGGAGAGAACTCTACCACTTATGCAAATTGCTGAAGAAATATACACTATGCCAACGCTTGAAATCTGAAAGTACAGTCCTTATTGATCGAAGAGGTTACACAACTCACCAATGGCAGAGTCTGGTCTAACCAAGAGAGATTGGATGATTTTTAAACAAGGCTGAAAGCCATTATATAGAAAATTACAAGAGGCCAAAGATAGGCGTATAAACTTGAAGAGAAAGATTCACTTTGGTTAACTCAAGGCTTTACTTGGCCTTTCAATAAAATATATTTTTCTCTTTGTCCTTGCATGAAGCTTCTTCGTTTGATGAAGCGAACTTATTTTGTTATGAACCGCCCACCTCCTTTTGCATGGAAATCTTCTAGTGGATGCGGCGTTTGATCAATTAGTCAACTCTAAATCTGGAATAGTCAACTCCTCGTTCGAACTCGGAACTCCTGCTGAAGCTGAGTTAGACTTTCGGATACATGGGCTGCATGGAGACGAACAGGTCTTCAATAATCAGTCAACTGAAACTTCGACCGTTTATTCGAAAATAGCTCCGATGTTCGAAAATAACTCCAATGTTTGCATGTATTTCGTTCTAATTTTGATCGTGTCTATTTCTGGCAGGATTCCGTATTCAATTCTTCGTCGGATTATCTATTTTCTATTCTTTTTTGCGTAGTCGGCCTCCATTTATTTCGGATTTCATGTTATCTCCTTAGTCTCAACGGTTACTTCCCGCGGGCAAAATTTGACGACCTGTGGGACGTCACCAGAAGCTTTATTATTTTATTCGGCTATATTTCTGCGGGTTTATTTCTGCGCATTTTCCTTTACTCTTATTTGTTCGGGTTTTTTCCCCGCGGTCTTTTTGTCTCTGTCGGCTCTTTTGTATTGAACGCTAATTCATATTATCGCGGACTTCTTTTGATTGTCTTTGCCTCTTTCTCGCGGGTTTATTTTCCTCGGGGTTATTTGTCCGAAGAAATTCGGAAAGGCTGGCACAAGACAAAATTCCGAAGGAATTCGGAAGCTTAGACAAATCAAATAGGCCGCAAGAAATAAAGCGAAGGGAACCTTCGGACTTTTTGTCCGAAGGAATTCCTTCGAACAAAAAGTCCGAAAGAATTCATTTTCTCTTGACTTAGCTTTTTTCTTGTCTTTTCTAGTCGGCTTTGTCTTCGAACTTGTCTCCTGTCCCTTCCGAATTCCTTCGGACTTTTTGTCCGAAGGAATTAACTTATCTTGCCGAAGGGTACTTTGAAATAAGAGCAAAGGCAAAGACATATCCTTAGGACTTTTTGTCCGAAGGAATTCCTTCGGACAAAAAGTCCTAAGGATATGTCTTTGCCTTTGCTCTTATTTCAATGTGCCCTTCGGCAAGATAAGTACCCTTTGGCACCAACCAAGTGTCCTTCAGCCACCGACCAAGTGTCCTCCGCGAGTGCCCTTCGGAAGAATTGGAGGGCACCCAGGCCTTTTGCAAAAGTCTGTGATTTAGTCTCTATCCCTGACCGAAGGGTGGTGCCCTTCGGCCTTGTTGTAAGTGTCCCTTCTGAAGGGTATTCTGCCCTTCGGAACTCTTGAAACTGTCTTTTCCTTGCCTTTTGCAACTTTTCCGAATTTCTTCTAAGTGTCGGGAGAGTCCGTAGAATTTTTTGGCTGAGTGAGTCCGTAGAAACTCTTCTGAGTGAGTCCGTAGAAACTCTTCTGAGTGAGTCCGTAGAAACTCTTCTGAGTGAGTCCATAGAATTAGCAAAGGAAAACAATGAATTCTTCCTTCCTTGGCTAGAGACGAGAACTTTCCAAGTGGCAAGAAAAAATCTGACTCGTGGAAGATTTGTCAACTCGTGGAAGATTTGTCAACAGTGCTCATTTGGAACTTCCTTTCCTTTCAACATGATCCACACCATGTTCATAAACGTCCCACAGCATCTTCCACCACAGCATTTTGATAAGGTGCATATGGAGTTGTGAATGGATTATGTGTTCCCTCCTGTTTGCAAAATTCAACAAACTTCCAAGAGGAAAATTCATCCCAACTATCAGTTTGGAAAGTCTCTATCCTCTTACTATTTTAAGACCCCAAACGCAACAGACTTCTTTCTAAACAAATATACCCACATTTTCCTACAGTGAGCATCAACAAACAGTAAAAAATGTGTGGCCCCATATATAGAGGTTATCTTTGCAGGTTTGCAAATATCACCATGCACCAACTCCAACTAATGCTTTGCCCTCCATGCCCCCCTACATCAAAAGGCTTTCCACATTGTTTTCCTGCAAAGCATATCTGCACAAACCCCTTTGTTTTTTCTGTATGTGACATAATCCTTTAACCATCCTATGTTTTCTACAAAGCAGAAAGATGTTGTAAATTCAAATGACCAATACAATCAGTGACAAAACATGCAAGTGTTGACAACAACCAAGGCATGCATTTGTGAAGGGTTGGCATCTTGATAACGGTAGATATTATGTTCTCTAACACCAGAGGTTATAACGTTAGCATACCTGTTATCCTTCACAAAACACTGATTTGCACAAAATGTTACCTCTATTGATTGCCTAGTTACTTGTGCCAGGAATAAACAACATTTTGAAATGTGGTTTTCTTATCTCTTGCCAATATCTTAACATTTCCACGACCCTCTACACAATGTGTTCTGCCATCACTGAGAATCACATTTTCAGACCGAGTATTATCAGCAACGAATTATATAAACCAATCCTACCTTCCACTCATGTGATTTACTCACACCACAATCAAAATAGCATACAGTATCATTCTAATGCTAAGAAACAACTAAGGCATATTCATAATCTGCATCCTCATTAAACAATATTGGCCTAGTTATAATTGGATTTATATTGTTTCTTCTTTTCTATCCATATTACCTTCCTATAATCTTTCTTTGGGTAGCCCATCTTACTACAAAAGTAACGCCTTACATTTTAGTAGGTAGAACCGTAGAATTCTATGTCGTAGATGCCTTGGCTAATCATTTTACATTTTTATTCAACAATTGCATCTTCTCTTTCCCTTTGACCCTGGCAGCAAAGGTACCTTCCAAAAATCCACCATACTCCGAATTATTTCATCCACTTATCTTTCTTTAGCAGTTTGTTACACAAACTATAACAGGTGATGTTAGCATCTTTAAAAGTCTGATTAAAAGTTCCAACAAGAATTTTGGAGGCAACCTTCTGAGAGTGATCACAATCAAATCCTCCAATTCTAACTTCCTATCAATGGTGACTAATTTTACCCTGACATCTTTTATATTCCGCAGGTGTTGCTGAAGTGACTCTCCCTCTTCCAATTTGAAATAGATGACATGTTCTTCAAATAGAAAGCCCTCCCTCTGTCGCAAGTAAGGTGTTTCCCTTTCAACCTACTCCAGACTTTTGATGCTACTTTTGAACTTACAACTTCAAGCAACATTTCATTTGTGACCGAGAGTTTCAAAAGCATCAAGGCATCTCAATTTTTGCTTCAGATACCTCGATCTTATTCAAGACCATCTACCTCCCACTCCTTCAACAAACTGACTTTCTTAACATCAATAAAATCTCTATATTCTAATATGGCAATCATTCTACATTTCCTTACGTTGAACTTTTGGCCATTAATCTTTTGAGACTTAGTAGCAAAAAGGTTTTTCAGAATTAACAACTTTTCTAGGTTTCTCACTTTAAAAAAATAACTAGAAAGCTTCTGACAAAGAATTTCCGGATAAAAGAACAGTCTACTGATAAAATTAGAAAAGTGACAAAGTAGCTAAAAGAGTATATAGGAAAAAAAAAATGTTACATCTGATCTTTCAGAACTGCCTCTATATCAGACAAACTGTACTTGAGTGCAGCTTTTGGATCTTCCCTCTCTCAAAGCCCCGAAATTGTTTCTGATCTGCTACAGGGCTGCAAACTCAGAACTGCATTTGTATCGGCAAAAATATCTCTGAATAACAGAACTATCTGTTCAGGCTCCCAGAATTTGTTCTTCCACTGCTGTTTGGATGTCTTCTCATACCAAGATGCCCTTGGCTCTTTACCTACAAGAAGTGATAACCTTTAGACATCAGGCTTTATAGGGGACTCCAAGGACTACCAAATTAATTACCTCCTTTCAACCTATTCCAGATTTTGAAGGGGTTTGGCATCCTTTGGATGCTATAGTTACACACAGAAATGGTGATGGATTGACAAGACGGCACCTCCCTGGGAATGACAATTGGAGTACCTCTATCATCCTCCTTTTCTAGTACTACATCTGCTACCCCTTCTCATTCACATTTCAACAGATCTAGTCAAATTCATTTTACCACCTTCCTCTCTATTGCTGGAGGACCTTCAGTCATGGACGTTAGGAAAGTTTCCAGGAGATATTCTTTGCACCCTGGGATCATCCAGCCTGGCCCACTTAGTCCCAAGTACAGGCCATTCTCCTATTAATATTATCAAATTTTGTAATGGATTTTTTACAGTGGTTGACAACAATGTTGGTCTCCGTCACATTCTGATAAAGATTACTGACAGCCTCTGCTCCCAGCCTTGGTCTTCATCAGCCTTATCCTCTTCTTTGGCGAATTATCTTGCTCTTTCATGGTTGTTTGTATCCTATTGAAGACTAGCGTTGTAGAACTGCATTTGCTGCAACATTAAGCCAGTATTTCATGTTCATTCCTGTTAAAGACTATATTGACTGCTCTTCATAATTTCAGAGAAAGTCAGAACCTTTTTCAGATTTATGAAATGAGCTTATCTCAGATTTTCAGATCTATATATTTTTGACTTTTAATTCTAGAATTTACGAGCTAAGAATTGTATTCCCACTTACACTTTCTTTAAAAACTTGACAGTTGGAAGGAAGGCATTATAAATTTTCAACTCTACATTTTAGCAGCTGCAGCAGTCAACTGCAGCCTGCAAGAAGTTTTTTTTTTGTTGGGGCCTAGACTAATTCTAAACAGCTGCTACAAAATTTGCTGCTCCAGGCTGATTCAATATTCAATTTAATTTCAGAATTTATAGACTTACATTTTCAGAACACTCAGAATATCTGGAGAAGGTAAAGAGGCCCTTAGAAAGTAGTGCAAACAAGCCCCAGGACCAAATGAGTCTGGGGGATCACACAGGTCATTTGACAACTTTGTGGGAAAAAGTAGAGTGTCGGTTACATAAGGGTAAAGAATCATTTGACAAAACCCTAAGGAAAGATGTGGAAACTTGAAACGATAATGAACAAAGCCAATTGCATGCTATAAGTAAGAAAGAGCTAGAGGGAATGTACCCCCTCTAAGCTCTCATGCTTCAGATGGACATTCAAATCCAGCTGAAAGGCCACATGTTGACCCTGGATTAAGAGCATGAGGCATTCCTCACAAGAATGGCTAAGTTTGATGATGTGTGCATGAAACGCACTGAATCGTACAAGGCATCTTGCAATTGCACAAGAAGGAGAACAGTGCACAAGAAAGAGAACAATGCACAAAGAAGAAGAAAAGTGAGATTATGATTGGGAAAGGAGTGTGCACACAGAGCACCATGAGGATCAAAGTTCATAACCGACACATGGAATCCATCTAGACAAAGAGATTGCAGATGATCGGGGATCGATACAGAGTGACATGCACGTAGACAAGGAGACAAGGAATCTTCTAGAAGGATCTAGAAGAGGCACAGGTGGATCCAACAAGGCAACAGCTGGCAGCGAGAGGGGGTTAGAGAATATTATAAATAGAACCCTCGACCTATCATTTGGATCATCATAGATTTGCCACACATTTGCAAATGCAGAATCGGAGTTCACGATTGGAGAAGAATTCTAGGGTTTGAGAAAGCAAGAATAGACTTGTCTTGAAGAGTTGTTGTAAGATTGTATCTCATCTAGTTCTTGGAAATCAGTGTAATATGATGTAACTATATGCTTTGAGATGAATAAATATACATATGACTATTGGTTCTATGTTGAGTGTGTGTAATTACTTTATTTCTTGTTAGTATTTAGTTTTTTTTTTTTTTTTATGCGTGTTGTTATCCTTCATGAATTGTTCTCATAACGAAGGCCTCAGAAATCTCTCGTTGCACATCAAGGGAATGCTTGAGTTTCTGGCTCAAGTGATATGTTGGTCCAGGAGTGCCTTATTTTTGCGCTAGTTAAGTCTATGCAACAGAAGGGTTGACTAGAAAAAGCACAACACCACATGAACTAGGGAAAGGAATTGAAGCTGATGTAAGCCTCTCCAGAAGGCATGTGCATCCAGTTCCTTTGAAGAGAAGGAACAACGCACTGTCACGATCCCCCTTGGAGGCATGTTTGATGTCAAAGGTAGCAAATATTTGATCTTGCAATTACATTTTTTTCTAGGGCAAATGGGATTCAATGTGACAATAATTTTGCCGGTTCAAATAAATACAAGCATATATTTTGGATGCTAGGTTGTGTATGCAATGAATGATGCATTAAAAGTCTTTTGTTTTGAGGTTGGTTTCCCCATTGTGTAATACATGGTAGAGTTTGCTATGCCCTTAGCCTCTAGTGTGTATTGGGATGTGTGGCTGACTTGTGGCTATCATAACCTTTAATTAAGTTATATGATAGATGACAAATATTATAGCTTCATCTTAATAGTAATGTCAACCTGGGGTGTTTCCATAGCATAATTAGGGTCTATATAGAAGTTAGAGGTTAGTATTTTATCATCATATTGCCAATTTCATTCTTATTGTTAGGTTGTAATTATACTTTAGTAGTGTACTAATTTCATTACAAGTGGTATTGAGTTTTCAATTTGGGCAAAAGCGAGGTCGAAACCCTAATTTTGAGAAAATGTCTCTTTCACAAACCATGCAAATTTTTCTGTAGTTTTTTTTTACTAATGTTGGAGAAACATTCAAGGAAGCTATAGTAAAAAAATTAAGGTTTGGTGATCATTTTTTAGCGAGTTATTGCAATTTTATGGTTTTTAATAAATTCACTCTAAGGCCACAATTTTAGGATTTTTTGTTGCTTTCTTTACTTTTTCGCAAAGCTTGCAAAAATCTAGTGGGTGTTTGTTCTTTGAATTATTAGATTTGAGGCCAACCTAAGTCAGAAACCATTTGGTCAAAGGTGAAAATAGCCTCAGATAGGTGAAAATAGCCTCAAAGGAGAGGGCACAAGTATCATCAAATCCAATTAGAGAAGAGGATATTCATAAGCTAGCTTTTAGAACCCATGAGGGTTGTCATGAGTTTCAAGTGATGCTTTCTGGCCTCACTAATCCACCATCTACATTTCAAAGTTTGATGACTGTTTTTCGGCCATTTCTACGAAAATTTGTCTTGGTGTATTTTTATGATATTTTAATATACAACAAAACCTGGGAGGAACATTTGCATCACGTGCATCAAGATTTGGATATTTTTGAACACAACCTTTATGCCAAGTCTTCCAAATACACTTTTGGAGTCGGGGAGGTCAAGTATTTGGGCCACGTTGTTTCACATGAGGGCGCCAAGGTGGATCCTCACAAGTCAATGCTATGGTAGAATGGAAAGTGCCTAAAACCCTCGAAAACCTTTGAGGACTCTTGGGGCTCATAGGTTACTACCGTCGTTTTGTAAAAAAATTAGGTAGCATAGCAACACCACTCACAGCCTTATTGAAAAAAGACTCCTTCCATTGGAATGATGCAGGTAACCGGCATTTGAGAAGTTAAAGGAGGCCAAATGCACCACCCCAATTCTAGCTACTCCAGATTTCTCCAAAACATTCATTGTGGAAAGTGATGCTTCAGGGTATGGCATGGGAGCGGTATTCATGCAAGAAAGAAGACACATTGCATTTGAGAATCACCAACTCAAAGGTAAGAATTTTCTAAATCCTATTTATGAGAAGGAAATGATGGCCATCTTTCACGCAAGCAAAACAATGGTGACCATATCTGATGGGAAGACATTTTAAAGTGAAAATAGATCATGATAGTCTAAAATACTTCTCATAAAAGAGGTTATCATCACAAAAACAACAAAAAAGGGTCACTAAGATGTTGGGATATGACTTTGAGGTTGTATAAAAGAAAGGAACAGAAAATGTCATGGCTAATGTACTATCTAGGAAGGATGAGTCCACAAAGGCAATATTGTGCACCATGTCCATAATACAAGCCGAAGGGGTGGATGACGCAAGCTCTAAGTGGGAGAATGATGCAATTACATAGGATCTTCTTCAAAAGCTCCAACAAGATCTGAGAATGTCAGATAAATTTGTGTGGACAGAGGATGCTCTCTGGTACAAGGATAGGTTGTACCTGTGCAAAAATTCAACCCTTATGCATAAGGTGCTTACAAAACTTCATGCTTCTCCAATAGGAGGGCACTCAGGATTATTAAAAACTTATCATAGAGTCGAGCATGATTTATTTTGAGAAGGGCTAAAAGAGGAAGTCCAAAAATTTGTGGCAGAATGTATGGTGTGTCAACGAAACAAAGGGGAGACAATCAAGACCTCCGATCTATTGCAACCTTTATCTATTCCTAGCCAAAGGGGGGAGGAGGTTTCCATGGATTTCATCACTTGGCTGACAAAATCTGAAAGGAAAAATGTCATCATGGTTGTTGTGAATAGACTCACCAAATATGCCCATTTTTGCGCATTATCACATCCATTTGTGGCAAGTCCAATAGTAGCAACATTTATGGATGTTCAAAAGCTCCATGTGACCCCAAAGATCATAGTAAGTGATTGTGATCCTACCTTTACTAGTAATTTTTGGATTGAGATATTCTCATGTTTTGGTACCTAGCTACCTCTTAGCTCGCCTTATTATCCCCAATCTGATAGGCAAGATAAGGAAGTCAACAAGTGCTTGGAGGGTTATCTTCATTGTTTTGCTTCAAATAAACAAGAGAGATGGGTTCAATGGCTAACACTAGCAGAATGGTGGTACAACACTTCTTTCCATACCTCATCCAAAA
This sequence comes from Torreya grandis, assembly GCA_037957365.1. Lineage (NCBI taxonomy): Eukaryota > Viridiplantae > Streptophyta > Pinopsida > Cupressales > Taxaceae > Torreya > Torreya grandis. The sequence continues at coordinate 3,310,139 of JARHVA010001403.1, forward strand.
TGTCTCTATTTTTTGTACTGCATGGGTACCATCCACCATCCATCACCTCGTCTTTTGAGGTTCCAACTAAAGGTTCAAGTAATCGAAGAACACATTCAACACCAACGAAAGTACTCTCTATCTATAAGAATTTAGCAATGGCACAAAACCACATAAAGCAGCACTCTAAACAACACCGTAGTGAAAGACATTTTGAAGTTGGAGATGGGGTTTTTGTGCATTTACAGTCATTTAAAAAGATGTCCTTGAAATAGCAAAAGAAGGATAACAAGATTTCGCCTAAGTATTATGACCCTTATCAAGTCTTGCAGAAGATTCACAGTGTAACATATAAACTGGAGTTACCTCACTCAGTGAAAATAGATCTGGTCTTCCATGTTTCCTACTTGAAGGTCATTGTAGAAAGAGTTGCAGTGTAGACATAGATACCAAAGCTTGATGAGGAAAGAAGAATCATTTTGGACCCTGAGGAAATAATTCAAACATGCACTACGAGGCTATGGACGAGGGTGATTACAAAGTGTCTAATCAAGTGGAAGAATCTGGAAGTGAAGATGCGACATGGGAGGATGAAGTGTTCCTGCAAAAGCATCCCATGATTGTCAACATTGAGGGCAACATTGGTTTGATTGGGAGGGCATGATAGGCCCTTAGCCTATAGTGTTATTAGGATATATGGCCAACTTGTGGCTATCAATAACATTTAATTAAGTCATATTATCATTTCTATAGCTTCATATTAGTAGTAGAGTCGACCTATAGTGTTTCCATAGCATAATTAGGGTATGTATAAGAGGTATTGATTAGTATTTTACATCATATTGCAAATTCTATTCTTATTGTAAGGTTGTTGAGGTTGCCCCCTCAAAGTGGCTTAATCACATTTTTCATTATTCTACTCTTATTTCAATCATATTGTGATCTATTGTTATGATTCTACTTTAGTGGTGTAGTAATTTTATTACAAAATTCTTCTAGAATCAACTATGTAAAAATTTATCGTTCACCATTTTAGATCTCACTACTAGATCCATCTTCAAGTAAGAAACAAAAGAATCAATTGCATTAAAAGTCACTAATAAATCTGATTAGATTACAAAATTGATCGAAAATGGGGAAAAAAATCAGATATTCGCATGCAATCATATCACCAATAACATGCCACTTTCTAGAAATTTTCCAAGGTGTAATTGCTTAAGCCTATTGATATATGCTTTGCCATTATTTTTATACTTCTTGAATGTCTTTTTTAGGTCAAAGAAGCATTACGTCCCTATGTAATCACTAAAGCATATGCAGCTTGGAAGCAATCTTTATCTAAGACTGTAGTTGATGGGAGACAATTTGTGAGATGATAGTCACTTACACATGTCAAATATGTGCTTGATTTCATTGAGCCATTTGTGAGATGATCCACTTTGCAGATATAGATAGCCCATAATTGGGAAAAACTTACAATAATATTGACTCTATTTGTGGGAGAATCAAACCCATCACACCCATGATAGATCCTTCTTTATATTCTTCAATAAAGGCCAAAATATACAGCAAATGGAACAAGATAAACAAGTTTCTCCATCTGGTTGCTTATGCCTTGAATCGAAAATGATGTCACATTGATGTGACCACGAGGAGGCTTCCCTCCCATGATAGCGAGATAAGAAGAGATTGTTCATTGCAGTGAGAAAATTTATAGCAATGAATAGGTATCCATTATCAAGAACCAATTTGTTTAGTAACGCCGAAGTCTTGTATGAAGGGAACTCTCAAGAGAACCTAGATGATTGGTAGCATCTTCATGGTCAACATGTATCTACAATGCAGACATTTGCTAAATGGTGCTCTAGCGAGGAGCTAGTTCTTTTCCCTATATGAGGAATATGAGTATTACAACATTATTCACTCATTAAGTAGCAACCAACTTAAAGCAAAAGGAATGCTCAATACATCAAATGAATGTTTAGTGCGCAACAGAGAGATAAACTTTGTTTGGTGAAAAATTGTGCATGTACAATTTTTTAGAAATAGTTGATCAGCTCTTTTTGAGGCAATATTGAGAGATCAAAACAAATTGGATATAGCTAAAACAATTCATGAAGGAAGCCAAATGTCAGACGAGCACAATGGTTTAATATTTTCGATCACATGAGTTTTCAATCAAAACATATGGCCGCACGAAATCTCCCTACCAAGAAGATTTGATAGTTTTCATACTTTACTATTTTTCCGTCATTTTCACAGTTGTCAAAACTAGTTGTCAGTACTATTTCGTGATAAAATTCACACAATCAAATCAAATTGGATAAATCTGAAAAATTTCATGCAGAAAGCCAAATATAAGAACACAATGGTCCAAGATTTGAAATAAAATTGTTTTTCAATAAAATGATATGGCTCCACGAAATCAGCGTATCAAGTAGATCTAGCAGTTTTTGTACTTAGTCAAATAAATTATTTCGACCTAGTTAATATTATTTAAGCTAAATAATATTATTTAAGGCTAGAAATATTTATTTAAAGCTAGAAAAGTTTATATAAAGCTCATGCAAATTTGGAGGAACAAGTCAAAGTTATTTTAAGATGGATATTAGTTGTTAAAATAAATAAAATATGCAATTTGGATGAAAATTCAATGCAAGTTTTTATTTATTTTTTAGTTAATTTATGGTAGAGATAAAATTAGAATTAAGTAAACTTTTCATGTGAGTCATGCATTAATGGCTTTGGTCCACTTAGCTTCATTATTGATAATTTGTATTGAACCCATTATCATTCAGAAAGATTTTGGAAGACAATAGACAAGCTTGAGAAATCTTGATGGATGTTTTGTGAGTTTGTTTTAATTTCCTACTTTCTCAAATTTTTGTATTTGTTTTAAGAAATTTCCATTAATTTGATATTACTATATGAAGTTTATGCATATGTTTTATTGCAGTGATTAGATTGAACTTTTATGTTACTCTTATCAGCCTTGTGATTATAGATCATACTTACAATTTGTGAGTGATTTGATTATGCTTAGCACTTCATTACTAACAATATCTTTGATTATGATCATTGAGTTATTCTGCAATTATTTTCTTAGACTCTTTATTATGTTTGTTATGCTATGTGCTTACAGCTAACTTATGATAGACATTGGTTAATGATACATACTTGATTTAGTACAGTCAATCAATTTGGACGGGTTTATTCATTAAAACAATGATAGATCCCCTTTTTTTATGAGATCTGATTATTGTAATATAGCATCATTGTAAATATATGTTCTTGGGTGTTAATTTGATCACTTGGGTGAATTTCCCTTGATAGGTTGTAGGTCACATGCTGCTATTTCACCACTTGATTAATTGAATGTTGCATACCTGCAACTCGTGCCTTGGAATGATTAGTCACAAATCCTCAAACGAGAGGGTGGAAACCCATTAATTGTGGTGGTGCATAAAACCCACATCAATAATTTGTATTTTGGATTTTTGACTTTTCAAGATCAATTGATATTCACTTTGTTCTTGTAAATTTTGGTCTTAGGAACAGGAAATGTGTATATCAAAAATGGTTATTGACTTGTTTGCATGAAAGTTTTGACACATTGGCCTCCCATCACATGACATATCACGGATTGGGGTGGGTTGTGACCAGGCTGAGATATTTCTTGATGCCCCTTAGCCTTAGAGTGCTTTGGGTGCCTTAAATTGTCTTATGGGTCCTACCTATGACTTTGTTCCACGTGTCTCTCCACGCAACCTGCTGATTACATATTCCTACGTCTTTCCTTCTAGTTGTTACCCCATCCTTTTGCCTAAGGCGATGTTTTCAGCCCCATTCAAACAAGTCACCTTAGACCTATCTTGCCCTTAGCTACCCCGACAAGTTCAGCCACGCTGAAATCATTGCCCATACAGCTTTTTGGGTGATTGGAAGGGTATAAATAGGAAACCACTAACCCTTCCAAATTGGCAATTGATAACGACTCTATCTAGCACTCCAAATACTGCTCTCAGAGTCTTAATTACGCTCTTAGCATTATTACAAATAAACCCTAAAAAGTCTAATTAAACAACCTTGTCACATTAGATCCACATCTGCAGGATAGATCTTCTTACAATGCAACCAATATTCCACATATCCCTTATTACTAGGAATCCCAATACACCTAAAGATCACCTTTTACTACTTCCTCCCAGGATAGGTCTCACCTAGACACCTTAGGGGGAGGCCAATGTGCCAAAACTCTGTTTAGATGTAGGCTTTACCGGTGAGATACATGCATGCACATCAAGAGGAGCTACTTCTTCTATTGACTTACGCCATGAAGTTGCAAGCCCCTCTCTAACCTTACTCTCTATTTATGCATTTTGAGTATTGTATAGTTAAGTATATTTGAATGGTGTAGTTAGACTTGTATTGTCACTTTTCCCATTATACAGATTATGGAACTTTCAGTTTAATTGCATACAGGGAATTAAAAAAAAAAAAATGAACCATAATAAAAGATAAACCTACTAGATCTAACTCATATCCATCTTACAATCACTGCTAAATCATAAGAAAAATATGCAGTAGGGATGAACTGAGTCAATCCTTGATCTAGTTTCCATGACATAGTTGGCACCCCCCATATGGTTCTCTTCCTCAATATGCCTAAGGAAAATGGGTTTAGAAGACAATGGATATGCATATATACAGATCATATGCAGATAACAGATGTTGAAGAGTTTATCCATGTCAAAAGAAAGTGAATATACAGTCTAGACTTCATTGGAAAAGCATTAAACTTCGGTATTGTTGACCATTTTGGTCTTGCAGGCCAAAAATCGGTCTCCTTTCTTTCCCTACTGTCCTGAGCCGTCAATCTTGGATGTATTCACCTTACTGCAATTGTGTCATTTCCCTTTGCAATAGCCCTGCTCTTATAAAAAGTTGAGTGATCCAAGTCCTGTAGGTTTTCAGTTTGATATGGGGCTTATTTCACTTTGAGCAAATCACCTTGGACAAGCCTTTTTTGGCAAAGGAATGGGCCAATTTCAAAAGAATGCAAGTCTTCTACAAAGCTCCGAAGGTCAAGGGCCCTTGTGGAGGGCAGACAAGTTGCAAATGGGGCCGTTCAAGCAAGCTCTGAAAGACATTTTGGGCCCAAGGTGCCCTTGCGGAGGGCAGAGAACACATTTGAAAGAGAACAAGGCAGAAGGCCTGAAGGGGAGTTTTTTCCTTCGAAAAAGTGATGAGGTAAAAGACAAAGGATTTCTTTGGACTTTTGTCCGAAGAAAATCCAAGGAAGAATCCAAGGTAAATTCCTTCCGACAAAATGCCCGAAGGATTTCCTTCGTTTACAAAGAAAAGGCCGAGACTTTAAAGGCAAGATTTCCTTCGAGCAAAATATCCGAAGGAATTCCTTCGGACATTTTGTCCGAAGGAATTGGGAAGACAAAGGAGCCCGAAGGGCAAGTGTCCTTGCGGGGGGCTCTCGGCTGCCAAAAAGGACCCTCTCCTCTTTTCCGAATGATCACCTTCCCTTCGGGAGGGTTCATTTTGCAAAAGGCCAAAGGAATTACCAAAGTGATGACGGGCCCGAGCACGTCAACTTTAAACATAGTGAACTAGCTGTTGGAGGTTCAAACGTCCAGTGACATGCACGCGAACGTCAAATTCAAGGCAGTAAAATAGCCGTTGGTTTTCAAATGGTGACAGGCTACGGATGTCAATTTTACGGTGATGAAATAGCCGTTGGTTTTCAAATAGTGACAGGCCCGCAGACATCAATTTTGATGGGATGCGTCAGCCATTGAAGAGAAGCTAAGGAACCAATTCCTTCGGACAAGCACCTGAAAGAACTCATGAGCGCGAGCCCGAAGGAATTCAAAGGCTTAAGGCCAAAAGGAAACTCAGCGACCCACCGAGAAAGGAGCCCGAAGAGCCAAAAAAAGACGAAAGATAGCCCCGAGGGTCGAAGAGCCAGGAAAAGACAAAAGCCAAGCGCAAAAACAAATAGAATAGTCCAGGTGGCACGGGAGGCGTCGGCAGAGGAAGTTATTACTGCAGATGAAATAGTCCCCACCAAGTGGTCATCAAGGGGAGTGCAAGCATTCAATAGCGCGGCCCGTTTTTCTTCATTTAGCATTGATAAGCAGACAACCGCATAAGTTTCATAAAGAGGTGGCCTTGTCTTTCAAACAACAAGGCAACCCATGCTTTTTGTGGGAACATTTAATACAGTTTAAACATCAAAGTCAAGACCTGCGACATCTACAGCATGGTTCTTTCAGGGCATTTATGGAACGATGACAGCAGCATGAGCAGATTCCTCTTCCCCAGGTGTTTAATACAGCATGGGCCACCTGTTCTTGAAGGGCCAAAAAAGTCTTTCTCTTAATGTTATATATTGTAACTTCTCAGCTGAGAAATGTATCTCTCACTTGTGTAAGGCGAAGCCCTGCCAAATTTTACCTTTGAATCAATAGAACGCGTTTTACCTCTATCTGACTGGTTATACTTCTGAATATGTCTGTGTATCAACTCTGTATTCAGTCATTTCAGCTTGATGCTTTCATAGGTTGACACCAACATATCTAGTATAGCCAGGACCATTTCTGCAAGTTAACAAGAAGTGCCCAAGTTGGAGCATAGAGACAAAAGACTAGTTATCTGACAGTGTGCTTCTGCAACGCCTGTGGTAAGTTCTTTTTCTTTGTATCTTCATTAAGCCCCCTGTTAAAGCGCCCTATAGTCTGGTCTTTTGTTCAGATGAAGTGTATGTTCACCCTTTTGGTCTGAAGTGTTGATATAGCTGAGTAGATCAAAATCATTTCGTGCATCACCATTTAGATAAATTATGTTTTAGTTGTATCCTCCTCTCTTTTCACCCCCCCCATTATTAACAATAGTAGTTAAAGACCCCAAAGGATGCATCAAAGAGAGCTAGCCCTTATCTAGAGATTTTTTCCTCAGTTTTGCCAAGCCCACAGCAAGAGGAAAGTCTCCATTGTGCCACGTGGAGGAGAGAAGTTGAACCTTCTTTCAAGGGTGCAATCCACAGCATCAACAAATATATCATCATTCCTACACCAAGTTACATTATTCGCAGTACTTAATGTGGCCTATAGGATTCATTTCAGTAGCTGATTTCATCTTTTCAGGATAGCATTCTGTATGAAAAGCACCCTAGCTCATCTTGCATCCAGTAGATCTGAATTAACGAAGCTATAAGATTGAGTTGTGCACTTATGCTTTCTTCAAAAAACATGTTCCCCTTTAAGATTTCAATAATGCAAAATAGAAAAAGCTTTGTGGATACTAGAATCTTATTCTGCACTTGAGATTGTAATGCCTAAGAAAATTAAAATTAGCAGTTGCCTAACATTTAAAATTTTAAAACAGTATCTCCATAGGATGGAGACCAGGATGTTGTGCTCTATTAATTGTTAGGGTTAGAGCATGTGAACCTAATCTAGAGTAGATTACAACTGTCAAGATAAGGAAGCATGAGAACATGAATAGAAATATCCTCATTGGGACCTGCAGTAAGCCCCCATCATATTATTTCACACTCCCTGATCTAAAGGATTAAACTAGCACAGATAACTTAAATGCATTTATCTGAAAAAAGCTGAGAGATATCCATCTTGAGGTGCCTATCTTGGATTTGTAACATACCACATTGATAATGACTCTATAACGTTCTCATAACAATTTACAGTGACGGGTGTTAGATGGCCTCAATCTAGCTGCACCACTCTGTCAGGCTCGGAAAACTCTTTCAAAAAAAAAAAAAACTGCCTCCAAACTCCACCGTATTCCCAAGATATTACGATTTTCTGATTGACTCCTCCAGAGAGGAAGAAAAAACTTTAATATGACAGTCAAATAGACATCAAATTTATGGTCAAAACTGTCCTGTGATGGTCAAATGAACGGCAAATTTAAGGTTGCCGTTAATTGTTAACAACTCGCGTATGTTACAGTCCACCACCACCACCACCCCTGGCTGCCATTGTAGAATGCCTATTGTCATATATATATGGTTTGCATGTACAGACTCCCCCTTTTACAGGGCATAGATCTGTGGTGTGAGCTTAGATATATGTTTCATATATTGGGAATTCTAAATGCTCAAGCTGGCATCTTAAAGAGCATTGGTCTAAACTGATGGCACTAAACCTTTTCCAAAAGTTTTGCGGAGGTAAGGGTAATGGAGTTGAGAACGTAAACGAAAATAACATCATAAATTTAATAAGAAACAGTGTAAAAAAGGCAAGATAAATTCAAACTTACACATCAAACTTAAAAGTTTAAAAAACTCAAACGAGTGTGGCCACAAGCATATTGATAAAATCTCCTAACGGAAGGAAATTAAAATAAAATATAGATCCAGGGATACATAGGCAACATGTTAAGTGAATTAACACAAAAAAGCTTAAACAAGGTAGTCCATGGAAAAAGAACAAAAGATAAAAAATAAAATCTTTGAAATAAACATGTCCCCAAAGGATTTCTCTAGTTTCAGATGTCAAATACTGTGAAAGACTAGCACAGAACTGTTGAAGATAAATGATCAGTGATAATGTGCTTACCAGAACGTCCTGCACAAACTCCATTGCCAGAAGGACTGCGTGATTGGAAGCGGAAAGGTGATGGAATCTTGGGGACGGAACTGCCGCTTGAAGTGTGCAGTCCAAAAAGAGGCAAATGAGGTTTACGCCATAACCTCAAAATCCATTTGCGCATGCAAGACACAGCAAATATGATGATTATAAGAAATATAAAGAACACTGCTGTTAGAGTCGTTGGATCTAGAAAAAAATGCCGTCTCTTAAAAATGTCGAGCCTAGCCTGGCTTCTCATTCTCATTTTTCCTGAGAACAATGCTCCAGCTTCTAGCAATGCAGCACCCAAAGTCCAAGTTATACTGCCAGACCCAACAACCACTTGCTGATCCTTCAAATGTAAACCATCTCTAAGGAGTGATACCACATATGGTGCACGAAAACAATATTGTTCTATAAAAGGCTGTGGAACTACACTTTGCTCAGCATCATGCCATGTTTTCATGCAGAATAACCTACCCTTCTGTAGAATTTCATCAAGTGTTGCAGCAGAAGATAGATTAAAAAACTTGTATACAACAAAAAATCCTGACATTGCATAGAATTGACCCCGAGGTTGTGGCTGATGCTTACTGAGAGCACAAGGGTATTGCTTGCAATCAATCCCCGCACCTGATTGTGACAATTCGGAAGCATTCACAGCAGATTTTGCTAGTGCTTCACATTCTTCCCAATTGGGCCTACCTATTAATTCAACGACCACTTGAGAACCTTTTTCATTCATGTCCTTCCCACTGACTAAGGGACTTCCATCTTGACGCAGAAAAGAACACTGAGAACATGAATATTTCTGTGTATAACCAGCATGTAAGCAAGGATGGTTGAGCTGCAGTTGACTGTCAGAAAGTTTCTGGCTGTGATCATTCAACAAATTTCTAAGTAGAAGGACAACTGACTTCTCAAAAGCATCATTCAGGCCATAACGAGAAAGAGAATATGCATTAAGATGGTGGTCCATAGCTCCAATGCTCAGATTCAAACCATATTCATTATGTGTTGACTCTCCTGATTCAAATGTGACTTGTAATGATGAGCCCCCTAAGTCAAGAGCACCAAATGTTTCTTCCATCGGAGAATTCCCCAATCTATTCAAATTATAATTAAGAGCTACCCATCCATAATAAGCCTCTTGTACTCCAGATATTATTTTAACCCAGCTCCTTCGACACATAAATGAAGATTCTTCTAATATTGACCATGCCTTGTCCAGAATCCATTCTGAATCAGACATTGGCAGCCTGCGAAGCCCTGCTGTAGCCAATAGAAAAAGAGGACTATTTTTATGAGCATGAGCTGGTATTTTCTTCTCTGCCCAATGAAGCAGTGGTTCTATGGCAGCCCTCAATCCTGATTCATTATGTAGTAATTTATCAAAACCAGGTTCAGTTTCCATGCGATGATAGGCACGCCCATTCTGCTGACCTGTCTTGCTATCAATCAATTGGGGAAATGGGTGCAACACCATGGGGAGATTTTCATGACCCTTACCATCATTCTGAACCCACTCATACACATAAATTCTAGTACCAGTACTCCCGCAGTCCAAAACTATAGAAAAGTGTGAAGCCTCAGTACTCCAATAAGATCTTAACCGTCCAAAACCAAAAAAAATCAAAGTAACCAGTATTAACAGAAGTGAAATCCCCACAGCTGCCTTTAACCACCTTCGACTTCTCACTGATGTTGAAGGCAAGGCCTTCTCCTTCGAAAAACTACTCCCTCCCAAATTCGCTTCCCTTTGCAACTGCAGAGGTGAAAGTTTTGTCCGAAGCACACCAGCACCGACTCCCAGGGCTAAGTCTGTTTCCTCAGCACTGACCTTACGGTATGTTGAAAAATCTTGGAGAGATGATGAAAGTCGCAAGCTACCTGCCCTTCCATAGTCTGCCCATGCAGACCTAAAGGGAGAACCCAATGGTGGCAATGCAGATGATGAAACAGAAGATCCTGAAGATGATGATGTTGAGAAATGACTCAAAGTTGCCGCAAAAACTGCAGCCACTCGGTCAAACCCCATTCAAACTTTCTTTTCTACTTCTTATGGTGTGCCTTTCCAAGGCAGACTCTAGATTTAGAACTGTAAATAAATAGTGCATGCCAACATTTGGATCGTTTCTTATATCAATGTACAACTCCTTTATCAAGCTTCATACTATGACATAACACAGAAAGTTTCAGGTCATGCTTCAACACGGAGAACTTTGATGCTGCATTACACCTGCTGCAACTGGGCTCACCTGTATCCTGCTAAAAGCCAATCAATGTAACACTTGAGACAATCTCTTCTCAAATATTCAATAACGCATTTCAAAAGCACCATTTATTACATCAAATTTAAAATGAACTTCCATTCTTATCTTATCCAAATCTATGGTTAGACAGTACAGCCAGACACCATAATTGTTATCAGAAAAGCAGAAGATAACGAATACAATGCACTTAGAGACATGATCCAATAAAGGACTGGATTTGTAATCCTTCTCGCCCTTTGTAATTTTGAAAATAATTATGTCCAAATTCGTCTCTTTGTGCAACAATAAGACAAGTTGTAAGCTGAAGCCCAGCCACCCTCAGAAGCATTCTCATTGCAATATCTTTTTAAAATGTCGCAGTTTCTAGATGTCTGTTACATTGCAGATATAGCTTGATATATTTTCATAGAGTGAAAATAGAATATATTTCATGCTTTCAACCATAATGAAAAAACATTCTATGTTTCCCAGAGATTCAAAACTGTTGAAAATAGCAAACTCGTTGCCCAGAGTATTTTCCTGGTACCACTGAAGTTACAAATGGAACCTAAACATGCATGTCCTCGATTGCATCTTCTAGATTGTCCATGCTAACAATAGATCCATCTCCAAAAGGGAACTTGAGTATATAGCCAAGTACAGCACCAAGGTTAAGCGTAAGGCTCCTAATTTTTCTTGCATCTCCACCTCCAGGAGCCCAGGTATCATATATGCCACCAAATACAAAGCCTTGAACACTAGGAGCAAAGCACCAACAGTAATGGAGTTCAATCAATGGCAATATAGTCTGCTCAAAACACCAGTCATAAAACAGGCTTTTTTTCCATTGCAACTTGATAAGCCTACATACAGAAACAATAAAAATGCTATGATATTTTTTGCTAAAAATAAAAAACTTAAAACCAAGCATCATATGCGTCTTATCCAGCAGAGATAAGACACATTTTTTGTCCCAATTACTATTAAGTGATCAACTGGAGTCTGAACTTGTCCAAACTTGTAAGAACTAAAATAGGTAATCAACATCTACATTTCGGATACAATTCATAAGCAGAAGATGATGCACATAAATATGTCAAACTCTTACTTCAGGTGGAGCTAAACTAACCGGAAGATTAATTATTTTCTACTTAATGTACAAAAACAAGCCGATTTCATAAAGAGTTGCCACAGTAGGATGCAAGAAATGGCAGAATCATTGTCAGAAGGGAAAATTGTAGGTTAAAGCTTCAATCGCAATTAAAAGCCTATATCAAAATGCAGGATTTGTCTTTTATATGTTTTTAGGTAGCACAAGAACTGAGCTGATACCCCTGTAAATACAGGATTTCCTCAGTTATTTCTTGTAGATTGAAATCTCCATGACACAATGGCCTGTTGGTGAGAGCATGTCAAGTTGGTGAGAACATGTCACACCATTAGGGGCTACCCAAGTTCCATTCCCACCAAAGGACATATAGCGTAATATCTAACGTAAGCAGTTACCTACCGTCTGCAGAAATTAAAAGGGTTTTCCCTGGTGACATGTGATTTCAGCCTAGAGATAATAAAGCTGTAGCCTCCTCTATTTCTCCCCAGTAATTCAAAGCAGAAGTAACCCTGGACACTAAACAAATCTAAAGGGAGTATTTACTGCAATATTTGCAACTGAATGCTGTGTTTTGGCCACCTTTTCATGCAAAACAAACGAATGGATACTATCCATGCTCTAAATTGGTCCCCAAAGTTCAGTTTCCATTGGAAGAAATAGATTAGTGTTTACATGGAAATCAAAAGAGATAGATCTAAAGGGAGGATTTACTGCAATTTTTTCAACTAAATGCTGTCTGTGTTTTGGCCACCTTTTCATGCAAAAGAAACAAATGGATACTATCCATGCCTTAAATTAGTCCCCAAAGTTCAGTTTCCATTGGAAAAAATAGATTAGTGTTTATATGGAAATCAAAAGATATAGATCTGATCTGCAGATTTGTTGCTCTATAGAGCCCCAAGAACACTAAACGACTGGATCTCCATCCACTAGAAAGAATGAGCTCCTTTGGAATCATCCTTAGGCAAAGAGGGTATTTCACAGCAATTTTCACTTCTAAATTATGCAAGAAACTGTGTTATTATACAGTTGGAGGAGCGGCTGCCAGAAAATCCAGCTGGAGCTAGCAGGCACAAGTAAGTTGCCGCATTTGAACTTGTGGAGAATAAAATTCGTAAAAAAGACGTTGCTAAAAAAATCAATCAAAAAATCCATGATTAAGTTCAACTAAAAGAAATATAATTTTTAAGATTAAATATTCAAAAAAGTAAGGTAATTAAAAATATAATTTTATAATTTTAAATTTTAAACCTATATAATTAAAAATATATATATTTTAAAAAATCTATAAAACAAATTGAAAAATATTAAACATATTATATTATAATGATATATATTTTAATCTTTATAAACTATAACTTATAAGCTTATAACGATAAATTATAAAATCTTAAACGATTTTATAAAATTATAAAAAAATTGAACCATAAAAAAAATTACAATTTATTAAATCTATGGAATTTTTAAAAAATTAAGATTTTATAAAGTTTTGAATTTATAACTTTATAGCATAGTTATAAGTCTTGGCAAGCCCTGGCGAGGAATCACCGTTCGTGAGTCCTGCACCTGGACTTGGCAATTCTGAGTTTTTATTTATTTTTTCCTAAATTTTAAACAGTCTCCAGTATTTTTTTTAAAAATGACATGGATGACTGATATTTTGGAATGTGTGTTAATGATCGGTCTCCATAACAACACACAAATTCTCTATCTTCAATGTGTGAAAATTTTTGGAACAATTAACATGTCACAAAGTATTGCTTGCTTCTCAAGATAAGACTTTATTTGCCTTTAATGCAAACTTTGTAATGTCTTACGTGGTCCAGACCTGTTTTCTGATTGTTTCTGATATAACTTGTTAATAGTAAATCAAGTGATTGATTACCGTCACGTCAATCCAAAGCAAGTTACATCATTTGAGATTTGCGCTTGATAAATAAAAAATTTCTACAAGGACATTCTATAATTGTTCAGCATGTTACAACTTATCAATAATCATTTATTTTTCATATATCCATAAGTCAAATCAATCAAAGAGAGTTTGAACAATATCAAGAACAAGTTACTTTGGTTATTGTGTTACCCTCTTTATGCAATCTTTAATAGAAAAACTCTTTCATCTTATACAGTTCCATTTTGCTTAAGAATTTGTTTATAGTTATTCAATGTCACTTTCCAAACATGCCATGAGACTTGAATTTTTTGTTGCACATTATACATTTTTACCAGTAACAAAATGCAGCCAAGACCTTACTAGTTTTAACTGAACAATTACATTATTTTCCAAACTTTTGTTGATTTGATGCGCAACAAGAATGCAAGAATAAAGTTTTGTTTCTGCTTCAAACAATCTGCAGATTGTAACTTTCCCTGCTCTTTCTCTTTATCTGGTCTTTGGCACAACAAAGGCTCTTTTCATTCAATTTCTATGTCAATAAATGAAACTTTATCTTCCCATGTCTATTTCAAATGGCATGAATCTGGTGTTATCTACCATTGCATGTTAACTTCAAATAATCAATATCACATTATTTACTTACTTCTTTGTGCATAAAAGTGTAAGCTAGATGAAATTGATTCGTTTTGAGTGTATTTTAAGTTTATTTGACATGGAATGCATTTTAATAGTTTTTTCCCTTACACTTCGTTATTTTTACTATTTTTTAAATTTGCCGAGTTTTGTTACCGAGTAAGAGTCCAAGTCAAAAATCGGCTTGCCAAGTTTTTGCAGAGTCCGATTATCATTTCTTTGCTTTATAGTTTATAGAGTAATTAAGAAATATATAAATTTTTAATCGATACTTCCATGTTGCGCAGCTACTTCACACCATTTTGCTGTTTCATGCAGTACCACTGATTTCTCACAGTTTCCAATCTCAAGTCCTCAGTCCTCCACAACACAGCTGCTTCTCCACAGCTTCTCCATGACAGTTGAATCTCAAACTCTCATCTCTGTGTTTTTATGGAGAAAATGACGAATGCAATAAACAGAAAGAACAGGGCACCTGATAGAGAATGGACTTTTGACATTTTTTAAAGCCCTTAAAACAAATTTGGAACGAATTTAAACAAAAATATATATTATATTCGCTGATTGGATTCACTATTTGTTCCATATGAATGTATTGGCAAATTTCAACAAATTGTTTTGCCCTGGTTTGAGATTTCGCGAATTTTGAATTTAATGCTTTCAATTTGGCAAATGCGGCAAATCAGGACACCAGGCAGACAACTCCAATAACCACGAGAAATGGAACAAAACAAACAAGGGCTTACAATCAAAAAGGAAGACCAAGCGAAAACAGTTCATCTTGAAACTCCCATTTCGTTTTTAGTTCTAAATAAAATAGGTTCTCTATAAGATGATAACATAGCATCATAAGATGTATCGCTTTCAAAAACCACGTTGGTTATAGCTTGGAAAAACACAGTAGCTAATCTATCTACATAAAATGGTACACTTTGCTCACAATACACACATAATATGAAGATAACAGAAACCCAATGGACGTCCCAATGTAGATCTCAATGGAGGTCAGAAAGAAACAATGAAATTAATGTCCACAAGTGACCATGTTATGGGTGTCTTGTACCCAGGGGGACTGGTCCCAGTACAGCACATACCAAGGACTGGTCCCAGGCTAATTCGCCCTGGGTACCACCCAGCAGGTTTGGGTACAGCTAGGTTTATTCTGGTGTATCCGACCCTGCTGGGCAGTAGGTACCTGGGGGTGAATCCAACAAGGATGCACAGCAAAAAAAATGTGTTTTTTTTTAGCTTAAAAAAGTCATTGAACTTTAAAAAATAATTTAGAAAAAAAACAGAAGAAAGCATGGGGAAACCCTAAAAGCCACTCTTACAACCATTTTATCAAAAGCAAACAACAACACATTTACCTCTCATTGCATACTAACCTCTCATTACACATTTGCTCCCTCACCTTCATTTTTTCAATTTCTTAGGGCTGAAAGTCCATCCTGTTGCTAATCCTATGCCATACAACTGCCCATTTGGTACCAAGGAGTTTAAGGAGCTTGCAACAAAGAGCAAAATGAATATAATGAATATGCTGATATATCTTGAATTTTGTGTATACATTGTAACATTTGCACTATGTACTTGATCTAGGTTTGAACTCTAAAAATCATGACATTTGGCATTGAATTACCAGTATGTTTTGTGGTTATTTAAATTATTTTGTTTACTTTTATGCAGATTATGCAGCTAATTTCGCTTATTTGCCTATATTTTTTAATACTTTTAATATTTTACATATTGTTTTGTATGGCCATACTCAAGAAATACCCAGGCCAAAAAAATCGCTGCACCGGCATACGCAAACCTCGTACCCATACCAGTACCAAGATCGGCTACTTAGGTGACCAAAGACCAGTACATTAGAAAAGTGCTAGGGTAAAAAAGCCTGGGTTCTGAAAACTAGCTAAAAACTAAGCACTAAAGCTATGAAAACATAACTAGCTGAGGTAAACCTAAAGTAGTTAAACCCCAAGCCAAAAGAGCTAAGTACAAGTAATAATAGCCATGTAAAGGAAGGACCCCTCAATGAAACAAGAAGCTAATGAAGATCAAAGAAACTATCACTGCAATACGTTTGTAGCCAAAAGAATCAACAATATATAGGAATGGGAACTCGAACAAACTATCTTGGTAGAATGTCACATGCACATATAATTGGAGTGTAGTCATAGTATAACACACAGAACAATGAGAACACAATATTGAATAGGAATAAAATCTGCCATTAATATATAATCTAATGTACAAGTCATGATAATGATGGAAATTCATGCCAATAACCTCATGTCCAATGCATCTATATAAAGTCCTACAAGAATGGGTATGGCGGTTGTGGAACACAACAACATTCGTACACATAACACAATGCTCGCACAAAAGATTTACAACACAACTCTTATTAGTTGGACCTGAAACAAGGAGCACCAAATAATTTTACAAAGCAGTCAATAGACTCTATGGACATGTCAGAGCCAAAATCAAGAAGCAGGGAGGGTTTTCAAAGTATTTTGGAAGTGAAATGGGATTCAAGCAAGGCTGTGTACTGTCACCCACATCGCTTGCTTTATACATTGACAAGCTAGAAGAACAAACACACAAGTATGGAGGTTGGAGGGGCCACTTCGCCAACTATGTGGTGAGGCTCCTCTTATGTGCCGATGATCTCATTTTGATTGCAAAAACAAGCCAAAGTTAGAGGGACAACTTAAAGGCATTACAATTCCTTTGTGAACTAGGGATGCAGGTAAACATTGACAAAAACCAATATAATGGTCTTCTCCCTTCAAAGGAAAAATGAACAAGTAAATTTCTAGTTTGATGGGGATATTTTCCAAATGGTATCAAAGTATAAATATCTTAGTCTAGACTTTTGCAATGAGCTCAGCTGGCATCAGATTAAGCCCAAAATGTGGCATTCTTTTAGATAAAAAAGGAAATAAAAAGTGACTGCCATGAACTTGTGTTTAGCTGATCTAATTTTCAGCATAAGCATGATGAGTTACTAAACTGGCTAGACAAAACTATTAAACCAGATGGAGGAGGCCTGCCATTTGACATAGACACAGGTAGACGTATAACTGTGAGAGGAAAGGTTATTGTCACCTGGCGTAGCCCTATAACGTTCTCCATTTTCTAGATATCTGAAGCAAAGGACAAGCAAAATTACCATCATTTGAATTTTGAACAATCCCAACTGCCTTCGAAAGCTCAGAGAAATTATGAACTTGATTCAATGGTAGAATGTGCAAAGGTTGGACCCATTTCACTAAAAGGATTTAGGTAAGTGGTTTTGTCCGTAAGAAGAAATACACAAGTGGATGGTTTCAGAGATTCCACATGAAGCAAGGTCCAAAGTATATCTGTTTGTGAAACTGAAAACGACTACAAAAATCAATGCTTTGGCCTAGAATTATTAAATAATCTATGAATTCTTAAGATACTATAAAAATCAATCATCATGGAACCTGTCTTGCGATTTCCTTTTCATTGTTATTGATTCTAATGCCATTGAGGACCTCAAGAATAGTCTCTATCGTATGGAAAGTTTTTCTGTAAATAAATGTGAAATTCCTAGTAATCTCAAGGCCAACTTTTGAGAGAGCACACAAACAAAAAAATCAAGATTTCTAAAGTTGCCCACCATTCGCCAAAAGTTCAAGGACAAACAATCCCCCGCCACCTGCCACAAACAGGAACACAATGCTTGTTACCACAAAAATAAATACCTCATAAATAACAAAGTGAGAGTAGCCACATAAAGAAGGGAAAAAAATCATCCAAAATCAATATTCCAAACAATTGAGTGCCTCAGTTTGCTTTTTTAACTCAATCAAGAAAAGGACGATGTTAATACAACATTGCATGTTTGCTTGACGAGCCAGGAACAATTCAAAAAGAGAATTTAAGTGTGTTGTCTCAACAAGGATGCATAAGACATCATCTGAGTGAACATGCCATTACAAGCAACATAAAAAGCACACCATTCCCACATCTTGAAATCATCAAAATACATTAGAAAAAAATATACATTCGCTTCCTGAGTTCATTTGCAATTTCCCGTTTCATTTTCTACTCTAGACACAATGGAGACAACAGGAGTTGATTCTAAACACAACTGAGATCGACAATTTGCTATCTCCTTCTCCACTGACACCAATCCTAACACCCAATGATAAGTGTAGGAGCACATGGTCACAAGATATGTTCTACAAGTAAAAAAAATAGTAAAGGCAAAGCTAAACACTGCCACAATGGTATTAGAAAAATTCAAACCTTAAAAGGGTACATGGAGCCCATTTACAATTGTTGGTTTGTGTCCTACCATTTATAAGTGGCTTCTATCATGAAATTCTATTCAGCAATATTCTAAACCATAGTATTGAGACACTACGAGTTTTGGAAAAACGTGCATAGTCCCGAGCCAAGTAGGGGCCCAAAAGTTTTAGGGCCTCGACTCGGCTAACTCGGTAACTTTTATTTTCCACAATGTTAAAATTATTATTACATTATAAATACATCACTTTAGAAACAATGTTATTATCTTAGCCTATGAATATATTTGGTTATTTTAACCATAGATTATATACTCGGCAATTACTCGCCAAGTGGGCGAGTACTTGCCAAACAAAACCCCAAACGAGTATTCGTTAATCGAAATCGCGCAAACTCGCCACCCCTGCCAATACTCGACCCTCGGCAAGCATTGGCACAATACTCGCCGAGTACTTGTGAGTACTCAGCAAGTATTGTGCCAGTGCTCGCGGAGGGTCGAGTACCCAGTCAAAACGCATCCAAAACGCGTTAGAACGCGACAGAACTTTCCAAAAGCGTCCAAAACACTGCAAAAATGCGGGGAAAACACATAAATTTGTCTTATAAAATCATACACCTCCACACATTGGAATCACACAGCGTTTGGAGTCTCTCTGGAGCTTTTATATCAAATTGGAAGGAGATTTTTTGAGCAAACTTTCCAGGTTAGTTGATTTTTTATTTCATTTCTTCTGAGTTCTATTTATTGTAAGTTAAACATATCATGTTGCATGAAGTTAAACATTTCATTTATTCTAAGTTCTATTTATTATCTTGAGTCTACATCATTTGCAATTTTGCATTGGATTATTGAAATTTCATCTCCCATTAGAGTCATACTTAGTAAGTTAGTACACTGTGTCACAGTGTCACTGTGTGACTATGGTATAGTACTGCTTGGAGTTGTCTATTGATATTCGATCCAGGAATTCTATATCCTCAACAATAGGCTAATAGCTATGTTATTTTAGGGTGTTGTTTTAGTCTAAACATAGAAGTAATATAGAACTAAGGCTTTCTTCGTTTACAGTTCCTATTAAATAGGAAAGTTTGTTCCTAAATACACCAGAAAATATTTAAAAATTTAGGAACAGACTTTCCTATTTAATATTTTCCTAGCCTAAATACACTAGAAAATATTTTAAAAATTAGGAACAAACTTTCCTATTTAATATTAAATTTGATAGACTTTCCTTGTATCCCTGTTGTTAGAACTTAGATTTATGTTATTTTTTTCTTCTGTAAAGTAATATAAGATGCATTTTAAAACAAAATATGAAGTTTAGACTTTAGAATTTAGATAATTGGGTAGATAAGTGTAAGATACATGAAACTTTTTAGACTCTTGGCAACAACTATTTGTTATTTACTTATTACCCTAGATTTATAATTTTATAGATTTTATAGATTTATAATTTTATAGACTTTATAGATTTATAATTCAATAGATTTATGATTTTATACATTTCATAATTCACAAGGGATCCTTACATTGGAATGCCAAAAATCTAATTTTCTAGTTTTACACCCAACCAAATCTAAATATTAACTTCATCTCCTAACAAATTCGATGTAATTTACTTGTAAACTTATTATCATGATTATGTAATTTTTTTAATGTTGTTTTGATTCTTGAACATGCTGCAGATTTACCATTAGACTTAACATACAATGGTATCTAGGTCTGCATCTGCATCAGGATCAGAATCAGTCACTGGTAGCCAACCGCTTCCCCCTAATGCACGTATCGCTGCTTGGAAGTATGTCATACGGGTTGGAACGTCCCAGTCGACTACAGTTTGTATGTTTTGCTCGAAGAAGATTGGTGGAGGCATCAATCGCTTCAAGTACCATCTTGCATGCATTCCTTCACGTGATGTTGTGTCTTGTCCCACTGTAACAGAAGAGGCAAAAAGAGAGATGATTTCAAAGCTTGCATTGCTGGACGAGAAGAAATTAAAGAGGGCAAAGATGCAAGCAGCCTTAACAGCAGCTATTGGTCTTGCATCAGCAGAGGCCACTGAGGCAGCTATGAAAGAAATTGTGGGCTCTAGTCGTGGTCCACGCAAGCGAGGCACATCCACCTCATCAAGTTCAAGCCAGCTACACAATTTTTTTGTGCCTAGAAACATACTTGGGGCACAACCTTCGTTGCAAGGTACAAGATGTAACAAGGAGGTGCACGTGGAAGTAGATAAGGCATGTGCAAAAATTTGGTACTTCAACAACCTTTCCTTCAATGTGGCGAAGAGCCCGTACTGGGAATATTTGGTGACAGCATTGACAGTTGTAAGGCAAGGGTACAAGGCACTCTTTCCAATAGACTTGAGTGAAAAATTGCTCCAGAATGCAGTTGAAGATGTGAAAGTAATTGTGAAAGATCAAAAGAGGTTGTGGCAAAATTACTCCAGAATGCAGTTGAAGATGTGAAAGTAATTGTGAAAGATCAAAAGAGGTTGATGGATGGACTGACGGAAAGAACCGCACCCTCATCAATTTTTTGGCGGCTTTAAATGGTGAAATGGTTTTTTTGAAATCCATTGATGCATCTAGTAAGATAAAAAATGCAGAAACTTTGAGTTTGATGCTCGAGGAGGTTGTTTTAGAGGTGGGCATCGAGAATGTTGTCCAAGTTATCACTGACAATGCAGCAGCATATGTGACGGCTGAGAGACTTCTCAATGACAGACATCCATCACTCTTTTGAACACCTTCGCGGCCCATTGTCTTGACCTTCTCTTGGAGGACAGACAAAATTGATTGGGTGAGACCGGTTGTAGAGGAAGCCTGAGACATCACAAAATATATTTATAATCACCCTTGGGTTCTCAGCGTGATGAGAGAAAACACCAAGGGGAAAGAGCTTGTGCAAGCAGGGGTCACAAGGTTTGCAACTAACTTCCTTACGTTGCAAAGTATTTGTAGTTTGTTGACAGCTTTGAAGCAGGATGTTTGTGTGCCAAGCATGGGTGGACTCAACATATTCAAAGAAAGCTGACGGAATCAAAGTCTCAAAGGCAATTTTTAATGAGGTCTTTGTGGAGAGAGCTACAGAGATTGTCAAAGTAACTTCTAATTTCAATTTCAAATCGATTCCTTTATTTTCAATTCTTAAAGTATTTAATTTAATTGTAATTTTTTGACTTTAATTTTTTTGTAACTTTATAGGTGTCGGAGCCTTTGGTGAGGGTTTTGTGCTTGGTGGATGGAGAGCAAAACCGAATGGGTTATATTTATGAGGCCATGGACAGGGCCAAAGAGGCCATCCAAAACTATTATAGGGGGGATATTGTCAGATTTGATCCCATTTGGGAGTTGATTGATCGGAGGTGGAACAATCAACTCCATCAAACCCATCCATGCAGCGGGGTACTATCTTAACCCCAGATTTTTTTACTTTGATGGCTTCACAGATGCTAATGGAGAAGTTATGGAGGGCCTCTCAACATGCATTGAGAGTATGACACCTGACATTGAGACGAGAGATCTCATTATTTCACAGCTGCAAAACTACAAGCAGGCTAAGGGGAGGCTCTTTTCTTCGACACTAGCTATCCAAGGGAGAACCACACAGTTACCAGGTAATATAAAATGAAGCATTTACTTGTACGTTACAAGTTACAAATTTACAATTATTAATTACTAACAAACTTTTGAATATCTTGTTTACAGGGTCATGGTGGGAAGATTGGGATGAACATACCCCAAATCTTCAAAGGCTAGCCCTCCGCATTTTATCTCAACCTTGTAGTGCTTCTCGATGTGAGCACAATTGGAGTTTGTTTGATGCCATTCACACGAAGAAGCGCAATAAGTTGAGTCATCAATGTCTCAATGACTTGGTTTTTGTGCAATACAATCTCCGATTTCGCACAAGAAAGGTGGAAAACACATCATAGGATCTTATTGATCTAGATGAGATCGATCCCTGTGGTGATTGGACTACACAGGATGAGGAGGCCACCATGTTCACAGAGGACGAGATTGTTGATTTTGAGAGGCAAGCTATGGAGGGTGTAGCTGTAGTAGGAGGAGATACTGGATTGGATGACATCCCTGTAGATGTCGAAGATGAGGTAGAGATGGAGCCACAGGAGCAACATTCTAGCCAGAGAGAGGAGGGGCAGCCGAGTTGGAGGACTAGACTCACTCAGTCTCCCTTAATTTTCACTAGAGCAGGGAAGAGAAAAATGTAGATTCTTGTATATGTATCAGTTTGTTGTTGCCACTTGACACTGTGACAGTTCATACTCATAGTTTTATAATTGTGTTCGCATGGATATTGATCATGCAATTTTGTAATTTCTAATTTTCTATAATGGCATACAGTTTCCTTTGCAAATTACATATGGATAGTTTATGGCATATGTAATTTCTATAATATGGATTTTTTCATACTTCAACCTTTGCAAATTTCTGGTATTTCTATAAAATTTAAGTTTTTTTAATAAATTTGAGGTTTTTTTTTTTGGTCGAATAATGGCAAGTGGTTGTCGAATAATTGCTGAGTAAACTTTTAGGGAGTTGGCCGAGTACTCTCCGAGTACGAGTATGCGAACTATGATTTTAACTGTTGATCATTTTTTCACATTTTAAGAATTATTTTGAAATAATGTATTGAGTAATTAACCTCTGTATTTATATTGTATGGCTTGATATTTAGGATGAATTAAGTCGATATGTTGAATTAATTTAACTAATAACATTTTTATTAATTGTTTATACATTATTGATATTATTTTTTCTGTAAAATGCATAAGATTTTTTTTTTTTAATGATTTTTTATTTTACCAAGTCTTGCCAAGTACAAGTCTGAGCCTAAAATGTGCTTATCGAGTCTCATCCAAATCTAAGTCTCAATACTTTTAGTTGTAGTAATCGAATTAAAGTGCATTAAACTTGGGTAAACCATAGGCATCCTACATGGTAGACTAGTTCTTTTGGCATGCAAAATAAATAGTATGTCTACATGTTGCAGCAAAGATATACAGAAAGCATCAAAAAACACTATCACACAGTAATCCTGCAATCACCACAATTGAAGTGATATAGCTTGCCAAAGATAATAGTCACAACTGACCTAAATCACAAATCCTTAAAGCAATAGTTGAAGAAAGCAAAATAGGTCATGTGTTGAAGGAAACAAGAACCCAAACATGACCCAAAGTTTCAAAGACAAAACTACTGCATATCCTTATCTATAAATCATTTGTCCAACCCAAAACGGGACAAGAATATGAAGCCAAGAAATTTGGGGGAAAAGAACAATAGTGAAGCGATTGTTAGCAAATCACAGCCTACAACTTCTCCTAGAGAAACAATGGTACCCTTGCCTAAGATTCCTACGTTCAAACACTCAAACGTACCTAAAATGGTATCTTGTAGATACCTAAATCTGGTTATAAGTACTTGACAATGCTAATTCTTGACACATCCTAAATCATTTGACTTGTGCCCAAATACATGACTCTTGTTCACCATTCCTCTGAGCCGGTGATCTATATGCAAGCTCAACCCGCTTTTCACCGTCATTATTACACAAAACTTTCCAAGTCAAAAGTTCAAACTACTTTATACTACCCTCAGGCTATCTCCAACTCAAGACAGTTGTCCCTAATTCTCCAAGACATGTCCACGCTAGGCGGACAGGTCCGTTGCCATAGCCCTGTCCACCTAGAGAGGCCTTGTCCCACGCCAAATAATGGCTAGTTTTCAAATTTTGAAATATCTATTTGGGTCTTCCCGCACGTGTCATAAAGTCCGCTAAAAAAAATTATCAAAAGGTTTCACTATATAAGCAAAACAAAACCTCATTTCAAAGACATTGGGTTACTAGTTTGGCACTATCTATTGAGCACTAACACACCATACACATAGTCAAGGATAACAATTGCACATTCACTCTAGGTGAGAGAACTATGTGTGGCTTAATTCCCTCTTTGGAGTATATGGATACATAGGCAGCAATCAATCATCAAGGGGGTGATTGGGGTTAGCTCGGCCCATTACACTCTCCCTCTCTTTTTGCAAATTTCTAGCTCTCACGAAGACCCTTAGGGTTTCTAAAGCAAAGAAAAGAAAAACAATAGTATCAGCACGACAATATCGAAATCGCAACATCTCAACCCGCTCAATAGGCATAGAAGACGGAGTACTTATAGTTTTGTCACTGTCAATGCAGACAAGTCCGTGGTCAAAGGACGCAACTGGCCTATGCTATTGTCCATAGATAGTGGTCCTGTCCATGAATATTATCAAGCTATGTTCCTAATCATGCCCTTTCATAGTTCTGCCTTTCACTGCAAATATCAATCATGGTCAACTCAAACAAGTCCACAGTCAATAGACACAACAGACCTACATTGTTATCCAATGAACGCAGACCTGTCCAAAAGCATCTTCAAATTTTGTTCCTGATTATGAGCAATCACAACTCTATCCTTTGTTGATTTTCACTATCAAATATCCAACCAATCAATCAGGTATTGGATCTAAGCTAAGTTGTTTTCTTTCTAGTGTTTTTCAAAAATAGCATATTTCCATATTTAGTAAGTTGCAAATCAGAATTGTTAATAACTATACATCTTTAGCATTCTGATCTCTCTCAAAATTTTATACCTATTAGACAAAAATATTAATTGTTAAATCAAAAAAAAGGGTAAAACATATCCCTATAGTAACAACCTTTGAGGATATGACAAACTTTTGACATATAGTGTAACACACATGGTGCCAAACATGATAATGTGATCCTCAAATGTTTGCCTACAACATTAATAGGACCTCTCACAAATGGTTGTTCTCTATAGCAAATGCAACTCATATACAATGATGAATTGTTTGGTGCCATCCAAACTTATTATGTTTACTTTACACCCTACTAAGGGTCAACTTGGCAATTGGCAAATACGACTTATGATTTTTTGTATTTCCTATCATACATATCCCAATATATCCAAATATGGCTAAAAAAGGTTACAACTCAAGGGATAATGACCAAACCTAATCCCATGCTAGCCCTATGTGGTTTCTAGCAACCTTCCATGAACGGTCAAAAGGAGGTAATTTGTAAAAAATCATACAATGAGGATAATCCAATCAATAAGCCAAGAATAATGTATATCATAGACCAACAAGTCAAACCCTCCATGCTTGCATTCCCATACCAAAAAACAATTGCTCAATGATGCTCAGTCTTACACGAGGATGTGTCATCTAGATTTGGGCGACATCCCAAGTGTCCCAAATGTTTGGGGGAATTGGGAACTTGGAGGGGATGTCCCCAATTTTTTTTAAAAATTTAATTTTTTTTTTTTAAATCTGATACTTTTACTTTAAAGCAGAACACCCCACCCCAAAAATAGTTGTTATTTTCACAAAAACATTGAACCCTAATCCTTAAAGTACCCTAAAAACATTAAATAAATTTTAAACCCTAAATTTCATTGAATAAAGTCAAAATCTTTAAAATTTTGATTTTTATATATTATTTTAATAGGCATCCCCCCACTGTGCCCAAAATCTGGCAATTTTTTTGCTGTCACGGAAACCCCGTCCCGAGACTTAGGTAACTATGATGATGTCATAGTTAATGTTGTAATAGTCAGGCTTAGATAGACATTATCAATATAACACTAGTTGTACTTTTGGTGTATGTCGATTGACAAGAAGAATAAAAGAAATTACATTAATGTCCATGAAGAACCATAATAGGTCAATTAAACTCATAAAGTACAAGCAGTTATAGAAGAGGGCTAGTGTAAAAAGACCCTAGGTTATGAAAAGGTAATAAAAACAAAGTACAGAATAAAGGTGAACAAAGCAAGAGGGGTTAAACCTAAACTGGTTAAACCTTGAACCATAAGACATAATACAAGCATAAATAGTCCTATGAGGGAAGGAACGCTTCAGATTAACATGGAGCTGATTGAAAATCAAGCAGCAAACCATGCGATCCAGGTGGCAGTTGGGAGTAATCTTTTGGCACACTACTGACAAATTACCATGTCACCTTTTCGGATTCATATTTGCTTGAGTGTTTCACAGAATTTCGGAACACGACATGTGTTGCAAAGCTTAGGAAACGAACCAGCTTTGGATGCCCCCTTCCCCCCGGTAGCGCACCACCCTTTAGACATATTCGGCCAAAGTTCCAAAAACAAATTCCACTTTCAAGGACCCCAAAAATGCAAAATACGAAAAATGTAAAAAAATATCTAAATATAGAAGATACCAAATTTTGTATTTTTATGAGTTTCAAGTCACAACAAAACCTCTCGACCTCTTGGGGCACTACATGACATTTCATATTCCAAGGCGAATTGCTTCATTTACTACTGTTAGATTGTTCATTTCTTGCTAAAAATAGATATTACTGAAATGTCACCCGAATGTAAAAATCAGAAAAAGAGTCTTGTAGCTTCACATCTTTCTCAGCGATTGCTACTCTCCTGTAAATTACTCTTGGCTTCAATAAAGCTTCATGTACAACGCAATATAATGTTATTATTGTGTCTAATTCCTTGATTCAGTTCATTATTTTTATAACACATTAAATTTCTACTATTTAGTTTGTTGTCCACTGGATTTCCAATTAAATTTGGATCACTATGAAAAGAGACCAACGTTGTCTCATGCCTATTGTTGATGCTCGTAAATGTCTCATGGATTGCACTTACAGCAAGAACACCATAGCTGGGAAGTTCCACCGCATGGGACATCGCAACGGAACAACCTCCAAGATTGAGAGGCCAGCTTCTCTCACTCTAGCGCTAATCTAATGCATATTGGGGTGAAAAGGGAGAGAAGTAAACTAAAACAGCAAAAAAAAGGGAAGGGTAGCATATTTATTATTCATTTGAAGTAATCTAATGCATATTTGAACTAATCTAGTGGCCTCTTTATTATTCATTTGAAGTAATCTAATGCATATTTGAACTTGTAGCACTTGCTCTGCTCTGTACAATGCAATATTATGTTAGTATCCTCCGCCCGTTGAAAGGAATAATGCAAGAGCAAGTGCTATAAGTTCAAATGACTCATTTCCAGAAATGATTTGCAAGAGGTAAATTACTGAATATTTGCACATAAATAAAGATTAAGTGCAGAAAAATAGCCACAAACTCTTCACAAGGTGCTGTCCAAGTGACACAGTTGCATACAATCTACTGAAAGTGAACAGAAAAATGAAATCAAAGCAATTGCTAAGGCAAGGATTTTCACAATAAAGCTCTGCAAAAGAGCTGGGAAAAATTCTATGGAGTCAGGACCTGAATGAGAGGGAGACTCTCCCTATTTAATACAAGTACAGAAGAAGCTCTACTTCATCTGATTCAGATTAGTAAGGAATCTATTAATAACTGTTTTCAAAATACCAAAATTCTCAAAGAAACCCTTGTCAAAAAGGAGGAAACTTCTGGTTTAAGATCTAGCAAAAGGTTTAAAAGTCAAGACAAGGTTGCAAGTTGGTGGGGGAGTCTTCTGGAGCAGTGGCACTGGGAAAACTCATTGCCAACATGGAAGATAGCTGGAAGGAGATCCTGGCCACCATGGACAATTAACTTTGCTGTTGTGTTTGTGTTGTAACTTTTTGTTGCTGGTTCTTGGCTGTTAGTTCTTCTCGGCTGTTAGTTTGCTGTTTGTTGACAATCTTTCGTTTGTTGTTGCTGTGTTGGCTAGTTTTTAGCCCGTTGTTCTGTTGGTTCTTTAATGTTTTATCTTTCAGTATTTTTGTAAGAGGGAAGGGCCCCTCTCAAAACCCTCCTATTACCAGTATCAAAAAAATATACAAGTGCAGAAGAAAGAGAGGAGTGGTTTTAATTTGTGCACCCGCAGGCCAGAAAATTGCAGCCAGCATCAATGCCAAAATCTGCCCAATATTTCCACACGTTTGCATGTTTGCCTCTACCAAAATATTTCCATGAATTCAAAAAACTAAGTGGAGCCTTTAATATTTCCCACCGTTAAAAACTTTCAATATGTGCATGCCTTCCAATATTCTAATATTTAAATGCATAAAAGCCTAAAACCTTATAAATAGCCTCTCCACACTTTTGGCATCCACTCCCGTGGATTTTTATCTTTCAAAAGCTATAAAGCTTTTAGATAAAGGTGGGCCCTTGCGTATTTTAATAAAGGTAAGAACCTTTGCCTTCTCCATATCTGTCCCTCCATGGGTTCTTTGAATAAGGTGGCCCTTGCATATTAAACAAAAGCCTTGGTTTATAAGTGGAGGTTGCATTTTAAATAAAACGGTGGACCGTTAAATTGATTAATTCTCGGGCTATTCAACCAATTTTCCCTTTAATTAATTTATTTTGCTGCTGCAAATTGCCATGGCGGAGAATTCCAACCTAGCAGGAAAATAATGCAAGCATACGGGGAGTGGAATTGTAATACCTGCAATGAAGCTCAAATCAGAAGAACCAACAACATCATTGTCTCTCACCACAAAATCAAAGCAACATCTAAGAATACTCCAGAGTTGAGAGGGCAAGGCTAGACACACCTAGGACGAAGTCAAGTACACCCCCTAGAGCCTCTCCTAACATCCAAGGCCGATGAACCTTTTGTAGAAAAGTTAAAACTAGTAATGTGTCTCTCCATGACCTGGGTTGCAAATAAGCTGAAGGCCCTCAAAGCCAAAATGAAGTAGATACACTGCGCCAAGAATGAAATTGAAGGGGCTAAGGCACTCTAGTAGTAAATATGCAAAGAGAAACATCCTCAATAATCCCCCAGGGCCCAAATCAACTATATCCAGTGTATGATTAATGTCTCCAATGCTTGTAGTGAGCTAAAAGAAGGAAGTAATCAACCTAACAACTCTAAGGGTCCCATGTTATCTACGCCTAAGAATAACAACCTCTTGAAGAAAAAGGGCCAAGCAATTCTAATCAAGGTACATAAATAATGCAGATAAAGAATCGCTTGAGTCTATGAATAAACAATGATATCTCCCCTAAATCTCATAGTACACAGGACACCTAAAAATAGAGTGCTCCTCAATATCAACCTCTTGGAGGGGGGCCAGAGTCAATAGATCCTATCACCCTATGAAATACGGTGGTCAATCTTATCACGTAACTGATGGGAGTACACCCTCAACTAGCCAAGGGTAATCCTCAAGCCATGTGACCAATGATGCTCAAGATAGTCTGGCCGAATCATGATGCCATCTACAATTCATAAGAAATGCTCAACATAGAAAGCCAACTTGAATGTATTGTCGATAAATATCCTCTTTCACAACTCTATCGATTACCTCCTTTGAGGGAAGAATGGGGGAAGCTGGCTAATAGGGCGGTTGATAGATTGAATGAGAAAACTAGTCTAGGAATACAAATAATGCAGACATCTAGTGCGGCCTAACAAGGCAATCCTCTCTAAAGAACAAAGTGTCAAGTAGGGGTATCTCTCATGCTCTGAAGTTGAGTCACCCAAGGATAAGAGTCCAAAGATACACTCAAGACGAAAGTGATAGGTAGCAAACTTTGCTTAGGTGATGCATTAAGGAACTGTCTGTTTGCAAAAAGTCAAACGTTGGAGCATGGGACTCAAGAATCTCTCCATACAAGCTCAGTGAGAAGACCCAAAACTAGGGCCCCAAATCTCAGATATGTAAAGAACAATAGGTGGTGAACCCAAGGAGTGCAAAATTTGAAGAATACATTTAAAGCAAAGTGAAAAAGGACTCCTTTTTCCCACAAGGCGGGTATTAGATGCCAAGTTGGTGTGTTGGCTAGGTCAAAAAACACCTTTACCTTATTAAAAAAATCCCATTTATTGGTGCTGCAATTACCATAGAATATACACAGCACAAATAATTGTATACCATATACTAATACTTACATTAATTGACAATGCCAATAGAATCCAATTTAGTTTTCTAAAAGAACGATAACATCAAAATGATTCCTAATTAGTTAGCATCTAAACATTTGAGCAAACAACCTTTAACACCTGCTTACCAAGTGGAACCCTCCACCATGCTCTGGTGTTAAATCGAACACTAATGGGTCTTCTAACAGAAACCCAATGAATGATGGTCTGGATAGTACATTTGATGACCATGACAAAGCTTCTATGATGTTTGGAGAAACCTCATAATTCATACCAATAACAATACAAGGTTGACCATATTGGCATGGGTATGAAGCTGCCCTTGGAACATTTCCCGAGTGATATGATGTTTTATGCAAAATCCAAGCTTTTAGTTGCAATGCTTAATGAGACAGATCACCTCTAAAATATCAGATGATCGAGTTGTGGTCGTAGATATTAGGAATCGGCACCACCTATCAAGGCAATTTCAATCAATCAAATTCTAGTACATAAGAAGGGCAGCAAGTCATGCAACAGACTTAATGGCTGATGCCACTACAAGTTTAAACCATAAGAGTAAATTAGAGTAATCAAACTTCCACAGTCCATGTGAAATTAGCAGAATAAAATCTTCTGGAAAACCTGTGTGAATATTTTGTTGGATCTAAAAAATTATTCACACAGGTTTTCCAGAAGCTTTCATTTTGCTAATAAGAGTAAATTGTTTGGATCAGCCAAAACTAATAATACCCCAATGAATACTATCCCACATTGCAAGACTAAATACAACAAGATGACAAGGACAGATCTTAATATTGGAAAGCATGGGCATCTAAAATGAACAACAACTTATGAAAGTCATTCAGAGCATTCAATGTCCCAGCAAATAACAGCAAAGGTTAAATGCATGAAGTTGGAAATACCGGTAAGGCTACTCCTACAAGAAGGTAATAACAATAGACAGAGTAAAGACAATGCAGAAGTATTTGTAAATCAAGAAAAAGAAATAATAAACAGGAGGGGAAAAAAATAGATGTTATAACTGTTCGAAAGCCTGGGCATCTAAAAATGGATTGTGTTAAATGGAAGCGAGATGTGATGGCTCGTCATATGTGTGAATAATCAAATTAAGGTAATGTAACAGCATTTTAACTACTTTCTGGTGCGTGGCTGCATAGGGGCTTTAATCCAAGTGGACTATCAGCAAGATTAAAGTGCTTTGTATACCGTGAGGAAATATGACAAGGTTTCTTTGACACCAATTGACAAAATGGGTTTTGATCGTATCGCAACTTCAATCATGATGGCCGTAATAACAGTACAGAGACTGGCACTTTCTGTGATGATTATTAGGGATGGTGTTTGGGTAGTTAATCATCCATAAGGATGTTGATACATTAGTGAGTTATAGTAAATTGTAGGGATACAAAGGGTAAAGTAGGTTATACATAGAAGATCAGGTGTTTCACAGGTGTGAAGGCGTAGGGATTTTGAATATTTAGTAGTGAGTTATAGTAAATTGTAGGGATACAAATGGTCAAATAGGTTATACATAGAAGATCAGGTGTTTCACAGGTGTGTAGATGTAGGAATTTCAAACATCTAGAGAGATCGTATTGTATATTTTTATTTGTTTTTTCTAACAAAAGGTTCATGAATTCATTGCAAAATATGTCCCATATTGCTATGTGTTTCCACTACTTGTTTTGACTCTATGTTAGGGATGCTTTAATATCATTTTCAGCAAATATATGTATGCATGAGCATGTGTCATATTAGGTTTCCTGTATTTATGTGTGTAAAGTTGTTATACAACGAGTCATTAGTGGTGAAATTGATCAATGGGGATTTAAGGTCTCTGGTTAAAACTCTCCTTGTGTTCTATGTCACTTTTTACATAGGATATTTTGAATGTGAATAAAACAGACATTGTAAGGGCTTTTTTCTCCTAAGGTCTATTATAGGTTTATTATGAAAAGCTTTAGTACAAAATTCCAATCAATGGACTTTTAAGGCCCAGCACCTTCTAAATATGCATTTGTAGAGAACTGTTAATTTAGTTTCATAGAAAGAGTATATAATATATATTATAAGACGCAGAGGTGATAGGTATGGCCCTTAGAGTGATATCATTTTCTCATCCCACAACAACAATCAAAATGGACCACACCAAACATTCATATAGGAGTTTTATTTTGCCTCAAAGCTTTCCATCATCAATACACATTAGCCATGCTTTCCCAGTCCGAAAATTTTATAGATTTTGTTAATTTTGAAGCCTTCTCACTATCAAAAAGATCCTAATCATACCTTCAAATGCAAACGTGGTAAAAGGGATATTGTTGTAAAACCCCATACCGTACATGGTATGTGTAATCTTTGTTCATGGGAATACTTACAACTATCACCTAATCTGAACATCAAACTCAGTAGAGCGTCATCATTGTTAAACAAGCCAAACAAATGATGTGAAGAATCACAAAATCACTCAGCCAATCAAGGAAGCTCAGGTTCAGTCCAACAGTTCTCTATGAGGAGCTCTAGTTCATCTCATTCCCAAAGAGATTTTTTCTGTATAGCACCTGCAAAAGTCACTTGTGGTGCATAACAACCTCTAACGGATGCAATAGATGCCTTTCTAAAACAAGGAAACAAGATTATCATTATTCCTCTTTCAAAGGACAATGTAGAGCTTTGAAGGCCACACATCTCCACAGTTACCGAACTTTCAAAAAATAAGAACAAGCCTTTTTCAAAATATGAAATACATTTTTAGCTATAGATGATGCAGATTTTGTCTAATAGTTAATTTTGTGTTTAAGTCGGTTTTCCCTCTAGCGTAGTCCATCCTCAGTAGATTCTGTTGACTATGAATTGTAACGCCTTCATTTAAGTGTCATCCATAATTCATTACTCCTATAGAGATTTATCTTTATTTATTTAAGGCAGCAAATGTTTAAGAGGGACTTTCCCATAAAGGACTACATCTCTTAATTCCCCTGTTTTCTGAATACAAATTTGTATTCTGAGCAAGTTCATGTGTCTCTGTACATTAGAGACTTTGTCTGGAATTCTCACCTTGCTCATATCACCAAGGTTCCTTGAGAAGGTCTTACAGTAGGACCAGACACAGAAGACGTGGTGGTGATAGAGGTTATCATAAGACTGGTGTCATCCTAGACGAAACAAATTCCCTTATTTTCATTTAAACATCTCCCAATTAGGAATGCCCACCTTGATGGTGTTTTAGGTGGGTGCCTAACACACAAAATGTGTCTTCTGCTGGATTGGTTGTCTGTGTGACTCAACAAGTTTTTAGTGCTGCTTCGTTTTTCTAATTTTGGACATGGCAAGCTAACTCCTTGTGTTTGATTGCATATAGCATAGCAACTATGGATACAGAATCATGTCATTCACCTCTTATTACCACAATGGATGTCTCATAGATAACACAATCATCTTTTCAATTTCGTTTTCCCCTGTGGATCAACTTCTGTTCTTTTTGTCACCTTGCCATTGAATTCTATTCATATATTTCGTACGGCTAACCATCCCACACATTCATTTTATGACAAGTATCCAATCCGTGCCAATTTGCATTCCAAACATAAGTCACACATCTCTAAAGAGATCAGCTGCACTGGTCATGGCTATGTCCTGAGTTGCCACATTGACATTAAGGCCATCAGCAAGCAAGAAAAAGCGAGAAATATCGTTGTCAATTGTGTTCAAAAAGTTTGCTAGATGCATAAATTCATCAAAATACTGCAAAATGCCTACAATAAAAACCTACAGGTTTCAATTTTTAAATCTATGCCATATGCCCCTGTTTCTCGATTTCCCATTCTTGTCCAAACCAAATTCATTAAAAACAGACAGTTGTATCCAATGACAAAGTTCACCGAAATTGCAAAGTGTGTGGAAAGGTTCTACTAGACCAGCATCCGACGGATCGAAAAAACCTGGAAGAATGCTAGTGTAAACAAAAACGAAGGTCACCCGACCTTCGTTGGGGTTGGAGGCTCGGTCTCTCATACAAATTTGCCGTTCCTCACATAAACTGGAACCTAAATTGCATGTGTCATGGAGTCCAATAATCTAGGTCACAATAAGGATTACCACCCTTGACATCCTGCTGGAAAACGCCGTGGATAACCACAGTAAGAAATCTGAGGGAACTTCTGATCCAAATTCATAGAAGAAGATTAACCTTAGTAAAGAAGCAACATTCTTTTAAATATCCAACCCTTCTGGCGGTCAAGAGAACTGTAACATTTGTCGTAGCATAAACCGTTGGGTTTCGTAGACAATACCTAAAATCAAATTATTTCATATCGAATCACATTTGCACAAACAATATAATTCCTCGAAGAAAAAGTCACCTTGACAAACAGAACCCAAAGGGCACCAACCGAGCTTATATCTATGAAAATATGTAGGCCAAAATCGGAAACCCTAGAGCAAACTCACCTGATTCATAAATTTGTAAATACCGTGCCCTGAAATTTGCCTTCAGTCGGATGATGTCGCCAATTTGAAAACGAACAAAATTGCTGGGGCGCGAGATCAGCGCCCCAGCGATTCGAACTTGAGTTGGACAGTCCGCCTTCAACGCCCTATTTGCTGAGGAAAAAATTTCCCCCGCAATTCTTAGATCCGTCTGAATTTTTTGGGCAGGATATCAGTGTCCTGCAGCTTTAACTCTTTGAATTGTATGATCAACCACGTTGATTAAAATTTTAAGCAGCATTTTACGTCCTGTAAAATGGCGATCAATCTTGGAATGAGCATGACAGAATTATTGTCTAGTCTGACTGGGTCGCGTTTTATATACAGCGGTCCGATGATGCCACGTGGACTAGACCATTCAAACAATTGGCCAGTAGCCACGTAGCATTGCACCATTAGCGACCGGACACGTTGCACGGCAGGCATGCCAAAGTTTTCGCTTCTTTGTTTTGTTTTTTACGGATCGGAAGTCGGAGTCGGAAGTACCATGAAGCTCCAAGCCTCCAAGGCTACAAAGGTGGAAATGGTACCATGAATAGGGGCGTAGGTAAAATTTATTAAAAAAATAAATTGTGTAGTGGCTAGTCTTCATTTTTTTTTTTTTTTTTGTTTTAAAAATAATTTTATAAAAGTATATTGTTCATGAATTAAATAGCGATTTGATATGGTGAGATTCTTGTGTCCTAAAAATTTTATTGTTTTTATTTGTAAAAGTTGGTAATTTGTAATTAGATATCAAAAATTGAAAATAAAAAAACAAAGATTTTACAAACATTTCAAGTGTTTTATAATCTTTTTTTCCATTTTCTCTCACTCATGACAAATGAAAATTTTAAATTAGCCGGGAGAGAGCTATAAATAATTTTGTGATAAAAATATGGTATGTTAAGAGTTAAAAAAAATTCAACATATTTAAAATTCAAAGAGAGTATTTCCAGAGTCCATGAAATGATTTTAGCAAGATTTCTGAATTAAATCAGAAATAAATTTTTTTGATTTAATTCAAAAATCTTGCTAAAATCATTTCATGGACTCTGGAAATACTCTCTTTGAATTTTAAATATGTTGAATTTTTTTAGAAACTTTGAACCCCTTAACTCTTAGCATACCATACTTTTGTCACAAATTTATTTATAGCTCTCTCCCCTCTAATTTGAAGTTTTCATTTGTCATGAGTGAGAGAAAATGAGAAAGAAGATTATAAAACACTTGAAATGTTTAGAAATCTTGTTAAAATCATATTTAAAATTGTTCTCCTTTGAACTCGATAGGTGGCCAAAAATAAATGGACGAGAAAAGAGAAAAGCGGAAAGGCCTATATTGACAACAAAGTTATATGCTTAAAAATGCAAACCTTTTTCTGAACAAACATATGGTGAGCGTTGCTATGTAGGGGAGAGATGCCTTGCTGATAAACAACCACACCTTCCTTGCATTATAAGGGAGATAATGACTCGAATAAAGTGGATAAGCATCTTGTGATGAGTTGATGGAAGAGAAAATATATGAAAACAAAATTTGAATATGATTGGTCAATAGCAAGAAGAAAATATCAAGATTTTTGAAATAGAAAGTATTAATTTTTTGAAATTAAAATAACTAACTTTATTTACGAAATGTCGCAGAAACTTAAACCATTATTTTATTATTAAAAACTACGAATCCTTAACTCCGAACAAATTTTAAATATCAAATCAACCAAAAAAAAATAATCGGTAGTTAAGTTTGACTTAATGTTATTCCATATGTTATAGAAATAAAGTTATTATGAAAATTATTTTGATTATGCTAAATTTATAGATTATGATCTATTATGGTGTTATGTTTACATTTAGATTTATGATCATTTTTAGTTTATATAATTTTAAAAATCCATGGTTTTGATAATTGAATGATATGTTGCTTTTACGAATTTATTTAAGCTTTACAAATAAAGTTGGAGGAATTAATCTAAACTTTAGAGATAAATTAATTTATAAATTAGGACAAATTTGTCATTGCAATATTTTTAAGTGGGTTATTTTTTATGTTATTAGAGATTTTATTTTATTTTTTCCAAAATTTTGGTGGTGATTCAACCTTGTAATTTTACATATCTAATATTTTACAAGACTATGGTATTTTTTAGCCTTTTTTTCCTTCCCAGTGCTTTTTCTTTGGTAAAGCATGTTGGCCTCCGGTCATTTGAACATTTGGTCTCAGGGTCTTCTTATTAAGATTGATCATGTTTGATTTATGTCTTTCTTTATAATTGAATAGGGAGGCAAGTGGAAGTGAAGCATGTAGTGAGGGAAGATGAGATGGTCTAAATAAAGATGTATCCTCTCATTTATTCATTGCCAAGATTGTAGGGAGAAGACTTGCGCGAAGGCATTGGAGGTGGCAGAGCATCTATTTTGGTGAAAAAATGTTAAGAGTTCAGAAGTTCGATTGGTGGTGCAGTTGCTGAGAATTTAATCATAGATAATAATAAAATAAATATTACAAATAAAAGAATAAATAATTAAACCAAGAAACATTATATGCAATATCACAAGTGAAAGTATTAAATAAAAAATTAAACAAAAAATTATGTATATGCAGTATCGCTTCTGAGTACAAAGAAAGTATTATTTGTGTTGGAATAACTTAAAACCAAAAAAAATTCAGGTGGAAATGAGAGATAATGAAAAGCAAGAATTAGAACCCTACCAATAAGCAAAACAAAAACAAGTACAAAAATTATAATCTATTAAAACTTACAATCATTTTATTGCAATTCAATAACAATTATTTGATGCAACCAAGACAAGTTTTTTATTTCTAAGTTGCTCACGTGTGTTGGACAAAATGCCCTTTGCCAACTATCTTCCTCTATTGATTGGTAAATGTTGGCTTTGATAACCTTTAACATGAATTCAAATTAATTCTAGCAGGACCTACCATGGATCGTAGTTGTTTAGATGATGATTTGGTTCCTCTCCTGTCATGTATGTTTTCTTTTTTGGTATAATTAGATGAAGAATTGATCACCAATATATTAAATGGAAGTAGCTTTAAGAATCTAGTAATAGAAAAATCGAAGCAATTCCAATAACTGAAAATCACTCCTTGTAATTAGTATTTTAAAAATAATTATATTGGTGATTCTATGATAGTTGGCTCTGAGATTTAATACTACTAATTACTATTGTTGTACACATGTTATGATTGAAATTTTTTGTTTTAAAAAAAATGTATTTAATAATTTATGTATGGAGCCAAAAAAGGCTTGTTTAATGTTAGTAATTAATGACATTGTACACGTGTCATCATTAAAATTATTGTTTTAAAAATTATAATGATTTTGTATTAAGAGAACATGAAAAATTATCATGTTACCTAATAAGATAATAAACAAATCATTTTAAGATTTTTTTTTTTTTTAAATTTAAAATTTGTAAAAATTAAATGAAAACTTTAGAAACTTCAATACTGAATAAAAATTCTTGTATGTTATTGGATTGTTGACTAAATTTTATTGTTTCGATTGATTCCTATGGTTCCCTGTCATGGCAAGAAATGATAATTGATTAATTAAACTATCTTTGTGAATAATTGTTTCAACAGCTTACATAAATTAAGAGTTAAGTGTCAATGTTGTTGGGATATATGTATACTTGTATTTTAATTATATTATTTAATAAATACATGTACACATGTCTATTTTAATTTTTTTGTGTTAAAAATTAAAAAAATTGCATTACGAGAATATAATAAAATGAGAAATAATTAATTTTAATAACTTTTTTTAATGTCTAAAAATTGTAAAAATTGAATAAAAACTTTAGAAATGTAAAAAAAAATACATTTTATTGGTTTGGTGTCTAAGAGTTATTGTTTCAAACGATTCATATGGTTCCTTGCAGGGCAGAAGCTAAAACTAACCAATTGACAATTGAAAATAATTATGCCTATCAAATAAATGAAATTATTTTAATTAAGTGTACAAGGCTAAATGGTCTATGGCACCATCGATTATAGTGAATGATCTAATTGCTCAAATATTCATGGGACTAGTAGTAACTTTTATGGTGTTATGTTTACATTCAAATAGTTCCTTCATAAAGCCAACTCTTAATGTTTCCTCATATTTGGTTCAAATGTTTGTGTACTTTGGACAATCAAGCATGAAATGCTCCTCTGTTTTGACTGCCCCTATGTTGCATAAAACACAAACTCTCTCTTCCCACTATCTCTTAGGTGTTGTCCATTCGTTTGTCTCATATTTGAGCCTATGGGAGCTACTCCTTAGTTTAGTAATGAGGATATTTTCCTTTCATTTAATGTTAGCCCCTATATAAACTCTTTTGCAATGTTCATAAGTCAGGTTGAACTTTGTGATGTATTGTTGTCTTTTCCTACTTGTTTTCTTCCTCCACATCATTATTCCAACCTTTTCATTCACATAGTTCTTTATTTCTTTGTTAAGGTTTGAGCATTTGTTTACGTTTATATCTCATCTACTCATCCATTTGTGATTTTGTTTCATCCATGTGTCCTTCCGTCTATGCAACTCTTTATCTCTTGCAGCCCTAAGCCATTTGTCGGTCTTCATGTTTTCTATTTTTTTAAGGTAACATAGTAGCTTGGTCATAATAATTACCTTTAAAGGAAAAGTACATGTTTCAAAAAAGATAATTTCACAAGGAATTGAAGCCTTTATTTTGAAGTTATTTGTGATTAAACATTTTTAGATCCTTTATATTTGCCTCCATTTCAAATCAGTTATTCCATTAGCCCAACCTTGCATCCATACAACACCACCAATATAACAAGTAATCTAAATAGGACCCTAGTGGTCTTCCAATCCCAAAACTTAGCATTCATGCCCCTATTTTGAATACATAAAGATCTCTCCAACTTGTTTGTATTAAAATCATCCTACATGTACTCCAAATGAGTTTGTTGTGAAGGTAGAGACTGAGATAATTGTATTTTGACACCATTTCAAGAGACTCTCCTATAAATTGAAAGTCAAGATGTTGTTTCTTTCTTTTCACTAAGAAATCAAAATTTTTGGTTTTGTTAATATTTGCCTGCATCCCTACTTATTTACAAAATATTTATAGAGCTCGTAGGTGGTCTCTTAAATCTTGGGTTGTCTCTGCCATTAAAATTGGGTTATCTGTATAAAATAGGAGTTTCACCACATAATTGGCCAAGTGAACCCTTTGCCCTCCAAATGTGTTTAACCAATCTTCTAACTTGCCAATGTATGGCCCAAATAAAGTCAAGAATAAAGGGTTGACTTGATTGATACTTATTTTAATCCCAAAACACTCAAAAAACCCTACCTACATTTTGATTTTAGCCTTGGCTTATTCATACAATCTGTGAAATGTTACCCTATAGTGCACTAGGACCCCTATTTCCTCCATTTTACTCCATAATTTACTTGTCAAATGTCTTTCTGAAGTCTACAAAGTAACAATAAACATCCCCTTTTTTAT
Source organism: Torreya grandis (assembly GCA_037957365.1). Taxonomy (NCBI): domain Eukaryota; kingdom Viridiplantae; phylum Streptophyta; class Pinopsida; order Cupressales; family Taxaceae; genus Torreya; species Torreya grandis. Next base: position 3,350,737 of record JARHVA010001403.1, read on the forward strand.
CTCAAGCCTTTTCAACTAGGTGTCTAAGTGTGACACAATGATCGATAGTTGAGTATTTGGGTATAAATCTTGCTTACCCCTTTGTTCTCTTTCCTTTTCCTTCAACCAACTGCTAATATTACATTTTATCATACTCCCAAACAACTTTACAAAAAGAGGGTTGACTACAATAGTTTGATAATTTAAGGAATTATTTACATCACCACTTTTAAACAAATGTATGGTTAGGTTGGTTTTCCACTCTATCTAGAAGTTATTTTGAATGACCTTGTTGAAAACTTCTTTAATGTGAGGTGTTATGATATTGAATCCCCATTTTAGATGCTCTGCTTATAGGTTATTTGCATTTGAAGCTTCACCTATTATTATATTTTTAATCCCTTGTATGATGTCTTTAGTCGTGAAAAGTACTTCAATAATAATAATTATGGGAGGTGCATCTTATTCATTTTCATGTTCATATAGCTACTTTGAATACTCTAGACACTGACTTCTTGTTATTTTGTTCTCTATTTACATTTTTTTTTGTAAACCCTCTCCAAAATCTCTTTGTTAATGTTTCCCTAGGTAAATCAGCTCCTTCATTCTATTTCTTGTATACTCTTATTTTTTTGTCCTTGCCAATTACTCGTAGATTTTATTCTATTTGCTTTTATTCTACATGTTAGTTCATTCAATGATCTTCGTGTTACCTTGCATTCTTCATCATACCATATGTTTGTCAAGTGGGTATTTCTTTCTTTCTTTCTTTCTTTCTAGGTTTAGCTCTCTTGCATGTTTTTATGGATTCTTGAATGGTGTGCATTAGCCTCTTGCTCTTAGTAGAATCTATACAAATGCTAAGTGCCCCTTATTATCCCCATCCTATAATTTTCTATTCACTACACCCCTGAAAGCTTATTGATTTTCCTTTGTTAAGAGGATGTTTCCTTTGAATGATGGGTTACTTTGGTTGGCCCCATTGTGCTCACCATGTTGATTATCTCCTTGTAGTTGGAGATTCATAGAAATTGGATTATGACCTAATTTAAGTTTCATGAGAGAGTCTTCCACTTCTAGCTTTTCTATTCTAGTTATACAATTTAGTGAGCATATAACATAGTCGACTACACTTTATCCATTATAGGTTTTATACATATAATTTATTGATTTTTTTTTATTTACTCATGTTAGTGTATTTATACACTATTATATAATTTTAAGATGTACTTATAATATGATTCATGGATAATCATTAATCGGTGAACAATTATCCATAAACTATTATTAGAGAAGAGTATCAATCAAGTTATTGATTTGATTGACTTCTATTATTAATAGTAAAGTTCTATCTTTAAGAAGTCTTGTTCTACCAATTAAGTACTCTTCAAACTCTGGTTATAGCCTCTTTCTTATCTATATAATAACATACAAAGTTAGTGGTTGAAGTAATTCACTATGGAAAAGAATTATTGTTATACTAACAATTTAGGCCAAAGTTTTTTAATCTAACGAGGTAGTAATGCTACAAGTGGTAAGTTTTATCTTTATGTAACACTTTCATTGATTATATTATTACTTGTATTATGGGTGTATGTCTTATGGTAGCTACATTAATTTTGGACCCTATCTAAATAGTTAATATGGTATCAGAGCTTTAAAATATTCATCTTTTGCAGTGCAATTCTTTGGAGCATAGAGATCTTTTGTTTCCACGTTCATGACAGGTATAATTTTCAGACCTACAAATTTATTTCTTCTATGTATTGAGTTTCGAGCTCATATTTTAATGGCCTACCACAAATACCTAATCTTATGCTCTCACCTCGCCTTTAGGGGATCTTGATTGATCATAAATTGGTGAGTGTAGTGGGTTACTAAGGGTTTGGAAAAAAATAAAAGTTCTTTATTTAATCTAAAATATATATTAGACAATATATCTTAGCCTCTATAACAAACTATTTTTTTATGTCAAGTGTTGATTCGACATTTATACAATAATTTTAGGTTGCCTTGGGAATCGTATCAAAATAAAAAATTATGGGTTGGGTTGAGTTTTTGTAGGCAAGTATATTATGTGTTTTTAAACATTGTTATTTTTTGCTGAAATTTTTGAATCACTATCGTCTTCATCATATTACAAGTTATTTGGACACATTATTTTTTCAATAAAAATCCCCTAGATTTGTAAAACTCATATGAGTTATATTTCCATGCAAAGCAATTATCAATTTTACCTTATCCATGGTGTGAGGGGTATTGCCTCAATACTCAAGCCATTAGAGAACATTATATACATATTTTAAATTTCACATACCTCATGGTATATAGGAAGCAACGAGGATTGTTTTCTTTTTGCCAATAATAAATATTTGGGCTATTTGATTTTGTGGTTCATGGTAAGTGATTAGCCCTATGAAGTTACTCTTTACATACCTCAGAGACATGATAGTGCAGGTAGGGGAACTTTGGAAACCTTCTAATTAGTTCCCCTTGTGTCATGTTCACTATTACACCTAGGATTAGTATATCAGATAACCTAAACATCGGACCACCTAACCTAATATTTTAGAGAAATCTGAGGTATACTTAAAAGTTATGTACATTGTTTCTATGTCTCTATTCAAGTCTAGAATTTTTGTTCAATTATAGTATCAAAATCCATGTTTAGTTACAATACATAATTCCTATTTCAATTTTAGTTCAGAAACCTTGTTTTCATATTCATTTTTAAAACAAAATGGTGAAAGGATAGTGCAAAGAATGTGTTTCATAAAAAAGAGAAATTTGAGATAACTTTTGATCCATCTCAAAAAAATCCACCTACAGTAAATTTTTATGTTACACCATGGTTGAAAAAATGTAATTATCATATGTTTAAACCGTTTTAGTTGTAAATGCTACATCATTGATGTACTACTTAACAAGGGTATTTATTACATATAAACAAGTGGATAAATTACTTTTCCTAACCTTTGGAAACAAATCAAATGGAAAAAATGCAATGATGAAGCTCAAAATCTCATACGTCAATTAGTTTCCCCTAAATCAAAGATTCACTTTCAAGGAAACATGTTACCTTAAGAAGTTTGGACTATCATAGAGTATATTTTTGGGAATCATAGTAAAATTTGGGCATGTCAGATGGAAAATGAACTTGCAATTCTTATTCCAAAAAATTATCTTTGGATTGAGGATTTCATCACTCAAGTCAAACGCTTAAGACTTCTCCTTGCAAAAACTAGTGAAACTAAGTCTAATGAGAAGTTTATTATGAATATTTTTTCAAAATTTGGTCATCCATACTTGAAGTTTGTTTCAAACCACTACACATAACAAGATTACTTGGGCACAACGTACATGGCACTGAATTTTGACAAGTTATATGTGCAACTTTAGTGAGAATAGGAAAAACTAATTTTTATTGGTGACATCTGACCTAGAGGTACTAAGCAATATGCATTAGTAGTCAATGATATTAATGCAATGTCAAAACCTAGCTTTGAAGAAGGTAAGGGCCTTGCCAAAGAAAAAGGTAAAGCAAAGCCTAAGCCTAAGGGTTATAAATCAACTTCGTAGAAGTCTTCCCCTTGTCAAGATAAAGGCAAAAGGAAAATAAATGAAAATGTTGTCAAAGAAGGTTATAAAATTTGTGTTAAAATAGGCCATGATGAACAATGTTTCAATAAAATGGCATACTTGGAAGAAAATATGAAAAAAATATAGTTCCCTCATACCAAGATAGGAGCAACACTTTATGTAATAATAGCCATATCATTTATATTTGAATAGATATAAGATTCAATATTTTCTCTCCACATGCCACATGAAGGCTCTTTGTTTCACAATCTTGACCAAATCCACATAAATGAAATATTTATGGGTGACTATAATCCTTTAACTATTGAGGGTGAAGGGTTTGTTAATATGGATATCGGTGTACTCAAAAATGTTCTCCATGTTCCATACTTGTTTGTGAACCTACTATCCATCTATCATATCGTATAACTAGGTGAAGGTAAGATTATTGAGTTTACACCTACAAATATTATCATAAATGTAAAATACTAATCTAACTAACCACTGGTAAGGCTGATCATCAAGTAAGATTGTACAAATTTGACAAATTTATGTTAACTCAACCTCACAAGTCATAATTTCACATGCTAATGACTTGAGTAAACTTTGGCATGCGCATTTTGGTCGTATCAACTATCGCTCATTACAATAATTTAGTAAACATAACATGGTTTTTGGCTTTTCAAAATTTTATTTCAAAGATGGAGTTTGTCCAGGTTGTGAAATTAGAAAATAACACGGGGATCTATATCCCAAAGACAATTTTTTATGGTCTAGTGACATATTTTAGTTGGTTCATAGTGATCATGCATCCTTTCCTAATGCTTCTTTTTAGAAACATAAATATGTGCTTACATTCATTGATGATTTCTCTTGTATAACTTTGGTCTACTTTCTAAAAAGAAAAAACAAAGTCTTTAAACACTTCAAATTTTTCAAGGCCCTTACTAAAAACTAATTAGAGAGAAAAATTCAGTGTCTCAAAAAAGATAATGGAGGAGATTTTTTTAAAAATAAAATGATTAGATTATGTGAATAGGTAGGCATTCAACTTTAACATATTTTACCCTACACCCCCTAATAAAATGGTGTAGTTAAGTCAAAAAATTGCGCACTAAAGGAAATGGCCAATTTCATGGTATATTCCAAATACTTGCCTCCATAGTATTGGATAAAGACAATTTAGTATGTAAACTTCATTCAAAATTGCATTCCCCACTAAGTAGTGCAAAATATGACTCTTGAATAAAAATCATTTGGTGTGAATCTTGATATTTCATATTTTAGGTTTTTTAGATGTAATGTATGGGTGCATATCTCAAATGATAAGCACAAAGCAATGAAAATAAAGGGTTTCCCTTGTATATTTATTGGTTATTGTGAAGATGTGAAGGCAACAATCTTCTTATTTTGGGCACCATTAAAGTGATTTATCAACAAGATGTGTTATTTGATGAATAATCTAAGGATTTCATGCCAACATCTAAGGTTCCTCCTCCATTACTTTTTTGTTGAGTTCGACATAATTGTTTAGGTCTCTTATGAACAACAAGACAATTTATATGACTCCCATTCTGAGAGTTATTATAATTCATATGATGATCCCTAGGGGGACAACCAACCCATCCACTGCCAGTATCATACATTATTTATAACACACCAACACAACCAATACAACTTCTACAAAAATGGGTCCACATAATTCATAATGAGGCTATTTCAATAGCAAGGAATCCAAGATATCTAAGCAGGATGATATTTATAACATTGGCATGGTGTTTCACACTTGTCATAGTTGGTAGTGACATAGGATCCAAAGACTTATCATCAAGCTTATAAGCATCCTGAATGATAGGCAACTATGTAGAATAACTTTTTTCTCTAAAGAATAACAACACTTGGGACTTGGTTACACTTTCAAAATGAAGAAAAGTAGTGAGGTGGAAGTGGGCATACCGAACTAAATATGCAACAAGTGGTTTTATTGACATATATAAATCATGGCTTGTAACAAAATGTTTTTCACATGTTAAAGGTGTTTATTACCATGAAACCTTTGCTCCAGTTTCCAATATGAATTCCATCATGCCAATACTCTCCCTAGATGTAACACGGGGATGGGAAGTCCATTTTATGGATGTCATAAGTGTTTTCTTGCATGTATATTTATAGGAATAAATCTACATGTCCTTACCTCTAAGGTCTGCAAGTAGTAAGAACTCTACCCTTCTATGCAGATTAAAAAATTCCTTGTACGATTTGAAACATGATTCTCGAGTTTGGTATGAAAATATCAACACATTCTCAATTAACTATGGCTTTACATGGAATCCCTCTGATCCTATAGTCTACACCAAGAAAGTAGATAGAAAACTTCTGATCTTGGTCTTCTATGTTAATGACTTGATCATAACAAGAGCTTCCATGAAGCAAATTCATGATTTTAAATCATGGCTAACAAAGTGTTTTGAGATGATTCACTTGGGCTTGTATTTTTTTCTTGGTCTTTAGATTTCATAGTCTAAAAAAGGCTTTCATTTTAATCAATCTAAGTATGCTCGAGACATATTAAATTATTGCAACATGAAATACTATAAGTTTGCATCAACACTTTTTCAATCTAGAGTCAAATTTTATGCCAAGTGTTATTCTCCTTTGGTTAATGGTACACTCTATAGGAAATTATCAGTAATTCTTATGTACTTGACTCATACTTGTCATAATATTTCATTTGATATGGAATTAGTATCACGTTACTGTCAGGACCCCCATGAAATCCATTAATAAGCTACAACACACATTCTTAGGTATCCTCCAAGTACTTCATACTATGGTATTGAGTATAAGTTAGGAGGAAAAGCCTCACTTTTTGGTTACACTTTTGGTGGGAACATAATAATTGTAGGCTACACAAACAATGATTGGGTATTAGATACAGATGATTATCAGTCGAATACAAGATACATATATCATATGGGGCTAGGTCAAATGAATTGGTATTACAATAGACAAATTATTATTAATTTGTTTACTATGAAAGTTGAGTATAGTGGAGTTGTTTCTATTAACCATGAGATAGTGTGATTTCATCGCATGATTTTTGAGTTTAGATTTCCTTAGACCCAACCCATGATGCTTTGGTGTGATAATTAGAATGTTATTCACATCTCTCACAACCTATTAGAGCACCAGTGCACAAACACATTTAAATTCATATTAATTATATTCAACAACTAATGCAAAATAAGATAATTGATCTTAACTTTTGCCAAACAGATAATTAGGTTGCAAACATCTTCACAAATTCCTTATTTGAGGCTCGATTTTTTCAACATAGGCAACTTTTGGGAGTGAAAGTGTCATCAAGGGGGGATAGTTCAGTGATTTCTCCATCCTCCCCTTCATCAAAGTATATCTTAAGGGGGGATGCCAATTTATTTAATTACTCCTACACTATTGTATAGTTTTAATATGCACTTAAATTATTCATTATAATATAATTCATGGATAATCACTAATCGATGAACAATTGTCCATAAACTATTATTAGAGAAGAGTATCAATCAAGTTATTCACTTGATTGAATTTCATTATAAATAGTAAAGTTTTATATTTAAGAATATTTGTTCTACAATTTAATTACTATCCAAACTCTATCCCTAGCCTCTTTCTTATCTATTTAAGAGCATACGAAGCTAGTGGTTGATATAATTCACTGTAGAAGAGAGTTATTGTTATACTAAAAATTTAGGCCAAATATTTTTAATCCAAAGAGGTAGTCATGTTACATGTGGTAAATCTATTTACCACTTTTATTTAAAGCTTTCGTTGATTTATATTATTACATGTATTATAGGTGTATGTCTTATGGAAGCTATATTGATTCTAGGCCCTATCCAAATACTTTCATAATTGATACCATTACACATAATCAAGTTATGTATGTTGCATAAATATAATAACTCTTATTTGAAGTGTGTTATATCCTTATGCTCATCATTTGAAGATATGGTCTAGTGTTGATTTTATTCTTCTGCCATACAAAGAGGATTTGTATCTAGATCTTTATTAGTTAAAATGTTGGTTTGTTTATTTTTTTTCCTAACATTGAAGTCCCATATTAACAAAATCTCCATGATATTACTATAGACTGAAATGTCCCTCTTTAGGGATGAGAATGGATCTTCATAGTCAAGATTGTGCTTCTTATAAAATTTGGAATTCTTTGGTGCAAAATAACATGTATCTATGCTAATATTTGTGTCATTTTCTATGATTCTTATTAAACTGTACTATTTATTTTCATCTTGTTCCATTCTGATATTTATACCCCTTGATTTATTGACTAGAAGCATTATAGCCCCATGCATCTTGCCATTCTTTGTTGCTTTATTCCATATTTATGCCTTATTTTATTCTTCAATTTTTGGTGTTTTATAACCATTGTGCTCGTGTGTTTCAGTCAAAATTATTATATCTTAATCTCTAGATATGGGCCCTAACCCAAGTCCTCTTCTCCAAGGGTAACCTTTACAATTACAACTTACCAATGTGAGATTCTCTCAGGCAGGCCATACTCCACATTTTCTTTGGATTTGTTGAGTTGTGTGATATAATATTTTCCATTGTTTTGGTATGCCCAAATCCATTCATTCCTTTCTACCTTTACGTTTTCCCACTCCTAATTTCTCTCTTCTTACTGTAAAAAGCATAAGTTTTCATCTAGCTAATAATTTGAGCCTCTTAACATGCCTTTATTTATTTGTACTCTTGTTTTATCCTCAAAGTTCACCACTGTGACTTGAATATGTAGGCTATCCATTCTTTCCTCTCTTAACTTACCAATTCTACTTACTTATTTGATCTGACCTGTCCATTGTAACCAATATGAGAGGATGGCCCTTGTTAAATTACTTATATCCTCCACTTTTACATTATGTTTAAGAACTTTGATGATTATATTCAATATCGTATCACGTCTTTCTCTTTATTACATCATTTTACTCTTTATTTGCCTCTCCATTAACTCCTTCAATTAGCCCAATAATTATTTTACCACTTGTGCCCATGTTGTAACCTCTTCCAGTTTGTTTTGTAGTTCATTTTCTCTCTCTTCCATGATTTTTAGTGCTTTTTGTACTTATTTAATGTGTTGCACTTCTTTTTTCATCCTCTACCTTGGAATTTGTTATAAAGTGGATGGCTTGTTTGAGGGCATGATATTCATGTTGTCCAACATTCATGAAGTATTTTAGTTTTGACACTTGTGCTTTGATAATGACATTATCTTATTCCATCCTTTGCTTGGCATTTATGACATATTTAATTTTAATATATTTTATTCTTTCTCTTGCTTCCATGCTTTATAATCTCTCTTTTAAAATTATTAACTTTTGCACATAGATCTTTGGTGACCAAATGAGTGGAGTCATAGTGGGCCTATATGTTTCCTCACCATCTTGGAACTCCTCTTAGTGGATTCTACCTCATATGTTGTGTGTTTCCTACTTCCTTTCATGAATTTTTTGTTAGGTTGTGGAGCTAAAAGCTTCAACTGATGCAGACATGGAGGAGGTTGCTGAGTTCCAGGGATACCGGCATCGACAGTGTAACCAACATCGATCATATTCAGTGCAGAAGGCAACCAACATCGGCAGGAGTTGGCCGATGTCGGTCACCTCCAGACAGATAGGGACCGATGTCGGTCGCCTATGCGGTTCCAGAACTGTTCGTTGCATGAACAGTTAGTTTGTTGAACCGGTTGTTTGCATGTAAAGACTATTTTGAGTCTTGAGCTGCATGTCTAATTATTGTAAATTAGAATTCTAAGTTATTTTTTAGTATGGGATCTATTTATAGACCCATTGGCATGTATTGTAATGAGAGCAATAGAGGAAGGCAAGGTAGATCCTTCCAATTGTAAGATCATTTGAATTGCAGGTTGTTGCAAGTTCATGGGAGATCTACTTGAAGTACTTTGAGTACTTGTGTACTGGCAGTGTTATTACTGACTGGTTGGAGGTGAACACCAACTTTGTGTTTGAGTTGTGTGTTAGGACCATTTTTGGTAGGAGAGTGAACTCTTGATTGAGAATTACTGGGAGCCCTTGAGGTGTGGGAAGCCTTATAGAGGTGTGAGAAGAAGTGGCATCTTCTTTATTGTATTTTCTTTCTGGATGAGTATTAATACAAGATTGTGTATTGTCTCTCATATTCTGTGCTATTTGTGAATTCTAGTTACTTGTTAATTCTGGTTTAATTTCGTGATTAGTTGCTTATACAAGGTAATCATATTGTACTCTTATTGAGGAGTAGGATCCTGACAAGTGGTATCAAAGCATTTATGTTCTAGATTACCTTACATTTTTTTCTATCATTATGCAAAATTGGTCTTGTGTTCTTTGTTGTTATTAGTTAGGACCAATCCTATTAGAGGTCATAATTTGATTGGGGAAGGTATGCCATAATTGTTTCATTGAAAATAAAAAGGATGAGGTTAAATTTAAGTATTACATGAATTTGGTGTAATGGATGTTGTTTTATTCTTTGGAACTAAGTCAACAAAGGTTGAAGGCTAATTATTATGCACCTCAATCAAGAGCTTTATCCACTAATTAAAAAATATTAAACATATAATAATGATTACAACTACAATTTAAGTTTTGTTTTGTGTAATAGAAATAAATGAATTATAGTTTAATTAAGTACCATGATGAATGTACAAATACAATAAACATAACTATCAATGCCTAATTAATATTTATACATCTATTAATAGGGAAAACACATAAGGCTTAGAGGAATATCTCAAATAAATCATTGTCACTAATCTATTGCATGAATCTAACCCTAAAAATGAGCATCTGATAAGGTCAACAACCTCACTTATAATTTTGTATCTAATTAGGAACATGTGTCAAGAGTGTTGCCAATTCTGGTCAAGGGTTAGGAGTATTATCACTTCTAGTAATGTGACAAACAAATTCAAAACAAATCCATGACCAACTTTGCTCGCTCCTATTATTTTGTTTACTCCATCTGAATTATAAATTATGACTCTTACATACCTATAAAACTAAACAAAATCCTTGCCCTAAAATGCCTTCAATGTATTTCTGATATATGAAGACTTTAAGTAAAACAAATTGACTTTAGGGGCACATGTTACATTTGGTGGATAAGATAATTATCATTTTATTTGTCAAGCCCCTAAAAGGTGGGACTAAAATATATAAAATAGTAACTTACGAAAAGGAAATTAACTTCATAAATGTAAATTGCACAACATAAATAAAATGCTACTCTATGCATAAAAAGTGTTCCATGAGAAAATGTTAATTTTAGACAATAATAAATTTTCTAATGATTATTTGATTGCTCTTGAAATCCTGTGACTACTCAATATAATGATGTGAATGCTCAATTTCCTTATTCATACTCCTTATTGTTAAATGAACTACACTAATTTTGTATTCATAGACAATTGAATTCAAAATAGGACCTTGTTGGTGTATAAATTGACATCAAATGGATAGAAGTGAAAAAGACATGACAAAGGGGACATGTGCATCTTGACTTGACAAAGGCCAAAAGATGAGACTAGATGATTTAAAATTGGATCGTGTGCATTGTTATGAATCTAATTGTAGAAATCAACCAAAATAAATAATAATATGTGAAAAATGAACAAATTATGCAAGAAACTTAGAATAAGTTCAAACCTTTCTTATATTCAAATATCGCAGGCCTCTTCGAGGGGAAACCATCCTTGAGAGAAAAAATGGAATTATAAAATATATATGAATGATTTTCCTTCCTTACAATATGAATATATAGGCATTACAACCCTAACCCTACTATCCTTGAAACCCTACTATTAATACACAAATGTCAACCTTACATATGCACCCAAATTGATTGCTAACTATTTTTACTACTCAAGAGTTATCCTTACAAAGAAAGGGGTGCCCAAGCTAATTAATTAATTAATTAATTAATTAATAATATTAAAATACAAATACAATAATAAATGGTTATGATATCAAATTCCTTACATGCCCTCCCCCTTTGGAACGTTGTGTCCTCAAAGCTTGATTTGTGGAAATTATCGTTGTAGTTTTTGGAGAGGTTCCTAAATGGTGCCTTTTGATTGCATGCTTCATCAGCAGACCTTAACATCAATGAGGGTTTGGTTGTAAAGTGAGCATGTACATTTATCCAAAATAATCTATGGCTTAACGATGATGAAACTTTATTCATACAACTCAAGAAGGGTTTTCTAAACATGGAAATTTTATTCAATGACCTTATTCAAACACCACACATGGAAGACATGATGAGTCTTTAAAGATTGAGTTAGGTCCAATTTTATATACGACATTATCGATTCGTTATAGTACTTAGTATGATCATGTAGATACTAAAATATTATTTTATATGACATACTAGTCTTATACACTTGATAAATACCATTCATGGCTCAACCCTTCAATTTATGACCTTCTTATTGCCAAAAGGCTCCTGCTCTCCATATCACTATGCCAAATTGTTTATCCTATATTTCAACCCTAACATTCTATGATAGAAATCACTTGTAGCCTACAATCTGCATAAAATTTGATTTCTATTTTACACATATATTTACATATCCTTAGTAGTTTTTTACCCTTAAGGACACTATCATCTAGATTAGGATATTAGCATCGATGTTAGTGTCCCAAATCTAATGTTAGTTTCTCTACCTTCCAAATGGTCGAATTGTAAATCTACTAATATGTATGATTGATTTGGAAATATGGAAGAATAAGGAGTATAGCTCAGTTGTGTAAATTATTTACTCAATCCTTCCATGAAATTATTTCATAATTGTCAAGTTACAAGCTAGTTCACTAGATGCACTCGCATATAATATATTGCATAATTATTCACACACAAGCCCACATAAAGGGGAAATCTATATTAGTTTGAGGCCCTATTTAGAGTACATGGATATTTAGGTAGTGCTTATTGATAGAGGGGTCTTGGAGGTCAACTCAAATTCACTTGAGCCCATTAACCCATGTTTCACAAAGTGACATGCCATAATTAGAGGACCTATGGTTTTAATCAAAAAAGTGATTTCATGAACATTTGTGTGTGATTTAAACTAAAAAATGTAAGGTGGAAGTGAACCATGATAGGTGCAATTAACTATTCTAGAAAAGGATTTATATTTTGATCCAAAAATAAGCGTTAAAATTAGGATAGAAGCATCGATGCTAGTGTTCGTAGTCTGATTCTAGTGTCTAAGTTAATATAAAGCTAATTTGTAGAGTCTAACAAATTGAGGTGAATAATTAGACTACCTTCTTTCACACATATGCCTATCAGATCTTCATATGCATAATTTCATAAGCTAAGTGTTATTTCTTCTTCGTATTACTACTTTCAGAAAATTGTTTGGCATTATACTTTTATATATTTAACATATTCTCAAACATAGTATATTTATTAGAATATTGTAAATCTAAAATATTTAATTGGCATGATTTAGAACACATTGTTCCATAATTTATTAGGCTATTACCCTAACCTTTAATCCCAAAAAGGTTTAAACATTTTGGTGAACCCAACCTCTGAGTCAAATTGCACAACCCTAATGTTCCCTAGGGTTTTCCACATTCTAGAGTTTATTATTTTATTTTCAGTCAATTTATTTTTTTCTTGTGATCTTTTTTAAAACCATATGGTTATTAAAGATAGAATTCAAACTTCCTCCATGGAAAACTTTGTCAAATAAAGCATAACCTATGAGCAAGAAGAGGCATATGTTTACAAATCTATAAATATTGAGCAAAAGCATTTAAAAATGTTAACAAAATCTCATTGCTTCATTACTAAATAAAAAATCTTACCAACACCAAGTGGAAAACAAAAGGCATGTTTGACACCCTTAATTGTTCCACCTACACTTAAAGGTTATAATAGTCATCATCCCTCAATTCTATTCATTTGCTACTTAGATAAGATACCACAATCCATGTTATTAATAACCAACAAGGTAGGTCATCACAATATGGAGATAGTGAACATGTTCCTCTTCAACCCCCTCCACCTCCCAAAACACAATTAGATATAATTGTGCCAAATATTCTTTTGTTTAGTCATACAAAATTTCATAACATTCATAATGATATCATGGATTCCTTACAAAAATAAAATGATAAGAATGTCCTTTTATCCAATGACTTATAATTAAGAAAATTTCCTACATTTTTAAATGATTTGAATCTCAAATCCACTAATATTGATGATCAATACATCATTCTCGTGTTTCAAAAATATGGTCAATTACAATTCACAAGTACAAGTTTTTAAACTTCAACAATTCCTACTAGTCACCAATCTATGATGAATGCTATAGGAGACCTTCAAAGGCAAGTTTCAATTCTCAAATTACAAAAGTTATCATGTAATGCTACTATCAACAATAACATTGCCAAAAATCTACTTCTCACATAAGATGCCTTTGAATATCGTTATCCAACTGCATTTGTCATGCCCATGTAACCTCTATTCAATGGTGAAGGAGACCCTTCTAATCATTTGATGGAATATGTACATGCATTTGGTCATTGGGATAAAGACGGATGCCTATTGCCAAAATCCTTTCATAGAAGTCTAACATGAGAAGCTTGGGATTAGTTCTATAGTCTTCCAAATGGTTCCTTACTAGCTTTTAGGAGGTTAGAGTACATATTTATATCATATTTTCATAAATATGATATGCCCAAATTTACATTAAAACATTTACAAGGCTTAAAACAACATTATGACTAGTATATTTGAGATTATGCTATATGGATTAAATATTTTCTATATTATTTGACATATCAACCCTCAGATTCAGAATTGTAATTCATATTTAATAGGGGTATCCTTTATACACTTAAATGAAAAGTATTTTGCAATCATTATATACCTTTGGATAACTTATATCTATATGTACATGAGTATGCATGTGAACTAGTCTACAACAATAAAAAGTTATGTACATCTGCTCTACAACATTTCAGGTGATGGTTCTACTCCAATTGGTTGCAGAACTTTTGGGAGCCATAACTTTTGCACCATAGCTCCATTTGACTCCCCATTTGAACTGTTGGAAAGCTAAGAATGATGGGAACATCATGAGATGGTAGGAACTCCAATCAATGGGTTTTAACCCTCAAAAAATAAATGAAAGTGAACCAAATTTCAATTTTAGTAGTGTAGTCTAAAAATAGCAAGTTTCTAAAAAATAGTAATTCCTCAAATTATGTATTGTTGTAAATCATGGAATTCGAAACCAATTAATCTCCATCAAGATTTGTGACCTTCCACATCATACTCATACCTTAAAAACATGTATAAATGAAGATGTAACCCAAAATATAAATCAGACATCTCTTCTCAGAGATAGGCATATGTTTGGGTCTACAAATTTGATGAATAAAACATCTCTTCTCAGAGATAGCATTATTGTTATTGTGTTGTTCTTATTTTTTGAATTATCTTTCAACCAAAGCTTTTGAGTTTTGAATCAGTGATATCAGAGTAGTTTGTCTTTAGAGTGTATGATCTCAAGAATGAGGTCATATTATAGGAAGCTTGGGTGGAAAATAAAACCAATAGACTATCCATCTGTTCGCTCCAAATGACTTCAAATGGTGGAAAGCACCGAGACATCTGATCCTTTCAAGGAAATGGTGAATGAATCCCTCTAGCAACAACAAGCACATATGCTACAATAATTCACCCAAATTCTCTAATAAATTTTGATGGAAATTTTTGGCTTCTCATCTGTAACCCAACATCTTTTCAGTACCCCAACACCCTTCAAAGTTCAGGTGAATTTTGATATCCCTACATTTATAGGCAAAATCAAATCTGATGTAGTGGAAAATTGGTTTAATCAATTGTCATCTTATTTTTTTGTAAATAAATTCACCAATAAAGAGAATATCACTTTTACTCTTTTGAAAGCATCATTGTCTGTCAAAAATTAGTGGGAAGTGTACAAAAGAGATTCAATACAGATGATATTGGCCTTGAGGCAAAACCTACCTAAGATGATTTCATAGAAGCTATAATGGAAGAATACTACCCCATTGGAGCATATGATGATCTGTATATAGAATGGCAACAACTTCACCAAGGTAAGGAATAATCTGTCCAAGATTACACTGATATTTTTCATTCTCTATTTGCGAGATTGGGCATCCAATAAAGTGAGAAACACAAGGTTCTCAAATATCATGGTGGACTATAATGGTACATACAGGTAGAAATGGAACTCTTCAATTTAGAAACCCTCGGTGAGGCATACAAATTCACAATGAAGATTGAGCAAAAGCTTGGAAGAATGAATATAAAGAGTCAACCTTTAAAATAGAAAAGTGATAAAGAAGGTCAAACAGAGGCCTAAATTATAAGCAAAAGGAAGAAAAGACTAGGAAGTGGTGTGATTATTACAAATATGGAACTCACTCCAAAGAAGAATGTCGAGCCATTAAGTCCCTACTTTTTGAGTCACAATCCTCAACATCTATTGCTCTACCTCATACATAGCCTATAGTTGAAGAGGGTGAAGAAGAGATTGTAGATGCTAAGCCTAATGCCATCATTGCTTCATCACAAACCCACAAGGAGAGGCTAGATGATAAGGAAAGGTTGTTTCATTATATGTTATGGGTGAAAGGTAAGCCTTTGCATTTCATTCTTGATAGTGGGAGTCAAAAGAATTTAATCTCTGCTAATGTTGTGAAAAGCCTAAATTTATCCATGAAGCCTCACCCAAAGCCATACAATATTGGATGGTTGAGTTTAGGGAGAAACCTATGTGTCACCCACCAATGTCTTCTCTCATATGCAATAAAACCTTTCCAAGATGAGGTCTTATCTGATGTGGTCAATCTAGATGTTTGCAATGTACTCTTTGGTCAGCCATTCATGTATGATTGACATGGCATCTATGAATCAAGAACTTGAAGGATCACTCTCACTTTTGGAATATGGTGTTACAAAGTACCAGAGGTATAACCTTCTACATCTATCTTCTTGATTAGTGCCAAGAAATTTTTTTATCATGGTGGTCAAGCCATAGGAATTCAAAAGGGTCAATATTTAAACCCTAAATACATAAACAACACAACAAAAAAAACCAATAGATAACAAGATAAAGAAGTTCATGGCCTTCCATCCATAGATTAATGGTCACATAGAAATGGTGAACAATCAGGCCCTACACAGCTCCACAAAGCATAGTCCATTCCAAGTATGCATCAGAATTCAAATCAAAACACAAGTACCAAACTTGATGACAAATATTGATGCAATGGGGACCATTTCTTCTCAAGGAGGGAGGAATGATCTGAACAACATTTCAGGTGACAATTCAGGTGATGGTTCTACCCCAATTAGTGGTAGAACTTCTGGGAGCCATAACTTTTGCACCATAGCTCCATTTGACTCCTCCTTTGAATTTTTGGAAAGCTAAGAATGAGGAGAATATTATGAGATGGCACTAAGATCTGATAAATCGGTTTTGAGCCTAAAAAATAATGGAAGTGACCCAAATTTTATTTTTAGTAGCGTAGTCTAAAAATAGTAAGTTTCTAAAAATAGTAATTCCTCAAATTCTATATTATTGTAAATCGTGAAAGTCAAACTACTTAATATCCCTCAAGATTGGTGACCTTACACATCCTCCTCATACCTTTAAAATATTTATAAATGAAGATGTAACTCAAAATGAAAATCAAGCATCTCTTCTTAGAGATAGGCATATGTTTGAGTCTGTAAATTTGATGAATAAAACATCTCTTCTCAGAGATAACATTATTGTTATTGTGTTATTCTCTTTTCTTGAATTATCTTTCAACCAAATCTTTTGAGATTTGGATCACCTTTATACACTTAAATAAAAAGTATTTTTCAATCATTATATACCTTTGGATAACTTATATCTAGATGTACTTGAGTATGCTTGTGAACTAGTCCACAATAATAAAAAGTTATGCACATCTGCTCTACAAAGCAAAAGTTTTGTCAAAGATGGCTACAATGAAAACAAATTGCCAAAATAAAATCATCCTTATATGGACTCATCATATAAACATATTGTACAATCAATCCAAATCCATCTACATCAAGATACACATTCAATACTTTTATCAATGTTATTGGAAAATAAACTCACTACATTACCCACTATTAGACCTCACTCAACAATATGTATTCTACATAAAGAATGTAAATCATTTTGTATTTATCATAGAATTACAAGACATGATACAAAACATTGTACTACATTGCAATAAAAAATTTAAAATTACAAACATGAGGGTATTATTGGCATAATAAAAAATCAACCAATTCTTGCTACTAAAAAAATTCAACAAGTACCACCTACAACTTTGGCTAGTAAAAATTGCCTTTGCCAAAATGATTTAACAATCAAAATATTCATGCATGGGACTTATTTTCATCATAATCATACTGACTCTACACAAAAGGAAAATCCTTGTAATGTAAGAGGATTATCACAAATTACATATACTAGCGAAGACTTACATCATAGTGGATATTGGAAAGACTCCTTGGAATACATCATATCACCAATTTATTGTGGTCCTTACAAAGGTTTGGGTCATGCCTCATTCATATCGACATCCCTTTACATTGAGAAATTATGGTTATATAAAATTCAAGCCTTGATAGATCTTAATCAACAAGGTATTACATTTTCCCATAAAGGATGTTTAGTTCACATATCACATCTTGGTGATAATGATTAACCAACATATGGAGAATAAGAGCATGTTATGTACCTATATGACTCTCAAAGATTTGATCATGAAGAAAATAATTTATTAAATCAACCATAATCATTACATTCTTGTAAATAATTTCAAATTCAAATATGCAAAAATTCAAAAAAATCAAACAATCAAAAAAATACAAAAATGCATAGCATACACATGTTTACTAGATTTTACATATATGTTGTTTACTTTATGTTAGTAGATAAAATTTTATATACTTTATATATACGCATGTTTCACAGGTACTTGAGTGTGACACATATATACACTAAATACATGATACATGAGCGTACATATATTGGACCTTTATAACACATTATTTCAAGGGTATCTGATTCATTGATCATAATTGGTACAAATCACAATGTTTTATGATCAATTTACATTATCATGTTGTGCTTATATACTAATGCTTAGACATGTGTATACTCATCCTTACATCTTACACAATGTGCTAGATATGTTATGCTACAATACATTTTGATAACATATGTATGCAATGACTAGTATGATGTGCTTATGTTGGTTGCTATATTCCATTTATTCATTTTATCACATGACTTACTTGAGTGTACTAATTGTTACCTACATTATTTCAACTATGAAACATTTAAACATGTTCCTTATTTGTTGGCCAAAATGCCACTAAATGTTGTTTCTTGGGTGTGCTAAAATTTGAACATGTTCTCCACTTAAGTGTGTGACATTTGAACATGCCCCTTGTTTGTGGTTTCTTTAGACCCATTTTTTATGACGTTGAGTGCTCTTGTGTATGTGATTGATTATTTTTTGATCTTGTACTTGTTACTCATAGATGTTTTCATGATCCATATCATGCATCTTAGAGCTTATTATGATTAGATATTATGAGCTTCATTAATATATCTACTTAGACATGATACCACTATATATATATATATATATATATATATATATATATATATATGACATGGTTATTTCATCTTTTGGAGATAAGGTGACTACCATATTTTATTCTCTTCACCTCAAAAGGGAGCATACTATGGTAGTCACCTTATCTCCAAAAGATGAAATAACCATGTCATATATATATATATATATATATATATATATATATATATATATATATATATATATATATATATATATATATATATGACATGGTTATTTTATCTTTTGGAGATAAGGTGACTACCATATTTTATTCTCTTCACCTCAAAGGGGAGCATACTATAAATACCTGTGTTCTATGTCAATTGTTCAATATTCATTTATATGCTTTGCTAATCAATTTCATATCTAGATCTTATATATTGGTTTATCAAATCTTACATGGTTTCAGAGCATGGTGAGTGGATTTAATTGGCAAGCATATTGCATTGAGTTGAAATAATTGAGATTTTATACAATTTAAAATACATTTTTAATTATTTTAAAAAGCCTCCTTCAAACCTATGTATGACATAGAGGAAGAATTTTTTTTTGTTTGATCTTTGAGAGGTCTAGTTTCTTATTATCTATGCTTAGTGGCTTTATCTCCTTCATTTGTATGTGCAAACACTACCATGGACCCTGAAGCTATTAATTGAAGATCTAGGAATTCTTTCTCAAACACAGTGGTGCCATTATCATCTAATAAAATTAAAAAAATTGATTTCTTGGTCAAAATCAAATTTTTAAAATTCTTTCATTATCAGAAGTAAAAATCTAGAAGATTGAAATAAATTTCAAGATTTTGGGTGGTTTGTACAAGGTTATGGGCCCTCTAAAGCTTCTACATGGATGCCATATTTCTACATGACAATTCAAAACACTAAATTTTTTATCAAAAAATTCTATTCTGAAGATTTAACATGCCTTGTACTAGGATTTTAGGAAGGTTGACAAATTTTTGACGTCTCTCGTGGCTTATTCAGAGTGCTGTGAAAATCTAAACTTTTGCCTAGGTGCTATTATTCTCAAAACTACGTACTACAATAAATTTTAGTTCATATAGTTTTCAATAAGTACTTAAAAAAAAATTAAATCTTTAATTTTCTTGCAACCCTGGCCCCACTAGTGTTTAATTATTTTTCACTAAAAAAGTAAATAGCTTTTTACATTTAAAAAAAAAATCTTTTTACATACATGATATATATATATATATATATATATATATATATATATATATATCAATTAAAAAAAAGGTTTAAATATTACCTAATACATGTAAAAATTTAATAAAGGGTTCTAGAAGGGTTAATGGTACTAATTTTGCTAAAAACTTGCAAATAGGGTGGTCGTATGTTCAAAACCCTCTAAAATCAATATTTTTTGACTTGTTCAAATCAATTTTTTAAATTTAATTTAAATTGAATTCCATTTTTTAGTTTGCATGTTAATGTTTCAAGCGTCTAAACCCTAGTTAATATGTCAAACTTATTTTAACTTTAGACCTAATAAATATTTTGTCAAACATAATCATGTAACTAGTCGATCTCTAGATTTTGGCACCTTTCAGACACATCTACATGATCCATTTTGTATTTTTAAACTTTCTAGTATAAATTTTATAACTTTTTTAATAATAGTGTATAAGAGGTCATTTTGAGTGCAACTCTTTTAACACTTATTTTGTGCAATTCTAAATTAGTTTTTTATATTATTTGACATCTAAATTGTGTGATTAAGTATAGTTTCACTTGTGATTTACTTTATTTTACAATTAAAGTATAAAAAATAATTAAAAATATTATGTTTCTTATAATTATTCTTACATTAGTGTATTTTTGTGATATTTGTGAAACCTTATTTTATCACAATCTTTTATAATTTTTTGCTTTGTCTAGCATTAAATTAAATAATTATTATGTATTTGCACTTTCAAATTTATTTTACTTTCAAATTTATTTTACTATCAATTTAAGTTAAAATTTGAACTAATTTTTTTTATTTTAAGCATTTGTTTACTGTCTTGTTTAAAAGGAAGTTATGGCTTTACCTCATTTTTCCTTAGATAAATCTCAAATACTTAATAAAAATAATGTTATATATGAAAAATTCATGTTAAAGCTAAATTTATGACATGTAAGTTATGAAATATTATTGTTGAGACTAAAAAATTCCTTTTAAAATAATATCTGATCCTTGAGCTTACCAATGCATTTCAACAAAAATCACATGAAGCTATGTTCATTATCTTGTAGAGTGTTAAGGATAAATTCATTCTCTATATTGGTAATAATGAGTCTGGTAACGATGCTTGGAAACTCCTTGAATCCATGTATGAGGGTACTTGTCTCTTGAAGATTATTAAGTTAATTCTTAAATTACTAATTACACATATGAAAGGTGATGACAAAGTTATGAATTTTCTTTTTAAAAGTAAAAAAATTAAAGCTCAGTTAGATGGATGTAATTGTAATTTAATTTAGGATCAATTGTTTTTTTAATCATTTAGTTAAATATTCATTAAAATTTTTAAAAAATTATTTCAATTTTGAATTTTAAGTATCAAACTAAGTAAGATATCCCTGATCTTACCACCTTATCTGCTCTCCTGATTCAAGAAGAACAAGTTATGACCAATTTTTTTTGTAAAGAGAATGCCACTCAGAAACTTCTCATCTTAAATACTATGTTTGATAATAACAAGAACAAAAAAATCAACCTTAATTCTAGCTCAAATAGGAACAAGAAATCTGGTAATAAGAATCATACACCTAAGTTTAATGAAAATTTCAATCTATGTGGTGAATTTGGTCATAGAAAGAAAACTTGTTATAAAAATAAGGATATAATTAACAATCAATATTCTACAAATAATGAAGAGAAAATATAGGAGAAGATGCCTACGAATGGTGGCAAGGCAAAGCCCGACCAGGGCGTGGGCGTTGGAGTGGACGTGGACGTGGGAGCTGGCGTTGGAACAGGGGAGGCGAGTGGGGGGCCGGAAATGCCTTCCCAAGATGGTGACCCCTTTTACTATGGAGAGCGACCTAAAATAACTAAAGTAAATGGTTTTTTCCCGCGTAGCAATGACAGGCCGATCCTGGTGGTCCCTCAAGCAACGGTCAGAGAGGATGTTGAATACTTGACAGGCCATGCTTTGATTTGCAAATTTTTGGGTCTCAGGATTTCACAGCGAGCCTTGGAAGCCTGGATGAGGCGCACCTGGCATGTGGAGGGAGACATTGATATAATGTTGGCTGCCAACAGTTATTTTCTAGTAAATTTCTCTTCCATTTCTGATAAAAATTGTATTTTTGAAGGAGGACCCTATTTTTATGACCGCATAGGGCTGTTCATTAAACCCTGGCATGCTGGGTTTAATTTTGCAGAGGATTTGCCTACTAGTGTACCTGTATGGGTTTGTCTCCCACGATTACCTCTAGAGTTTTGGTGGGAAGACATCCTGCGCCAAATTGCAGCATTACTGGGATTGCCAATCGCAGTTTCTCATCAGTCCCTGGACAAAAAATTTATTTCCTTTGCCCGAATCTGTGTGGAAATCAATCTAAACAATCCTTTGCCAGAATCAATTGAAATTTGCTTAGGGGAATCATCTTGGATACAACAAGTCAATTATGAAGCCTTTCCTTTCCGTTGCAGAATTTGCCATGTTTATGGCCACCTACATAGACAATGCCCTCAGGGTGGGAGAATCAGTGGGGTGGATTCTCAGAAAGGAAATGCTGCTGATTCACTATCTTAGAGAGATACCTCCTCATCCATACCTGGGAACGTAGTGAAAGGAAAAGGTGCCCCAAAAGTGGTAGAGGTGACCTTAGATCAAGGGGGAGTTCCTAGCCTTGATAGGGAAGGCTTTTCCCAAGTCCGTCAGCGTGGGAGAGGGCGCAGCCAGAGGGGGAGAAACCAGGACAGATTTGCGGGCTCAAGTTTTAACAGGTTTGAAGTTCTAGATTGTATGGAAATAGAGGATGGATTCACCCCTGATGAGGTGGGAGGACCCCCAGGGAGAGAAGCAAACAACATTCCTAATAATATACCTCAGGACATGGTAATTCAGCAAGGTCAAGGAAGCGAACAGGGGCTGGAGGCTGAGAATATGGAGGACATTTTAGAACAGCAAAACAAGGATTGTAGCTGGGCTGACTAGGTGAAAGAGAAAGATGTTCCTAGGAAAGATAAAGGAGTGGGCGAGTCCCTGGGGCTAATGCAAAAACCCTTTAAAAAGGTCTCTTTTTCCACACCCTCCAAACCAGGGCGCAAAAAGGATCAAGAGAAACTTAAGCGTGCAGGGGATCTACTAGTTGAGTTTGGAGAGGTTAAAACCTTGGTTGAACACTTCACCCAATCCACTCAATGATTGTGCTGTCATGGAATGTTAGGGGGCTGCATAGTGTTCCCAGACAAAAAACTATGCAGAATTTAATTTTTGCTCACTCTCCAGACATTTTATGTATCCAGGAGACTAAGTTGTCAGTTGATGCTATGTTAGATAAGTCATCTAAAATTTGGGAGGTTGGCCAATGTCAATGTGTGGGGTCGCTTGGTAGTGCTGGGGGGTTAGCAATCTGCTGGGACCCGGCAAAGCTTACACCGATCCACTGGATGGCGACTATCTCGACACTCTCCATGATTGCTTCTTCGCTAGAAACTGGAGAGATGATTTTGATCACAAATATTTATGCACCTGGAGATACTCAAGGCTAATTGAAGCTGTGGGAACACTTATGCTATATTCATAGCTACTGTCCTTATCTGCCATGGATTATGTGTGGTGATTTTAACGCTGTCCTCAGTTTGGAGGAAAAGAGGGGGCGGCTAAATCGACTAAATCCCTCTTCGGAGCTTCTTAGACTAAATATGGAGCGGCTGCGCCTCTCAGATGTGAAACCCACAAATGGGAGATTTACTTGGAGCAATAGAAGATCTGGTAAAGATGCTATTTCTGAGTGTCTGAATAGATTTTTAGTCTCTTCCTTATGGCTGTCTAGTGCTTTTTCCATTGCTTCTGAAATCTTGGATTGGCGGGGATCCAACCATTGGCCCATCAAACTCACAACTAACTTCATCAGGCGACCCAAGAGATCCCCCTTTAAATTTCAGTTAATGTGGCTCAGGGATTTATCCTTGCATACCCTCATGGCCCACTGGTGGTGGCAGGGGAGTTCGAAATATGGAACCGCCATGTTCTCCTTTGTGAAGAAGCTTCAATATGTCAAAAGGAAGTTACAGGTTTGGAACAGAACCAATTTTGGTAATATGAATACTATGAAGAAGGCAGCCCAAGATAGGCTTGACAACATCACCACGCAGATCTTGAACTCTGGCTTGACTGAAGAGCTGCATAGGGCTGAATTTGTTGCTTTGAATGAGCTTAATGAGTGGGAAATGCGGGAAGAAATCTTTTGGAAGTAGAAAGCCCGGATCGAGTGGCTCCAGGAAGGGGACAGGAACACGGCCTTCTTTCATAAATCGGTGCAGGCGAGGTGCAACAAGAACTACATAGCAGCTCTTGTGACCAAGGATGGCGTTAGTACCTCTTCTACTGCTGCCATAACGGAGGAAGCTGTTCATTTTTACACAGAGCTTTTTTCTGGAGAAGTTCCTATAGCCGACTTGGAGGGGGATAAGGTGTTGTCCTGCATTCCTCACATTGTCACGACTGATATGAATATAACTCTCTTGAAACCTATTGAGAAGGCAGAAGTGGAAAAAGTGGTCTTCACTATGCGTAGAGGCAAGGCACCAGGACCGGATGGTTTTTCGACTAAATTTTTTCAGGAGTTTTGGGATATTATATGCCATGATTTAGTGGAGGTTGTGCAAGAGTCCTATCGCAACAAGGAGATGCTTAGAGCGATCAACGCTACCTTTCTGGTCTTGATCCCGAAGAAAGACCAGGTTAGTCAGATGGATCACTTTCGGCCTATTGCTCTCTGCAACACGGTGTACAAAATTATTACTAAACTCATAGCGGAAACGCTGAAAGCATGCCTCCCAGCGATTATTTCAGAGGAACAAGGGGGCTTTGTGGCGGGGAAGTAGATTCTGGATGGTGTGGTGATTGCTTCAGAGGCCATCCACTCTATGAGCATGTCCCAACAAAGAGCTATGTTTATCAAGCTGGACTTGGCTAAGGCATATGACAGGGTTGACTGGGGTTTTATGCAAAAAATCCTCCTGGCTTTTGGTTTTAGCCAGGATTGGGTTAGATGGGTGTGAAGCTGTGTTACCACGCCTTCGTACTTTGTCCTCATTAATGGGACTCCTTCCAGATTGTTTGGGGCTTCCCATGGGCTTCGGCAAGGGGATCCGCTATCGCCTTACCTGTTTATTCTTTTGGCTGAGGGCCTTGGGAGGCTCATACAATCTCAAGCTTCGCAGGGACGGATCCAGGGTTGGTAGTGGGGCAATGGGGCTGCCACACTAACTCACCTCCAATTCGTGGATGACACCATCCTTGCTGGGCTTGCTCGTATCAGGGAGGCGCAGGAGTTTTGGAGTGCCTTGGACACTTATTTAATGGCTTTGGGACAGCAGCTGAATGAGCAAAAATCCTCTATCTATTTCTTTAATACGCCTGATTCTATTCATCACAGGATTACTACTATATTGAGATTCCAACCACAGCGTCTTTCGGTGATTTATTTGGGGGTTCCCATTGTGGTGGGCAGCCAGCCTTGGCTGTTTTGGCAAAACATTCTGGACAAGTTAAGGCAGAAAGTGAATCATTGGACTCATAGGTGGCTCACGATGGCGGGGCATGTGACGCTTCTTTCGTTGATCATCCAAGCTCTCCCCATATACCGTAGCATGGTACAGGTGGCTCCGAAGTACTTCCTACATGAATATGATGCGCTCTCCAGGCAATTTTTGTGGAGTGGCAACCTTAGGAACTCTAAATGGAGCTTGATCAAGTGGAGCACTGTGTGTAGGCCCAAAAGAGAGGGTGGTCTTGGATTAAGGTCGGCCATCCTGTCCAGCCAGGCCCTTGCGGAAAAGCTGTACTGGAGGTGGTGTACTAATCAGTCACAGCTGTGGGCCCGTATTCTTTGGCTAAAATATTTACCTGGGGTGTGCCCGACTGAGATTCCTCGGTACCCCATTGAGGGAAGAGGCTCTATGGTGTGGAGCACCCTCAAACTGGGAGCCTCTCTGGTGCAAGCCAATTTTTTCTGGATATGCAATAGTGGCACGAAGGCTTTATTTTGGGATGATTCTTGGAATGGATTCCCCCCGCTTATTTTCTCGCACCCCCATCTGCAGGACCTGTGGGAGGCTTTCTGTCTTGCTGGCTGGGACACTGTGGAACACTATAAAGAAGTTGTTCAGCTGGGAGCTGCCAGTGTGTACTTTTGGAAGCAGGAGAGGGCCTGGCCGCAAGGGGGGACTGTGGAGGATAGACAGGAACTTCTCCAGATTCTGGCGCATAGAGATTGTAGCTCACTACGTGAAGGTGATACCTTGGCTTGGGGGGGCGACTCCAGTGGTCTCTACACTGTATCCTCCGGTTATCAGAGGTTGATTAAGGAGTAACTTGGAGCTGAGGATTTTCTCTGGGGTAGGAAAATCTGGAATCCTGCTGCCTGGCCTAAATGCAATTTTTTCTTGTGGACTCTCACCTATAGGTGATGTCTCACTGGGGATAATCTCAACAAGCATGGTTTCCAAGGCCCTTCAATCTGCTTGCTGTGCTGGGACAGTGAAGAGAATGGAGAACACTTATTTTTTCAATGCACCTTTGCTAGAGCGCTTTGGCACTTGTGGTGGGACGCCTGGGGGCACCCCTGTTGGCACGCTGGTTCCCTGACTGAGTTCTAGCAACGCCTGGATAGGCCCCCCAGCAAGGCATCCTTTCTGAAGAAAGCATGGACTGCGGGTCCTTCTTTTATTTTATGGAACCTCTGGCTTGAAAGGAACAGAAGACTCTTTCAGGAGCGCAGCCTGAGTATAAGCAAGCTTTGGCTGAGAATTCTGGTGGCTCTTCAGGAGACTCTTCACGCCCAAGGGGAATGGTGTGACGTTTTGGAGGAGCCTGACGCCTTTGTTTTGGCTCGACTCTCCCTTGGCGTGCCTTTGGTTGCGCGCCCCTGCCTCCTGTTTTGTCCTTCGGCCTCCAACAAGCATGGAATGCGCTCGATCAGCCGCGCTGGGTGCTGGATGCCGCTAGTGGAAGGTTTAATCAAAGTGAATGCGGATGGGTCTGCTCGCGGGAATCCTGGGGATGCCGGGATTGGAGCCATTGCCAGAAATTCTTTAGGTAATATATGTTTTTTACTCACAGAGTATAAGGGATGCCATACCAACAATTTTATGGAGGCGGTGGCTATCCTGGAGGCTTTGAGAATTTGCTGTATGCAGGGGATCTTCAGCATTGTTTGTGAATCGAACTCGCAGGAGGTGGTTAACCTGCTAAACAACTCAAACTCCACTTGCACAGATTGGAAACTTGGGGTGATTATTAACCAAATTAGACAGTTAATCCCACTTTTTGAATTAATTTCCTTTAGACACATTCCTCGGGAATGGAATGCTGTGGCCGACCGCCTAGCTAAATGGGCCACGGATCACGGGCCAAATTGGGCTATTTATGATCAGTATAGGCTACCTGCTGATCTGATTCCAACCCTGACTCAACTTCTTGAGCAGGATTTGAGAATGTAATTCCTTGTTTCTTGGTTCTTAATAAATTTTTACCCCCTCTTTAGTTGCAATATTCTACAAATAACAAAGAAAATAAATTTAATCAAAAAAATAAAAAAATAAAAACCCTAATCAGTATAACAATCAAGACCATAATGTTATTGCTTTATATGTTGTTTTATTTGCTTCAAATCAAAATGAGTGGATTTTATATAGTGGTGCATCGAATCATATGACTTGATTATGTAATATCATGTGTGATTCTAGTGATATCTTTGAAATAGTTTACTTAGGAGATAATTCATTTTTAAAAGCAAATAAACATAGAAAAGCAAAGTTTTCAAATGTTGTTACTATAAATAATATTTTCTATGTACTTAAGTTTAAAAAAAATTGTTATCTTATTCTCAACTTACAAATAATAATTTTATTTTAACATTACTTAAAGATTGACGATCCATTAGAAATCAATTTGGTTCTTTGATTGTTGAACGTATTCAAAAAATGGTTTATATATCTTTTCACTTTCTTCTGCATATTTTTTTTATTGTATAGTAAAAATGAATCTCAATTATCGCATGAAAGATTAGGACATGTTAATTTTAGAAGTTTACATGACATGTCTACAAATAATATTATTGTTGTACTTCCTTCGTGAAATTTGTGAGGATTTCTTACGTAGTAAGCAACATACTAACCCCTTCCACAAAAATCATGATGTAAATTCCTCACATTCTTTAGAATTGATTCAGAGTGATGTTATAGGACCTCTTGAAATTTTATCTCTTAATGGTTTTTTATATTCTATTAATATTATTGATGATTACACTAGAATAATTTGTTCATTTTCATTAAAAATAAATATGATGTATTATCTAAATTCAAGGAATTTAAATTTAGTGTTGAAAATACATCTGATTTTTCTATTAAGATATTAATAATAGATAACGGTGGTGAATATGTTAGTAAAGAGTTTGATTATTTTTGCATTAGTTGTGATATTTAAAAGAAATCAACAAACTCCCTATTTCCCTCAAAAAAATTATATTATTAAAAAGAAAAACCAAACCATCACATAAATGACTAGAATAATGTTGCAATCTGCAAATATTTCTAAATTTTTATGGGCTGAAGCCATCAATATTATTGTGTATATTATAAATATAATCCCTTATTAATAATTTCATTTTTATACATAAAAAATACATGTATGCACATAACATTTCATTTATTTTGTTGTTACTTTAGAGATACTAACTATATTAATAATGTCTCATCTACATTGTATTTTTTAGTAAAATGATTTAGTATTGATTATTAAAAATAACATATTATAATTATATTACAAGAGATATATTTGTCTTAGATAATAAATCAAAGAAAATATATAGATATTATGATTATTTTCAATTTATTTAGCATTGAAATATATTATATGCATAACATCATGCTTAATTTGACAAAATGATCGTGTTTTAGTTGTTGCATTTAGTAAGAAGATCATGCTCATTGAGTTTGTATCTTTTTTGTTTTAATTGCTTAGATAATCTCATTTGATTATTTTATCATTTTATTATTTATGCTAACATCTTTATATACTTCATTTGATAATAAGATATGTTATGAAATGCAATGTGTAAATGGACTTTGTATTATTGGATCTTCATCATTTACTTTATTAAGCATTCTATTAACACATATCTAAACTTATTTGTTTCAGTCTCATATTTGTTTGATTAGATGATGACATTTCATGTTAAAATTATCTATATTTGATGCATGCGAGGTTATATCTCAATCTTTTGTTGACGCATATTAAACATGAAAAGTTTTTTGATAAAACTCAAATGATAAAATGAATTATTGATAATAAGATATTTAATGTTTGGTTAAACTTAGTATCATATTATTAATAAATTATTGTATGTGCATCATATGATAGTTTAGGATGTTCATCTTGTCAATATTGAAGACGTTTAATAATTATTTGCATATAATAATTTATGTTTTTCAGTAACATTGTAATCAAAGTAGTGAACTTATTTACCTAAATTATGACATGATTATTTTAAAATATGTTTTAATATAGAAAAATATATGCCATTTTTCTATATGTGGTTATTTTGATGTTAACCATATTATGCTATCATAAATTAATTTTTAGATATATTTTTAAGTTTTTTGTAGGTGCACAATACCAACAATTTAAGTATATTGAAGTTCATGTGCATTTTATTCAAGAAAAACTCTTCAATGGTGATATTGATTTGCAGTTCTGTTCTATGGATGAACAAGTGGTAGATATCTTCACAAAACTACTTGGTGATACTAAGTTTTATCAGTTTTGTGTAATGTTAGACCTCTTAGAGTTGTCATTGAGAGGGAGTGTGCATGATAATGCCACTTCTTGATGGTCATTTGTTTCTTCTTTTTCTCTATACTTTTTTTCATTATAAAACATTGTAATCTTCATGTGAAAGTTATGTGATTTAATTAAACTTCAAGTGAAAGTTTTATTTTTGTATCCCAATACATTAAAACATACTTTGTAATGGAGGTCTTTATGTTATAAAAGGTTCCAAATATGTTTAGTGATTATTCATGAGAAACTGTGAGATGTAGTCTCACAATCATGCTAGCCTAAACTCACTTTCAAGTATTTTATGGATTATAATTCCTTTTGTTTTAAAAGGTGGTGTTTGGCATGATGAAGGTTTTTAAATCTTTTAATTGTATACATAGTATAATTGCTTTTTTTTTAAGTGACTATAACATTTATCCCCATTTAGCATTAAAGGGAAGTATTATAGAAATTAATGTCTAAGTAGTAATTATTAACCCTTAGTTTATATTGATAATTAATTAAATAAATAATAATATATTATTTATTAACACGAGGTGAAAAATTTGTGAAAATAAATAATACTATTTTGGTTATTTAATACTTACCAAATATTTTAATTAATTAACTTTATCAAGATGAATGGATCTGTTATTTTTATAATAATCACCTCCTTTGATATTTCAATATAAATAGGGTTTTACTCTATTGTGAAATCATCTCTAGAGTATGAAACTTTTATCATATTCAAACTTATTAAACTTGCAAGTTTTGTGAAACATTATGTGAAGAAGTGAGAAAGAGAAGCTTGTATTGGAGGGACTCAAAAATAATTTCAACAAACTCCTCAAGTGAAGCTTCATTTTCTCTATTTTGCTATCTTATTGCTGCTTTGGTGCTACTTTGATGCTATTGATTCGTTGTTTTGGTACTATTTTTTGTTAGGATACTCCTTGCTGTTGCCCTCTTTTAACTTTTCTAGTTTTTAGACCTTTTTTATAGCTGGGGGTGGCCCCATTCTTCAAAAAAATATTTTTGTACTCATGTTTTATCTAGATTTTGAGTATTTTTTGGTTATGGGTTTCCTAATTCTATCTGGCTTTTGAGCATTTTTGTATTGGGTATGGTCCCTTTCAAAATCATTTACCAATAAAAAAAATGTATTGGGATGCAAAGTTTCTCAAATATATGAATATCACATTAATGGGTTTTTTTACCTCTTTGAAGTTTTCCAATGGTAAATATTTGTGTTCTATGTCAATTAATCAGTATTTATTTATATGCTAAGATAATTAATTTCATATCTAAATCCTATATATTGATTTATCAATTCTTACAAAGATAAACTTCTTCCATTTTGTGAGTTGTTCTTCAGGTTTTAGTACTCCATATCGATTCATCTCCATGCATTCCAACCTATCTATTTGATCCTAATTATATCCCACTTTGACACGAATAAGGAATACAATATCAAGGTAAGATACTCAAAGAAGCGCATAAATTTAAGTATAATCAACCAGCATAAACATGTCATAGTATTCCATGGATCTAATGTGTTAAAAAAATGTCAAGTGTATAGCATATCAAGTACCCTGTGTAAGATATAATTATGAATAATAGGGATGCATAAGTACATATGTAAGCTTAAACATGATAGTTTAGAGTGACCATCAAATCATATAACCTGTGTGTATCAAGATCAAAAAAATAGATGCCCCCAATATCTGCATGACATGAGTAGAGAGAAGGCCCAACATCTAAAATAAGAATAGATCATGTATCTATGTATACTTATATCACACTCAAGTAGAAGTGTGACACACATATGTGTATGTATAAGTAACTAAATATTCCATCCATCAACATAGAACTAACACATAAATGCCAAGGAGCTAATAGAACATGTAGGTGCTATAAATATTTTTAAATTTTTGAATATTTTTTATTTTTTTAATATTTTTAAAATTTAAAGAGAATACTCTATGATATCATCTAATGGATGGTCATAGGTATATCCCCACTTGGTGCCTAACAACCTTAAGTTGGATATGTAGATAGGGATTTGATGTACTAGAGGAAGAGCCAACTTGTATGATCATAAATCAAACTAATATTAGAGCATCAAAACATCTAGTATCCCTTTATGAGGATGAGTAAATATGAATTGAAATAAGGAATGCAAATAAGAAAAAAATGCATATTATCTTGTGATTTATATTCTTACCAATCGATTGAAGTAGGATTTGAGCTCAGATTATGATCTTAGAAGTCTTTGACAATGCTATTTGTTCATGGGAAGCATCTCTCCTTGTTTACCTTGATTGTTGTGGCTTGGCATGATGATAATAATGACAATGTTGAGGAAATTTGAAGCTCCTAGAATGATTCCTACATAGTAAATTTAGAATAGAAAAACTTGTCTAAATTTAAGGAAGAACCTCCAATTTATAAACTTTTGAAATGAATGTGAACCATCCATCTTGAAATGAGAATCAAGGGATGAAAATAAAAGATTATTTTTAATTCAAAATGGGATTTTTGAATTAAAAATTGGGGTGGAGAACATGTGGGACTCACAAATGAATAACAAATTCATTTGGGAAGAAGATATAATATAAATTTGGTAAGTGAAGTTAAATGGAATATGAGGTGGATTATTAAATTAGAGAAAAACAAATCATGGAGGACAATTGTATTGAAGGTGGATATTAAAATTGGAGAGTGGAGGTTAATTTTATTTATGGATTTATAGAAATTATGAATATTCAAAATCCATAGAATTTATTATTAAGCAAGGATTAGTTAATTAATTTGGATTAATTAATTTAATAAAGATGTGAATAGTAAACCATGAATAGTGATGATTAATAGTAATGATGAATAGTAATAATGAATTAAAATTTAGAGAAAAATATGGATGATTAGGGATAATAAGAATTAGTAAAAAGAAGGTTAAAATCAACATGAAGTGTATGATTTAAGTCTCTACATTTTGCCCCTATTTGAGAAGTTATTACGAGACACACCTGAACTAATAAATTTTCAAATAATAAAAAAATCATCAACATATTAGATGAATAAATAATTAGTAACCCATGATTCCCCTTAGAGAGGGCATGTAAGACATTGATGGGTGCTTGAAAAAGAGAGGAATAAGAATGGTGAACTTAACTCATGAATAAGCTTAATCCAAATGAGTGAATGCTTAGACACTTTGATCGTAATGGTAATAACAACATAGTAAAATTGGCCTCAAGGTGGGGAGAAGGGGGAAGGATGCATCTCAAAATAAACATCACACTTTAATCGACCCCAAATAGGGTGAAACTACAGGCTTGAAATTAGAAAAATTTACTCCAGTAGGGAGAAATGAAGGTACATGATCTTAAATATGATGGTATAGATATGAAAAAATATTTCCCTAGTAGAGTGGATGTAATCACTGATAGGTCCAAATGATTTGCCCCGATAGGGTATATTTCATTGTTAAATGATGTAAATGGTTAACTGATTGATTGGCAAGCATAACTCAAGGATTTAACCTATCACATAGATTAAAAATTAGAGGAGTGATGCAAATGTAGGCACAATGATATAATGACTTTTCAAAAATGAAGCCACAAAAAATTATGTACCTATGAATGGTCAAAGTGATAAGATAAATGATAATAAAAAAACAAGATAATGATGGAAGAATGATGTGATTGGATTAGAATAATTTTAATAAAATCATCATGACTATTTGTATATGCTTATATCTATCATGAGGAGCATATAAATTAGCCATATGGTCTAGCTGATGGAGATTTAGTGAACAAGGAGATTTTGCACTTCAACATTGTCAAGTAGACTCTTAGATCTAGATTTTTGATGTAACACGAAAAAATATGCACCATGATATAAAATACCATGATGACCTAGCTGTAATGTGCATAAAGACTGATCCCTGATACAATAGATAATTGATAAAAATACACCAATGATAAAAACATGATGATAATGCTAACAAATGCCAATGGATTGACTCAAGTACAACTATGTAGCACCATGATGACGACCTTGATGGCATAAGGGATTGAGTCAAGGAAACAATAGAAAAAAGAAATAAACAAGCAAACACATACACACAAATTTGAAATAAAAGAAACAAAAAACATCTTGTTGTTTAACCAAGTTCAAATCCAAACATGAAAGCTCAATGAGAATGATTAATAGATGGTGCCCCCAAATAATGATACATGCAAGGGAATGACACATCTCTAGGTGGACAAAATAATTGGAACTAAATAACGAGTCTACCCTAGTAGGGTATATTTGGGAAAGACACATCTAAATAATGGTTTATGACTGAAAAGGAGTGAATGAAGGATTTGTGATTGGATTTATAACAAGACAAATGTTTTTATTTGAATTTTTTGGCTTTATATCTCCTATGGAGATTGTAAACCTATTGTGATTTTTAGTATTTTTAAAATATTTATTATTATTATTTTTTAACATCTCAACTCAATGGAGGATTATGAGATGCAATGTGTTTTAACTCATAAAACAACAAGAGTGTGACTTAAGATGCTCATAAAATGGCGAGAGCATAAGCAAAATCTACTAACCTGGAAGTGCCCCTAAATAAGGAACAAATGAGAAATGAATAGTAATAATCCATTTTAATAATCCCATATTCGATAAGATTAGGGACTACCAAATGATAAGTGAGGATAAATAGGAGCCTAAAATAAGGTTAAGGCACCACACATGGTAGGGAGCTTACTCAAAGGAGAGGTTCCTTCATGAGGAGGCTACAAATTTTTTAATTTTGTGAGGGCATAAACAAAGTGGTAACATCTATCACTGCAAGCTGAGTTTTACAAGATGGGCATCTACCAAGATCTGTAGAGCCTCTTTGGCAAAAGGCCATCATCACTATGATCCAAATTTTATGAGTTGTCGCTAAGGGGAAACTTTTAAAGATTTTATTTGAAGGTTTCGTAGATCTTGTTTGGTAAATAATTATCAACATGGTGAGAGATAAGTGATAGATTACCCTAATTCAAGAGCTATAGATCTAGTATTGGTGAAAGGTGGTGATGTATGCATCCTCTATCCTAGTACCTTGGTACCAGTGATATGTGGGTTTCAAAAAGTGGTACCTTGCCATCATGAAGCTCTATGACCTAGGATATTGTGTATACAGATGGAAAAGGTGGAGTAGAGTTTACAAAAAAATAAAACATTAGATGTGGATCATATGACATGGACATCTATGATGTGCCATGACATGATAAATAAAAGAGATCATGACTATCCATAATTACCATGTTAGGATGACCATTTGACCATGTATTACGTGTCCATGCTGAAAGGTGAGTAGACGTGACATTTTTAAGTGGTGTAACTATTTTATGCAATTAATGACATCATAGGACCCATTCAGTTGATGGAGTGGATCACATGTCAGCAAGGAACAATGATCATGAGGGCTACTTAATTCTTCATCCTAAAAAAAATTTATAACACGGATGCATTTATTTTGTAGGGTCTTGATAGAGCAGATAAGCATAAAAGTTGAAAATGGCATAGAATAGAAATAATGGCAATAGAGGTGGGGATGATTGGTGGCCACCACCTCTTGACATTATCTATGAGGTGAATGTGTGAATTTTCTAGACATTGCACTATGTGATGGAACTTGTGGAAGAACTACTATGACAACAATAACCAATGGAAATTCAACCACAACTTGAGCCTCAACCACAACCACAACGAAGAAGGTGAGAATTTCATTACACAAGATGTAGAGCAAGAAAACATAACCTAAGGTTGATAGAAAATGAACAATTACAAGTTTGCCACAGAGGGAATCCTTACTATCCAAGGGGATGCATGATGAGGCAACGACAGGTGCTACTTACACAAGCTCAACAAAATGAATAGAGGGATGTAATGGCTACGTCAGCTCAATAAGGTGCAAGATAAAGAGTGGAATACTAGTTTTTCCTATAATGATGCTTGTGGAAGATGGGATCAAAATACACCCATCGATAGCTATTGATGTGAGGAGGAACATGGATCAACTAGCACAACCTATATGAGTGTACAAAAATAGTGGGAAAACTAGACATGTGAGCCAAACATGTTTGAGGAAGAATGCCATTGATACCAGTTTGGCAAGCAACCAATAAAGAGGATGGCTTGATTTGAATGAGGATTCACTAGATAATTAGTACAATGTTGGGAGAACAACCAGATGAAGGCACAATGCCTAAGTAGGAAAAATGATTTGTAATCACCTTAGGTGATATGAGTGTAATCTTATTACCATGTGTCTATTGTATGTCCATCTATGTATGCGCTATGTGATGCTTTGAATGCTAAATAAAATAAAAGAGTTTTTGGTTGTTTTGAATGGTTTTAGAATGTGTTGAATGTTGTTTTACTTTTGGATTTTTCTAAGCATCACAATGTTTGATGTCTACAATTATGATTTGGTGTAAGCATAAACAACATAACCTTTAAAATGGAAAAGGGGAATAGAAGAATAGGAAAGGGGTGGCCGAGATGACTCCATATACACTAGGGAAGAGGACGCTGCTTATATAGTCCCATGGACACTAGATCCAACATGAACTTCAAGCCAAATGTAGTTCTCCAATGAGATGGGATAGAAGAAGATGATGATCAAGAAAACATGATTGATGTTGTAGAGGAATACATGAAGGATATTGCAAAATGGCAAGTGCATGGGACATGAGGCTAGTAAGGATGGAGAAACTAAATGATAAGTGGTTTCTTTTGAATCAGTTAGGGGTCCCAGAATCCTTAAGGCAAATAAGTTGTTGACGTGGTGGATTTTAGAATTTTTTAGATCATTTACAATTTTTTTTAAAATTTTCTAAGCATCCCAACTTGATTGAAGATGATGAGATATTAAACGGTCCAACTCACAAAATGGTGAGAGCATTCAAACTAAAATATTGCTCACAAAATAGTGAGATCATGGCAAAGGGTGACTGAGGTAACCTCAACATGAATTGAGTGTTGCCTACATAGTCCCATTAGGACCTCAAGTCACTGTAGTTCCACCTTAGTGGAAAATACTATAAATCAACAACAAGGAGAATGATATAAACATATATGGTACATGAATTACTACAAGGATTAGTATGAATTGACACATGATAAGGGATGAAAAAGACACAACTTTAAAGAACCATTAATCAAAGCAATCATGTATGCATGCATTGAGCAACTTACTTCAAAGATGTGTTGATGATGACCAAATCTAAATATTCTGATGGAAACTTTGTCTAAATTTATCATCTAAAATTGTCTGTAGTACTTTATGAACCATAATCAAGGTCAAGATTAGTACTAGATCAAGGGAATAAGATCAAATAGTAATTGGTAAAAATAAGAAATGGGAATTAATGAAAAGTGTTTAACGGTCATTCCCCCAAGTAGGGGTCCTTATAGACAATGTTCAAGAAAATAAAGTATAAAAATGCTTGAGATGTATAATATTCATTGGCTCATTCAACTCTTATCCATTTGGTGTGGCAATTTTTATGCTCTAGATCTATAATTTGTAGTGATGATGAATGGGCCCAACCAATTAGGTTCAAACTTTCCTTTCTTTTCATGAGGTGACATTGGTATTTTTATAATTTTCCTTCAAGACTAGGTCTCCAAGTTCAAAATCTCTATCTTTGACATGCTTATTATAGCTAAGACATAACCTATTATGATATACTTGAAGGTTGTTCAAAATAGCTACTCACTTTTCATCAAGTAGGTCTAATTATTGCAGTTGAGAAACTCAACATTCATCTTCATCAATTATATTCTTTAGTGAAATTTTCAAGGAAGGCAGCTCAATCTCAATAGGGAGAATGGATTCAATTCCATAAACAAAGGAGTATGGTGTGGCTCCTATTGGATTTTAGGTATTGGTATTGTAGGCATAGAGGGTGAGAAATAATTGTAGATGTCAGTCATGGCCAAAATCATTAATGGTATTTTTAAATATTTGAACTAGGGTTTTGTTAGATGCTTTAGCTTGGCCATTACTTTGAGGATTAAAAGTAGTGGAAAAGTGTTGTGTAATTTGGTATTTGGCACAAAGGGATTTGACATTTTTGTTTTTAAAGGAGCCATCATTATCAAAAATGAAGTCAACAGGAATGCCAAACTAATAAATGAGGTGATTGAGTATGAACTTAGATATTTGCTTAGCTATGACATAAGTGATGGGAATGGCTTCAAACTACTTAGTAAAGTATTCAGTGGAAATAAGGATATGTTTATGGCTATCAGAATACATAAATTTTATTTTCCTTATGAGATTGAGTCCCCATATGGAAAATGGCCATAACATAGTGAAAATATGTAATTCTTTGGTTGGAAGATGAATAAGATTAGCATGTTTTTGACAAGCCACAGATTTTTTGACATAAGTAATTGCATCAAACTCCATGGTAGGCCAGTAATACCTTGTACATAGGATTTTCTTGGTAAGGACCACACTACTGGTATGGGCCCTATAAATACCTTTATATACTTCATTAAGCACTAATCATGACTCTGTCGAAGATAAATAATTAAGCAGAGTTCCATCATATCTTCTAAGATAGAGTGTGACACCAAGTATGGTATAATGAGAGGTACTATGAATGAAGAATTTTCATCTTTTATGGGAAAGGTTAGGAGTGATAGTGGTATCATGGAGATAGGCAAATATTTCAGTGTACCAAGGTGTATTGGGACCAACAACATCACATACCATTTTAGACAATGGACATTCATGAGCTAGCCTCAAGAGATGTTTGATAAGGAATTGGTAATCAAGAACATGATTTGTAATTGACATTAATGAAGCAATAGTTTCCATTGCATTGACACTCCTATTGTTGGTTCTTGGAATTTGCTCAAATTGGATGTAATCAAAGTTTTGTGTTAGATTTTTGACCATCTTCTTGTATGGAATAAGTTTGTCATCTTTTGTTTAGTTCTACTCTTTTACTTGATTGATAATCAATTGAGAATCCACATGAACATGTAAATGTTTAATGTTTCATTATATTGCTAGATGAAGTCCTACAACAGGAGCCTCATATTTAGCTATGTCATTGGTATAAGTGATATTGATATGAAATGCCTTGGGAATGAGA
The DNA here is from genome assembly GCA_037957365.1 of Torreya grandis. Taxonomy (NCBI): domain Eukaryota; kingdom Viridiplantae; phylum Streptophyta; class Pinopsida; order Cupressales; family Taxaceae; genus Torreya; species Torreya grandis. Next base: position 3,390,213 of record JARHVA010001403.1, read on the forward strand.
CCCCCTTATGGTGTTAAGAATAGAATGCTAGATCTAGAGCTTGTGGAAGTATAAGAACCATCAAAATAGAGTGTCTAGTGTTTTGATTCAAAATAAGTGTCCTTAAGAGTCATGATGGACTCATCAGGAAAATTGAAAAGAAGTGGTTTGGCATCTATTAGGGGTGCTTCTACAAGCTGATCAGAAAGAACTTGTCCCTTAATTGAGTTTTGATGCACATAATCAATATCAAACTCACTTAATAGTATTACCCATTTTTCCATACAACCAGTCAATGCTACCTTGAAATGTAGGTACTTGAGAGGATCCACTTTGGTAATGACTATGGTCTTATTTTTGAGCATGTAATGTTGTAATTTTTAGGATGCAAAAACCATGGCTAAACAAGCTTTTTCAATGAATGTGTAATTATGTTCATATGTTACAAATGTTTGGCTCAAGTAATACACTACTCTTTCTTTCCCTCGATCATCATGTTGTGTCAGGAGTGCCCCCAAGGCATGTTGGGTTGCTAAAATGTAGAGAAGCAACTATTTTCTTGGGGTAGGTCAAACCAAAATGGGTGGATTAGCCAAATAATATTTCAATTGCTTAAAGGCTTGTTGACAATTTATATTACATAAAAATGTTGTTCTTTTCTTCATAAGATGTGTGAACAGATGGCATTGATCTGCTAATTGAGATATGAACCACCTGATAAATTAAATTTTGCCCTACAAACTATGGAGCTTCTTTAAATTAAAAGGTGGAGGCATTTTAGTAATGTCTTTACCTTGGATGGATTGACTTTAATGCCCCTATGAGAGATTATGAAGCCTAGAAATTTACCTAAAGTAATGCCAAAGACACATTTCTTAGGGTTAAACCCTACTTTATATTCATATAAACATTCAAATATTATGCACCATACCTCTGGATGTCCTACTCTAGTCTTGGATTTTTTGAGGATATCATCAACATAAGACTCAATGATATCATGCATCATGTCATGAAAAATGACAATCATTGTGCGTTGGTATGTGACACTAGCATTATTGAGGTTGAAAGGCATTACCTAATATCAAAATGTTCCCCATGGAGTGGTGAATGCCATTTTGTGTTGGTATTTAGGTGTAATTTTAATCTAGTTATATTTGGAGAAACCATCCATAAGAGATAACATCTCATACCTAGCCATGAAATCTATAATCATATCAATATTTGGCAAAGGAAAACCATCCTTAGGACATGTCGTATTCATGTATCTAAAATCAATACATAATCATATTCCTTACATATTTTTTCTGACCAGAACTATGTTAGAAATTCACTCTAAATAATCAATAGGATGAATGCATCCTACCTCTAATAATTTATCCAATTCTTTCTTGAAAACAATGGCTATGCTAGGGTGCATCTTTCTCAATTTTTTCTTGATCAACTTGGAATCAAGATGTACAATAAGGAGATGCACAACCAATGTGGGGTCCAAGCCTGGCATATCTAAATAACACCATGCAAAAATGTCTACAAATTCTTTGAGAAGAGTAGTAAGGACTTCACATTCTTCTTCTATGAGGGACGCTCCAAGTTTGATCCCTTTAGGAACATCAGGTTTTCCAATATTAACATCAACGGTGTCTTCCACAAGTAATATGGAACCATCCTCTAAAATAGTAGGCAAAGTGGTACATTGATATTTATCTTCATCTAGTAGTTGGACTAGCTCATCAAGTTTTCTCAAGTAGGAAGGGTTTGAATCCTTGAGATCTAGCAAAGGCCATTGGGTAAAAACATGTGGATAATTTTAAATAATCTAATCAAATGTTTTTTTTTAATTCTAAACTAATTCCTGATTGGCATGAAATACTAGGATTGGAGGAGGCTTGGGCTTCATTTCAGAGAGGGTGAACTTCCCTTTCCAATGGTGCTTGAAACAGGTTTTCACCATGGGATTCATCTTTATCTTTACTTTTACCCTGGTCCAAAAGTGCCTCAAAGAGGTTTTCACTTTGGGACATCAATGTTTGATTTTCTTTCTCTTTTAATTTTTGACCAAGGAAGTTCACTTACTCTCCAAAATAGGTAGTAGGGTCTAGTGTAATATCAAATCCTTGTTTATGATCACCAAGTGGTACATTATCTCTAAGGCCCATGAATTCATATATTGCCTCATCATTCTAAAAATTGTCCAATGGTACATGTGCATCTTGTTGGTCCCAATCGATTAATTGGGAGTGGTAGAGGAACAAAGGGGAATATGATGGTATAATAGTAATGGTATAGATAGTGTTAGGATCAAATAGGTTAATTTTAGCCAAGTCATCATAAATGTTATGATAAGATTTTGTGTCATTATCGACATTGTCATTTTTAGTCAATAAATCAGTGTCACTTAGGAGATCTAAGGGGTCACCCTCAGGTGGTGTGTATCCAATACCTTAAGATCCCATGTGCTTGATAGGTAATACTAGTTCAATGATTCCTTGTTGTATTACCCCCAAGCCTTTGCCTTTGTAAGCTTGATGATTCATTATCTAGTTTGGTATATCATATTTTGTATTCTAGTAATAAGTGGTGAAGTCATCATTTTATAACCAAAAATCATCATCAAATTGGATTTATTCTTGTTCTTAAGAAGTACCCTTGATAAAAGACAATGGTCTTATTTAAGGGGAAGTGTTTTTATGTCATTCCATTTTGGGAACTTATTTTTGAGGCCTATCATATACTTTTGGTGTTTTAGGCAATCTGGTAATGTGAAAAGCATCACCAATTTTATATTCCCCAAGGCCATTATTTTGGATAGTGAAGTGATTGGGTACTTCTATAGTTAGGGTAGCCGAAGTGGAGGCAAGTGTACTTGGATATACATAATTAGATTTTGGTGGTTGATAAACTACCTCTTTTCCTTTATTTAGAAATTGCTCTAGGCTAAAACAATAATTATATCTTTCATATTCTACATCTAAATGCTTATAGAACTGGTATAGCTGCATGTCACCAAAAATGGTAACCTCTAACCTAGAATGGGAGAAATTAATACATTGATGAAGGGTAAATGTCATGACACACACTTCATGGATCCATGGTTGCCTAAGAAGCAAATTATATGATAATTCTAGATTTAGAACATGGCATAGCATATCATAAGTTAAAGGTCCAATGTTAATTGGTAAATAGATGGTACCTTGAGACTCACACTCCTCATTATGATATGATTTGATGGTAATGGTGTTTGATTAAAGATATTTATTTGTGTAACCCAAATGTTTAACCAGCTCAAAGTCATAATGTTGAGTCCTAAGCCATTATCTATGAGGATCCATTTGATCTTGTTATGAGAAATTATGGCCTTTATGTAGCAAGTTATTATGTAAAGGTCCAAGGAGTGATATGTATATTTGATCAAAGGTAATTTATTTGCCAGGAGTTAAATGACTCACAAGAGTTTGGAATTTATTAGGCACAATGTCGATTGGAACTTTAGATTGACTCAAAAGCATATTCAATATGTTTTTGTGGACATTGCTATGTACCTAGGGATATGATACCAGTAAAAATTTTGAATAAAAATTCCTTATATTTCGGAAGATATAGTGAAATTATTATAAACCCTAAATTAGTAATAACTCCCTCAAAATGAATCAAAAAATCTCAATTTTTTATTGTGACTTATTTGAAATATTATCCATATCCAGTAAAAAATTTATGGAAAAATTTGCAACCAATAAAAATTTATTGACGATTAAAAAAAACTAGGGGTTTGCACCAAAAATTGCCCAAATCGAAGCTCTGATACCACTTGTAATGATCTTGATATTCAATATATGCAGAAATACCCTTAAGGTAGGGAAACACCGTATAATACTCCTTTAGGAAGGAATAACTCCACAATGTCTCTTCGAGGGGACAACCTCCAATATCCTCTTACAATAGAAGACTCAATGCTTACTTGATATCTTTACCATGATAATCATCTCCTATATATATACATCTATCTAACCCATGGATGGGTAACCTCCTAATCCCAATGTAGGCCGACCATTACCCAATGTACTACTTCCACAAGTTACTCTATTATCCTAATATATTGTACCCAAATAACTAACTAAGGGGATGTGTGCCACATGTCGACATCTCCATCAACCCATATACATCAATATATCATATCCCTAGGTACATAGCATTACTTCCATCTTTGACATGTTTCATCCCCGAAACATAGGAAGAAACCAAATGATGAGTGTGCTTCAAATCATTGCACACTTGTCTCCAATCTCGATCATCTAACCATCCATATGTGATCTTGGCAAGTGATATCTCTCCAAGCTTGTGTCTAAAATCCATTGTGCTCCTCTGTTTATGTTTATGATCATAATTATACTGCTTTGGTGTCTAAGCATAATTATTTCTCTTTTTATTCCATGTACCATATTCCGCTGCGCTACTTTGATTCCAACCATGACCATAGTAGGTATTCTTCCATGCATAGTCATAGTGATTCCCCCATTCGTTCCATGTGCCATAGTATTTTTTTTTGGATTCCATGCATATCCATAATGATTGGAAATTTTATTTCCTATATAGACAAAATGATTGTTGTTATGACACTTCCTCACCTGATTCCATGATTGTTTCCTCTCATGATGATGTGGGTGTTTATATACCTCAACATTTTCCAATAATTTGACCTTATCCACCTTTGCTTCTACCTCTTCCACCTTTTCCTTCTTTTTCTCTTGAGTAGATGAAGTGCTCATTTGTAGTGTGTATTTATCTATATCATCTGAATTTTCATCATGTTCTTCATCACCTGTTTCTATCTTATCCTCATGATCTACCTAGATTGTTATTGGTGCCTTTTTCACTATGATATCTTGTAAAGTAATCTTCTTTTTCCTGTACCAAAACTTCATGAACTTTTTTTGAACATTAATATTAATTTTTCCCAAAGTCTCTAACCATGGATATCCAAGAACTATATCCATATCATCCATATCCAAAGCATAAAAATCTGAATGCAAAACATATTTTTCCATAATGAGCTTCAAATCTTTAAATAATGAAATATTATTACCATCTACTTGAACCTCCTTGATATTATTTGTTTAAACATGTAGATGCTTGGCCACATTCATGTTAATGAAGTTATACTTGCTGGTAGGGTTTATGGACACAACCACCTTCTTTTTTTGAATGCATCCATGAAATTTAAAAATTGACTTGGATTTATTTGGAGCCAAATTATTTGAACCCTTATCATCCAATTCTTCTTCTTCTTCTTCTTCATATGCTTCTTCTATTACTTCTTTTACTTCTTGTTCTTCTGTTGATTCTTCTATTCCTGCTTCTTCTTCTTCTACTTCTATTTTTTCTGTTGATTTTTCTATTTCTTCTTCTTTTTCTGCTTCTGCTTCTTCTTCTTTATCATCATGATTTTCTTCCTCTTCTACATCCTCTTTTTTGTTTATATCCCATCGATCTAGGAAGGTTTTCTCCATTGCTTCCCATGAAGAATACTGTTGTGCAAAGCTCAATTCATTATTCCACCAATGTTTTGCAGGCCCAGATAAAGAAAAACATAATTCTATTTTCCATAATTTTTTTTTAGTATTCTTCTCCTTAAAATTGAGCCACCATTCTCTAGCATCAACATCATCTTCCCCTAAAAATTTTTGCAACTCCATGATCCACAAAAAAATTAAGGTTCATGAAACCCTAAAATGTCAAAACTGATCCATAAAATTGCAAAACATCACATAAAACAACTCAAAAAATTCTAAAATTTTTACTGTGCTTCTCTTATATCTTCTTAGATCTCCAGTAAAAATTTCAAATAAAATTTCCTTATATTTCATAAGATATAGTGAAATTATTAGAAACCCTAAAATAACAATAACTCCCTCAAAACGAACAAAAAATCTCAATTTTTTTATTGTGACTTATTTGAAATATTATCCATATCCAATAAAAATTTTATTGATGATTCAAAAAAAACTAGGGTTTCACTCCACAAATTGCCCAAATGGAAGCTCTGATACCACTTGTAATGATCTTGATATTCAATATATGTAGAAATACCCTTAAGGTAGGGAAACACCATATAATACTCCTTTAGGAAGGACTAACTCCATAATGTCTCTTCGAGGGGACAACCTCCAATATCCTCTTAGAATAGAAGACTCAATGCTTACTTGATATATTTACCATGATATTCATCTCCTATATATATACATCTATCTAACCCATGGATGGGTAACCTCCTAATCCAATGTAGGCTGAACATTACCCAATGTACTACTTCCATAAGTTACTCTATTATCCTAATATATTATACCCATATAACTAACTAAGGGGATGTGTGCCACATGTCGGCATCTCCATCAACCCATATATCATATCCCTAGGTACATAACATACATTAGATGTATGCAGGAGATCTAAACTAGAAATATATGTAAGTATTTTTTGTAATTGTTCCACAATATCTTATGGTTTATCATTAATGGGGATACTTGAATTAGTTTTTGGAGGTTGGGGACATTGAACAAGATGGTTAGAAGAAGGAGTTATAGAACCCTGAATGGTAACCTTAGCACATTAGGTTAAAACTGTGCAACCTTGATTTGATGGAGGGTTACTTTAATTAGATTAAGGTAGATGAGAACCTAAAATGATAACCCTTGGTTGAACCGAAGGAGGGTTACCAAATGATGAAGGTGGAGATCCAAGATTGGACACAATAGGTCTATGGGTGTTGTTGGTAGGGGGATTGATATTAATGGTGGCTACTCTTCCACTTGTAATGTGACCTACAACATTATAATCATAAGGGACATTATTTTAACTAACTTGGGTATCATGACCTTGATTTTGGTTCTACTATTGTTAATTTTTTCATTGTTATTGATTATTTGGTGGCCTATTCTAATTCTGGTTATTGGGCTTTCATTGGTTCTAATTTTAATTATCATATTGTGGGAATGGATTCTGATATATACCTAAATTTTGATTGGATGCCAATGTTGCATTATCTAAATCTATCTCACCATTCTTAAGCAAGTCTTAGATGAGACGATGAAGTTGTGCACAAGAATGAATAGTATGTCCTTTGACCTTATGATAATCACAAAAATAATTATCCCTATACCAATCAGGCTTAGGTTGATTTGTGGGAAAAGGTCTTGGCATTGGCCATATGATCATGTTAATAACGACTAGTTTCTAAAAAACCATCTCCATAGGCTCACCTAGATCACTAAAAGGTCTACAACATGTATGACCCATTCTTGGAGTTGGCCTTTGAAGAGTGCATTGTTGAGGAGGAGGATTGGTTTGAACATGTGGTTACTGAACTATTTGTACATGTATAAATTTTATCATTCCATCTCCTACACCATTCTTATTTTTGTTAAAGGGTTTGGGCTTCTCTATCATATTTATTTGTGCTTGTGCCTGATATTTATTTTGCAGTTAGTTTTGAAAGTAAATTTTGATAATACCTTTGTCAATGAGCACTTGCTCGATTTGTAATCCTTTAAAAATAATTTATTCAAAGGTATTGGAATAATTGAATTTTAGATTATGATCCAGATCAAATTGAAGATTGGCTATGAATATTGTAGCTAATTATTTATAAGGAAGATTATGTTTAACCCAAATGGCTAGTGCATGCAACCATTAAAGATAATTAGCTAAGATTCCTCTTCCTCTTTGTTTAGATTGACATAAGTCAACCATGGTCAATTCATGTTCTAAATTGTAGGAAAAATGTCATACAAATTTATTGGACAAGTCATCTATGTCATCAATAGAATTCTTAGGTAGCTTTAGGAACCATTCTAATGCTTGCCCTACTAAACTGTGAGAAAATAGGTGAAGCAAATATATATCATTGTAAACAACTTCTTGACATGTGATGAATAACTCTATTAAATTCTCCCTTGGATTACCCTTACCTTTGTATTTATCAAACTTGGGCATCTTAAAGTGACATGGGAGAGGTACTTGTAGGGAGCTCATGTCAAATGGATAAGAACATATATCATCAATCTTGAATTTATTAGTCTGATCACATGATTTAATGGCTAAAATTATGTCTTTAATCTCTTGTAAATCTTGGAAGGTAGGGCCAGAATGAGATGGAATAGTCACATTTTGTTAGATGGTCGAAGATGGATTACCTTTACCTTGAAAAGGATGTAACATAGACTATTGTAAATTTGGTATATGATTGGTTCTACAAGGAAAAGTCATCCTTGGATTGGAGTTATAATATTTATGTGGTACTTGTTGGAAGTATTGTATTTATTGAGAACAATTTTGATATGGAGGGAATTAAGGTTTAGATGGAGGTACATTTTGTTGAACACATGATGATACTTATTAGGATTGGAAATGGACCTGTTGTTGATTGATAGTGTTGGTTGAATATTTTGTTGATCAGCGTACTGATAAACAAAATAGGTCTGATCATCCAAAGTAAGAAGATTGGTCGGCCAAATGTGTAGGTTTACCACATCAAAAGGAGACTAATCTCTCCTCTCATCAAGGGGAGGTTCCCTATATATATATATATATATATATATATATAGAAAATAATACTCAAGGGTAGAACAAACCATCCATCTCTCTTTCTTCAGAGATGATGTGTGCAAATCAAAGGAAAAATCTCAAGGGAAATGATAGAAAGCACTCCTCTTATTTTATAAGTACTATTCAACAAACCACAAGAATACTCCTGGAAGCAATTTTGAAATGTAACCAAGGACGTAGTAACCAACAAATTGAGATGTAGCACAAAGTCTCCACCTGAATTGCCCAAGAGTGAGATACGAAGGACAATGAGGGCACAAAGTCATCCCAAGGTCCTTTACATGGAAACAAAAAGAGAACACACCAAAGGAAATTATGGGGGCACAAAGTCTCTCCACAGTTGGCTTCAGGACACCTTCCTGACTAATTTCACTAATTCTGCTTGTTGAATTAAAGGAACATAAAATATATTAAGGAAAAAGACATAAGAATAGTTTCCCCAACAACAAAGATATCACAGCACAAAGTCTAAAAAGTCACTTGCTTTCTTATTCTAATAATAAAATATGATTAACAATCTGAGCTCAAAGTCTTAGTAATGCCTTTCAATTTGGGGAGAGTTTTGTTTCTGATTGTCCGAGAGAGATATATTTTACAATAACAAGAGAGTCCCTTATATAGCCTTTTCAAGAAGGACTTGGGAATAGTAACCAATCATGTTGCATTGAATTTAGGGGCATTTACCCATTTGATTTTCTTAATTTAGAGAAATGGGTCACGCTATTGAAAGTTTGCATCTTTCAATATCCACCTGGTGGTCTACTTCTAGAAACATATCTGATGTGCAAATGTTTCTGGTCCTTCTTCGTCGTTCCTCCTTTTTTGGTTAATTGAATCAAGTCCTGGATTTAATTTGATGCTCTGTTCTTTAGTTTCTTCCTAAGGATCTTGGCCTTAAAGCCTTTGAATGCATTCGGGTCCGTAGATTTAAACTTACAAGGATCAACGGCTATTTCATTGTCGTAACTTTGACGTCTGCGAGCACGTCTCTTTCCTCGGCAATTCCTTGGACTTTGTCTTTTAAGCTTTCTCAGAGGGGACCTGCCCTTCGATCCTTGAGAAATGATCCACTTTGGGTTAGGAAGAGCCCCCCAAAAGGGTATCTTCCCTTTGAGTGGTCTTCGAATGGCCTTCAGGTTTCTTTCTTCTGGTGGGTCGATAAGTTCTTGTTTTACATCCTCCCGAAGGGAAGGTGACCCTTTGGCTTTGGGGAAGTGTCCTTTAATTTGGCAGTTGAGAGTCCCCTACAAGGGCACCTACCCTTTGTGGTATTTTGGTGGCCTTTTATCTTTGGAGTCCTTCAGAGCTTTCCCGCAGACATTTTCTTGCAGGCTTTTTCTGTGGACATTTTCCCACGGACAAAAGGTTCACAAGAATTATTTCGATTGCTTTGTCTTTGGCCTTTGGAAATTCCTTCAGGCTTTCCTCCCACAGATTATTTCCTGAATTCCTTTAGAATTTTTGTCTGAAGGAATTCCTTCAGACAAAAGTCTGAAAGAATTGTTTCTTGCCTTAGTATTTTTTCTTGAAGGAAATCCCTTTGTCTTTCAACTGCTTTGAACAAAATTCTGAAAGAACTTACCTTTGTGGCTTCCTTGAAAATGAACCTTCTAAAGGGTGCTTTTGTTGACTAAGTGCCATTTGTGAGGGCACTTGTCCTTCGAGAGGCTCTTTTGAACTTTTGCATTGAACCAACCGATGAACCAAGCTTTGAACTAAGCCGTTGAACCGTTTGATGAACCGACTGAGTGAACCGAAGCATTAAACCAATTGAATTGAACCAAGCCTTTGAACCAAAGTGGTTCAATGGTTCATCAGTTCAATTAGTTCATTTTCTTTGATTTGGCTAAGTCTTTTTGATATTTGTTGAACCAAATGCGTTGAACCTGTTGAACCTTGAACCCGTTGAACCTACTTGTAAAAGTCTTTGAACCTGGAAGTGGTTGAAATCTTGATGCTGATGTTGAAACTTTGAACCTATTGAGTTTGTTTAACCAAAATGGTTCAAGGTTCAACAGTTCAATCCTTTCTTAGAAGCTTGCTGATAAACTCTTTTGGTTGAACCTGGTCATTGAACCAACTTTGAGATCGCCTAAGTGTTGAAAACTTACTTCTTTCTTGCAGAGTCTGTAGAAATCAACTTGTGAATCCTGTTGAACTTGGCCTGTAGAGTTCATACATTTCTCTTCCTGCTGAGTTCGTAGATTCTAGCTTGCAGAGTCCGTAGATTCTAGCCTGCTGAGTCCATAGATTCTAAAAATCTTGAAAAATGAGGAATTTGAATGCTCAGATCAAATTTCAAAAAGGGAAGAGACAATTTTGGTCTGTAGGACCAAAATAGTTCATATGTTGTCCCAAAAATGAGTGATATTTTTGGGGGACAACAGATAGGAATCCATTGTATAGGAGGAACCTATTATTGACTTGAAGAAGCCCCTTATTGAATAGAAGTAGCTCTTGGTGACTCATAGGAGTACATTGTGTATTATACAATGTTGGTAAGGTATTAATTGTCACTTTTTGTAATGAAACATTAGTCACCACCTATTGAGGTGGGGGATTGTTTGGCACTTGTTGGAGTGATGAATTAGATACCCCCTTTGGAGGTGGGGTACTAGTTGCCACTTGATGAGGTGTAGGACTTGGAACTTATTATTGTGGTACATACGTATCATCAACTTATTATGTCAAGGTACTTGGAATATTAAAAAGAAGAACCCATGGGGAAGATGGAACAACCTTTTATTGTGTTCTAGATGATATTTGGTGTGGAGTGAAATAATTCATTCGAGAATCATCCACTACCTGTTGGTTTGAGTCTACAAGGACCTCCAAATTAGGATTTATCGCTAGATTGGTTTCAACTAGAGGTATATTAAACACATCTACAACTAACATCTTATGAGCAAATGGGTCATGATTATATATAAGATAGTTGGATAAATCCAATGGCTATTCTATTTGAGGATTTAATTCTATCAACGGTGTATTTTGAATGTCTAATGTGGTAAGGGATCTTGTGAGACTAGCCAAAACCTATTTAGCTTGTTGGATTTAGTTTTCAAGAAATTAAACATAAGAATATTGATCAATGAGTTAACCCTTACCCTTATTTGACATGACTAGAGATTTATTAGAAGCTGTAATAAAACCTTGATCTTGGCTAGAGGTAGCTTGGGTTTCTATCATCTTGAGTGATGTTTCTTTCTGTGTTCTAACCAAGTGATGTAAATTATTGATGGGAAAGTCAGGGGGAAAATTTTCCCCCATTTATAGCAATCTAAAAATATGTTCATCTTTGTTGTGAAACTATTATTAAGTGAATTGATCTTGTCTAAATTCATCACTAGATGATATGGTTTCAATGGACATGGGATTGGGTCTTTGTTTGGTATCAAATGGCACATGTTGGATGTATTGTTATCTTTGTTCGACATAGGTTGGTACACTTGGAAGCTATTATTGGTATCGTTTTCCTTTCTCAAAAATAGTTGGCACAATTGGAAGAAATGGATTATGTGGCTCAAATTCATTATTGGATGACACATTACCAATATATGGTTATTCATCCTCCTCTTCTTCATAATGGTCGTATCCATAAGGGTTGTAAACCACTTCTTCATCAAATGAGGGGTTATAAATAGCTCCACTATGTGTGTACTTAGGTATGGTTAGGGCTATGATTTTTTTTAAAGGCTTGAATACTTTGAAGTTTTGTCTTGACTTGGTATCAAATTTTCAATTTGGATTAAGACAATACTTTTTGGTTTGAATCAAACAGCCTAACAACATGGTTTGGACAAGTAAAATAGGTATTGGGACCAAGTTTTTACATGTCTTTTTTATTTTACCAAAAAATTTGGTAGAGTAACAACTCATTATGTGGGTATAAAAGTGGTTTGGATTTGGACTTGGTTTGTTTTATTTGGTCTTAAGTTTAGACAAGGTTTCCACATAACAATCGAGAAACAACACACATGCATTACAAGGCACTTTAGTAACTGACTTAGGTTTTCATCACATCCATTAAATTTTTTGAAACACTTACCTTGAGATATGATTATAAAGTTTATAGTTCATTAAATAAATTTTTGCAATTATTGGTAGGGTTTTTAGCCCCCCCTTCTCTCTCAAGGTTCGTATGATAAAAGTGAACTTCGGGGTCTGTTACCTTTACACCCCTGTGTTAATGTATGATTAATGAAAAAAGAAGCATATAATTTTTTTATAATGGGATACCTAGATGGTCCCTATATACAACCCATAATAGGTGGTATGTTGGTACAAAAATATATCGAATAAGAAATCCAAATTAAGCAATCCATGGGAGGGGTCTTGTCCCCATTGCGATCATGCCAACCTTGCATTTTAAGTAATAGTGATAACATAATTAGATTATTCAAAGATTATGTATGATGGCTAGGCATAGGGTTTACCCTTACCTTCATGAGATTCTCTCCAAGGAATCATGCTTGGCCATAACGACAACTATCTTCCATTTGTATAAAGCAACAAATGTACGGGGTTAATACATATGTTAGGGTATCAATTCCTAATCATCACATCCTATGAGGATATAAATAAGGTGAAAAAATACCAATTTAAAAGCCTAAAATCGAAACATGGAAGGTATCATTTAAACTAACAAATCTTCAGGATAAAATGACTTAACACTTTGCATTTTTGAGTCACCCAAAAAGGGGAGAGCATACGTGCAAAATACCTCATAAGACAATCAAGTAATAAAAAAAATTGTAATAAATTAAAGAAATTTTAAATGAATAATTATTTTTAAAACCCAAATTGAAGTGTGGATTCATTTTAGTGCTCAAATTAAAATGTGAGATAGAAATTGATTTGTTTGACTCAAAATGCCATTTCTTGGGCAAAGGTCCTACATCAAACCAATTAGTTTTTTTTTTTTTTTTTTTGCTTTGGGAAAATTGAAAAATCAAAACCTGCAAAATCAAAATATTATAAATCTTCCAAACACCAAATACCTACAAGTTATAATATATATGTGTGAAAAATAAACCTACAAACTATAAAACAACCAAATGAAATAAACAAGTGAACATAGACAGTCAGTAAAATGACCATATCTCCTCAAAATATAAATCAAATTATCATGAAATTTAGAGAACATTGATATAAGATAGATATGAACCCCATGTAAAAAATTAGAAGAAAATATTTTGTAAATTAGAAGATATGACCTGTTTAACAGTCATTTTTATTAAAAAAAGACAATGATTAATTTAAGCACATATCCTAAAATAATGATTAGATTGATATGAAATTTGGAGAGAATCATATTAACACTAATATAAATATTCAAACCAAATTTTAGAGAAAACCAGTGAACCAATTAAAAAATACAAGCCTTTTACTAGCCATTTTTTTCTTTTGCTTAATACAAGAAAAGAAAAAAATAAAGATTAGAATAAAAAGAAGACATGGAGTGCACAATCGTGTCCCACCAGGCATGCCATTATGTAGATAGAGATTTGACATACTAGAGGAAGATCAAAATTGTATGATCATAAATAAAATAAACATTAGAGCATCAAAACATCTAGTAGTCCTCTATGGGGGTGAGCAAATATGAATTGAAAGAAGGAATGCAAGCAAGAAAACAATACATATTACCTTGTGATTTATCTTCTTACCAATCGATTGAAGTAGGATTTGAGCTCGGATTGTGATCTTAGAAGTCTTTGGAAATGGTAGTTCCTTATGGGAAGCATATATCCTTGTTCACCTTGATTGTTGTGGCTTGGCATGATGAGAATGATGACAATGTTGAGGAAATTTGAACCTCCTAGGATGATTCTTGCATAGTAAGTTTAGAATAGAGAAGCTTGTCTAACTTGGAGGAAGAACTTCCAATTTATAGAATTTTGAAATGAATGTGAACCATCCATCTTGAGATGAGAATCAAGGGATGAGAATAAAAGATAATTTTTAATTTAAAATGAGAATCTTGATTTAAAAATTAGGGTGGAGAACATGTGGGACTCACAAATGAATATAAAATTCATTTAGGAGGAAGATATAATATAAAATTGGCAAGTGAAGTTGAATGGAATATGAGGTGGATTATTAAATTAGAGGAAAATAAATCATGGAGGATAATGGTATTGGAGGTGGATTATAAAATTATAGAGTGGAGGTTAAATTGATTTATGGATTTATAGAAATTGTGAATATTCAAAATCCATGGAATTTCTTATTAAGGAAGAATTAGGTAATTAATTTGGATTAATTAACTTAATAAAGATGTGAATAGTAAATCATGAATATTGATGATGAATAGTAATGATGAATTATAAATTAGATAAAAATAGGGATGATTAGGAATTAGTGAAAAGAAGATTAAAATCAACATGAAGTGTCCGATTTTAAGTATCTATAGGATATTTTACATTATTTACATCATTATTAGATAGGTTTAAAAGTTACATAACATGTTCATCTTCATGTTTTGCATGTGTAGTAGAAGAATTAATGCTATCATTTGGAATATATATTAATTTACCTTCGTGAAGAAAGGAAATACCTTGTTGATTTTGATCAATGTTTGCTTCAATTTGGTATAGCCAAAGAGTTCCTAGCATAAGGGCATATGGAGATGTGGTGGGCATAACCCAAACTTGTGTTTGATTACTTTAAGACCATAAGTAATTAGAATTAGTAAGTTGCAAAAAGAGTCTTTCCAATTGAACTTATTTTGCAAGTCTTGTAGACCAAAACCAAGATACTAAAATTTTTTGATATGACAAGTGGTTTTGTTTATGTAGGGTCAATATGGTTATGCCAAAATTAAACACACCCATAAAGTAATTGTTAAATATTGTTGTGTGAATGCTTTTTGTGTTGTTTACTTTGAGATTCTTACATAAGATACAAACCTTGGATTAGCCCCATCTTAAGTAGCATTTTCAAACTGGCCATATAAAGATTAGGAATACCACATTGTTGTTCATAATGTTCCTTATGTAAGTTATCTCCATGCTTTGTGTGAGGGATAAAACTTTTGTATTTGGAAGGTGATATGTTATGTTATGTTGAATAAGTAATTATGAAGGAAGAATATCTATGGACATCATTATATAAATGGGTAAATGATTCATATTATTTATGCAATGCTCTTTCCTTTATTGGGGAAAGAAGGCCTCTACTAAAGATAGATTACAATTCCAACTATGAGGGTCTAAATGCTAGCTCATAGGATGTAATTTTGAATCAAATAGTATAATATTTAAGGGATTCATCATCACATTATTTGAAAATGTGAAAATGTTCTAATGTAAGTTTTTGCACATTATGGATATTGAAATCCATGATGAATGCATCTTCCAGTTGTAAAAAAGTGTTCAAGGAACTGCTAATAATTTGGCCTCCCAGGCCAAATTTCAACCCCTATAATCAAAAACTTCTTCATGAAACCCCTCCAAGCCTATAAATGGTGGTATACATGCCTTGTGATGTCCTCTTTTGGTCTCATTTTAAGCCTTTTAGCATTATCTTAGGTGTCACAATATGTGCTAGACATTGTTTAAGATATCCTTATGTCATAGTTATTTTAGGTCTTTGGATGATGTAATAAGCTTTCATGGTGGTCCTTGTGTGAGTGGAAGTGTGTCAAATGCCTTTTGAAGCCTAGATAATGGTCTTTTCCTTATTTGGTAAAGTTAAGGTTTCTTAGCAAAAATTAAGGTATTTGGAGGGATTAAGGTTTATGGTTCTCATAGTATTTGTGCCTATTTTAGCCATTTATTATGATAGAAACCTTGATAAAAATATGGTGAAGTGTTTAAAATAATTTTTTAAGTCTTCACATAGTGTATAATGATGTATCTAAGGTTGTTTTTAATGTTCTACTTGGTCAAGGTTATTTCAAGCCCTAATTAACCCTCCAAACCATCATGTACCCTTCAAACATGTCATATGAAGAAACCTTGTAGTTATAAATACCTTTAGATAAGGTGTTACATTGAAATTAGGGGTAAATAAATTTTTCATAAACATTCCAATTCATGACAAGGTAGCTTTATGTGCAAAAGGTCTCCTTTTATAAGCCAAATACATCTTTCATTCATCAAAAGGCCCCAAACGCTTGGAAATGTGACTTTTCAACTTCCCCCAACTATACATTATGTTTTTAAATGTTTATTGACATCCTTATTTCCATTTTCCCACCTAGTAATGACATTTCAAGATCTGAAACTTGAAAAAATGTAAAAAAAGAAGGGGTTTTATAGGTGTTTCAGGCTTGTACAGACTTGTACAAACATGTCAGGATCAATGGAGGTCATAGATATAAAAAGAGAACTCAAATAAATAATAAAGAAAGAGAATATATCAGTTTCAAGTTAAATAAGTTAAAAACTGATCCCCTTCTTCCATCGAGCTCCTAGGTAGCTCAGAAGAGCTAGTCAGGTTTATGAACGGCACAGATAGGAGAGAGAAGATGGTGAGCTAATATTTGGTTAGAGGAAGGGGGTATCATGAAATTTAAATTATTGGAATTATTTTTTAGATTAATGTCCCATTATTTATTAAAAATGGTTAATAATCTAAGTAGTCAAGTTGTCTTCTTCATCTGTTCAGGGGTCAACTTTACAAAAATTTTAGTGCATTCTTGAAATGGTTTTATGAATTGGTGATTACATGTGTTTTATATAGGTATGTAAATTATTTAAATATTTATATTCACCATTATTTTTCACACATGAGCCCATTCTATATAAAAATATCCATGATCTTCTAAGTTGTAGACTTATCCATATAACAGTGAGCTTACAAACATGTTAACATTTGGGGAAGGAGCAAAAGATTATCATAAGAACTATTGGAAAGCCTTAAAGACTTTACTTGATTTAGATGAGTCTTATTAGATGTAAAACAAACCTATAAAAACCAAAAACACTTAATTGGTCTCACATGCTCTTCATCCATGAAGTGACCTTGCTAATTGCAGGTCTATGCAAAAGAATGTGTCATCATTTTGCGCAAGAAAGGGGTGATAAAGATGATTTAAAGGACACATAAGTTAGTTATAAGGTATATGGATAATATTTTAATTATTAAAAGTATCGCAAGAGCCAAAATAGAGACCTAAAAAGTCTATAAACACATACAACTAGCTATGCCTCTCAATATTTGAAGGTTGCAGATAGTGAAGAGGTTTCTTGGTCTTTCCATAAGTTTAAGATGCAAAGGGAACATGAAAATTTATTAGAATGCATTGAGGAGTAATGAGGAGTATTGGTATCATGAATAATCATGGAGGATTAGTGGGGTAGAGTTCATGATGACCAAACTCACTCTAAGAGGAGACAAATTCGATCAAGATCCCCAAGTGCACACAGAGGGCTATGTTTGGAAGTTGAAGAAACATTAAATCAGTGATGAGTTGGAGGAGTTACAAAGGTTTGAAAATAACAAAAGAATAATAACATTCTAAACCATTCAAGATATCATTAGATAATATTTTGAGGAAGGATTCAACCCCTTAAGCGTAATCAAGAATACATAAGGCCATCCTACAAGTTTGAGAGTATTGATGATAAGGCGTCTTGAATGTCACATAAGAGAAAGGGTATGATAAGGGATGAAAAACACATGTAGATGATTTCCTAACACATTATGAATCCTAATATATATTTTAAGTCAACAAGGTGATACAAACATAGCTAAACATGGTTAGGTTTGCTAGTCCTAAAACCAATTACACAAGTGGTATACATAGTGGGAAGGAAGATACAAGGCATAATGGTGAAAATTTATTGTGTTGGAAGGTGTGAAAAGGCTCAATAATTCATTGGAGGTATGAAAAACTTGAAAGAGGAAGCTGGAGAGATGACCAAATAGGGGTTACTCAAGCTCGACATATACCAAACCAAATGAGACTATAAGGTTGCCTTCTTAACCAAATGGAGACATTTTGCTTGGTCTAAGGTCAGAGGTGAGAAATATATTTAAGGAAAATTTTCAAATGGGGAAAATTACCATAGTTTATTTTAATGAAGAATTGACCTCACATGGCAGCATTTCATGAGGTAAACCTAGAAGGCTTAGATGAGCTTAAAGGCTTCTTTTCACACATCATAAACCTAAAGGTCAACATCCTAGTGAAGGAGGAGTCTAATAAGCTAAGAGGCATTAATTTTTGTATATATATTCAATGCATTCAAAATTTTATGAGTTTATTCAAAGATTATATAGTCAAATGCCAAGAGGAGGCCTAAAACCTTGAAATCAACACCTAAAACCAATCACTAGGAATATGAGACAAGTTTAGGGTTGTTGAGATAGAATTGAATTCATTAAGGTATGAAATGGTCCTAATTATTACAAGGAGCATAGGAGAATGTGAAAATAACTCTAATCAGAACACATTCACTACCCATAAGGGTCTCCACATTTGATGCTGACCTATAACTGCACCTTGAGGTTTAATTAGTGGACTATGTAAGGTGTTAAAGAAGAAACAAATGGATTATCCAAAAAACATGAGTGATATAAGGGGTTTATGGAATGTATTACATATACTTATGGGTGTCCAAGTGACTGGATCACGCCCTTTAGGTGCAAAACACGTGAAAAACCATCATTAGGATATTAGCCTAATACCTTTCTCAAGGCAGTGCTACTTGAAAAATGAGGTCAAAAGAAATAAAGGGTTGAATGGATACCTAAGACAAACATTGAAGCCTTCTTAGGAGATTTTAAGACGTGAAAAAGGCATTGGTTTTTAGAGGGAAGCTTGGCAATGGCTGTTTTGGTGTAAAATTGATTTTAGAATGCATAAAATACACAATTTTCACCTAAGGAGCATCTTTATGAGCTCAAAATTGTATGAATAAGTTTCATTGGGTTATAAGCACTTGGGGAAAGTTGAGTTGCCTTATCTAGAAGAAACTAGTGGCATTAGTTCATAGGTTAGGGGCCTAATATCTATGAACCATTGCTAAGAACCTAAACCTCCTTAAACCTCTCTTAAACCCTAATAAAGACTTGATGGAGAAGATATTGAATAAAATGCATATAAATACATTAAATTTTTCCATGTGATAGTTATATTATGTTAAGCATTCCCTCAAAGTTGTTATCATATAATTTTTTCTGTATTGTCATCTGTACAGATGAGATGAATGCTTCATTTTTGCAGGCTTTTATGAAGATTTGAAGGTGAGTAAATGAGAATCATAGTGGAGGGTGTGTAAAGATGCATTTCCACCTACCAAACCTCAAAATCCTCTCAATAATTCATAAATTCAGTTATGTAGGTCTATGTAAGAAATGCAGTCTTGAATGGGATATGAAGGAGCAATATGGCTACTTAGTTGATCAAGGGAAGTAGAAGTTGTGTTATCTTGAAGTCTTCATGATAGACCAAAGGAAAAAGAGACCCTACACACATGTATTTCATCTATTCAGGGAGTTTTCTTGAATGTCCATGGCCATCCAAGTGGTATATATAAGCAACCAGGCCTAGTTTGCTAGATGGTCTACTTGATCAATGAAGGAAATCTCATGATATGAAGGCAAGAGAGTGTGACGCAGGTGTCAAATGTGAATATTAGTGAAAAGGGATCATGGTGACCTTCATAAACATCATGCACATGTACCATGATCAATTGAAGGTGCCAAATAGATGGCATGCCTCAAATGGTAGTTTCACATCAGGATAAACCTTAAGGTCCTCTTCACCAACTCATGTAAAAACTCAACCATCAAGAAGAGAGTGTTAACCAAAAATGCCACTTGTCAACCCTAAGCAATCAATAAGATAGTTCCATAAGGATTTAATGAGCCACTAAGGCATTCAATTATAGTGAGGTCTCTCTTACGCCACTCTCTTGGGGACCATGATGGATGGAGTGATGCATGTTGGCGAGTTACTAAGGTTATTTCCACTCTTTTTTACTTATTGTAACTGCCTCATAATGAGTGACATGAGTCTTTATTCTCTCGAATGCATTTATTCTCTTCTTATCTCACTTTATCTATAAAAGCAACCTCTTTTGTCTTGAAATGTAATCCTTAGTGGAGTATGGTGAAGTCTTGCTATACTAAACACTTGTTTCTGCCTTTGAAAATTGAACACATGTTGTTTCTATCCTTCTCATATGCTTGAAAATGGTGAATAATGATAGTGGTTGATGAGTGTTAGTGGTAAAAAATAGACTCCTTTCATTTCTCCCATGTCAATATCTAATTGCAGGTTGGTTTTCATCTTGACAGGTCATACGAAGTTTGTTCATGGCTTTGCATTGGCTGAGTGTGGAGGTTGATTCACCAAGTGTCTTTTAGCAGACCTATTTATCACCCCTTCACTGTCCTTATTTGGCTCTCACTTTCATATTAAAACACTCATGCCTAGAGGCCCTATTGTCTCCAAATCTTGCACCTTAGAAGAGGGTGTTCAAGTATATTCTATATTTGGGCAACATTGGACTACTTCCAGGTGTGTGGGGCACCTATGGTGGAAGTAGACCTCTAGGATTGAAAGGGCTAGCTCCCTAGATATATCTTGATGTACTTGTCACCTAATATAATACTTGATTGTGTCAAAATGGATAGGAGTTACATAAAAGTAAACTATTCTAAGGGGGTGATACACCATGAATATCTCCACAAGATTATCATACAACTAGAGTAAGAGACAAGACTCATAAAACTAGCTTCTACCTCTTAAAGCACTCTAACATTGGCATTTCAAACACGAAGGTGGAATATATGAAAGACTACTCAAGGTGAGTTAACCAAAGATCATTTTAGACACTAAGGCTACTTTTACACTTGAAAAATAGACTCATATACTTAACAACACTTCATGTGACATGTTAGAATGAAACAACTTGCATCAGACATGGAAGGATTGAGAGGAAGAAAAGATCAATATCAATCACTTGACTTTTCATTAAACATCTCTTCACACACTTGGACAAGATATTTTTTTAGGATCAAAACTAAATTGCATATCTTATTTCAAAAGAAAAGTATAATATCAAACCAGTAGGGCTCTACCATACTAGGTGTGGCCTCTTTTTAATAGCTAAAATGGCTTGCATTTATAGAACTTGGAGGAAGAGAGAGAAAAAATAAGTTCAAGAGGCACAAAGACAAGTGTCCAAAGATGAAAATTAGTTACAATGCATGGAAATGAGGTGGAAGAAAGATCAAGAACTAATGTGAACATGTGTCCATCCCAAACTGAGCACCTTCCTCAGATGTGGCATTGAAACTCCTCAATCACTCTTCCTTAGAAACTACCTTCATCATGGGATTCCTTGAGCATTCCAAAATAGATTAGGGACAAGTGTCACATGTGCACTAAGGAGGGGAAGTTATAAAGAGGCCTCCACCTGCATTGGGAGTTTTCCTAATTATGGATATTCACATAAGCACAATCATCATCTACAACCATGATTACTCTCCAATAAGATTTTCTTAACAATTGACACTAGCATCTTCTTATCCTTCCTAACTGATCCATACCAGGGGTCTCATGACACATGATAAGACACTTCATATGCTTGGATCCATCAGACACATTTTAAAAGGTCTCCAAATTTAGGTTATCATTCTTTTCACTATCACTTTAGAGATTGGATAAAGTGAGAGGCCTAGTAGGGACACTTTTGAGAATTTATAAGCTCTTAAAATGGCATAGGGAGTTGGTTCATGTCCCAAGCTACCCTCCCAAGTGATTGGTATCCCATGATCATCTTCAGGACCTAAAAAACATAATAAATTATCAAATAAACCTACTTTCTACCTTATCTATATGGATTATGTATAATCTAATTCCATGGATTGAGACTTCATGAAGTTGTCAATAACTTCTCTTTAACTCTTAGGGTCAAATTTGTCTATTTGGATGCACTTTGAGCCTCATTTCTACCATCAAGTCACAAAACAAGCTTTGGGACGGTTTTGAGTGCATTAGCCCTTAAGGGATTGTTCATAAATATCTGACATTGGACCTCTAAACTAACATCATAATTTTTTTTCTTGGGACCTCCTTCATCTTCCTGTAACTTCTTAGAATCCCATGTAATGTCTCCAAGTAGGTGTGAGCGTTTGAAGTTGACCTCTCGATTGCACCCCTTCAATTTGCATACCCTGTCATGGTGTTGGGTCTAAAAATGATCAATATGTGACCTTTTATGCATACTGAAAGCGCAATCACCTTTATATACATCCCAAAAACATGTTCCCATCACTAGAATATCTCCCTTAAAGCTAGAAATGAAGAGTGACTATGTCTAGCAACTAGGCCTAAGCCTTCTCCAAAGGATCTACTTGCAACTTGGATTCAATATGAATCCCAAATGGATTCCCCTACAAGGTGATGGTTTAAACCCCTCCAATATACCTCTATAAGCATGAATTAGCCAAGTGGAAATCTTTTAAAAAGTTGAAAATGCATATGACCCTCAACTTGGCTTCTAGGCCTAAGGGTTTCCCTCACACATGACTATAAATTTTATAGTATAGGGTACCCTATTTTCCCTGAAACCTTCTAGCAAGGTTTTTTAGGTTGTATTAGGTGTCCTATAGCTTATCCAACCTTCATTTGAGCTTCCCCTTTATTTTGGTCCATGTCTTTATCCTTTTAGTAGAAAATAAGGGTTTATGCAAGGGGAAAATTGCTCCCTATCTGAGATAAAATAGGGAGTATTAACCATATTAGCCTTGATAAATTGACCATTAGAGGGGATTATTGAACTCTTAAGGGTACTCTGTACCAAATTTGAGCACCTAACTAATCTTCTTGACCCTCAAAAATTGGCATGGGCATTGTATGTGGATAGTGTTATAAGGTGAGCATATGAAGATCCTTCAAAACCCTCATAGCCTCATTTTATGCAAACAACAAAAACACTTAGGAACTCTATTTTTTGATTTTAGGGAGAAGACCCCCAACTTAGTTTCATGTCCTTTAACATGAATTCCAACTTTTGTCTTGTCAATTTTACACCTTCACAAGGATTTATCATGCCATGCCATCATGTTAAGGTAGAAGAAGAGCCTCTCAATTATCTCAAAATCACCAAATAACCTTCATAATCTTTGTTCAGGCCACCTATAGGTGGTGTTTAGTTGTAGCAGGTAGTGAATATAAGGATGATAGAGGGCATTACCATGATCATCTCTATCAAGTGTGAATCAACTCAAAACCTTCAAAGTGCACTCTAAATATCTCCAAGGCTTGAAACAATTATCAAGGTTGTTATCCATACATGATGCTATCATGGAGACCCCTGACTGATCACTCCCTTTGGATATACAGATACTAAAGGGAAAGAGTGGACTAGGTGTGAGATTTAGGCCTCATGGTTGCTTTTTTTGGCCATCAAATGTAATCTTATGACTTCAAACATCTAGGGTACATTCCATTCCTTCCTCCTAATGTGGGAAACCTCCATTGAAGGTACCTGAGATGCACACTTTTGAGCAAAGGTAGTAAGGATGATCCAAAGTAAGTCAAGCCTAGAAAAGGTTTTCCTAGGCATTTGATAGCTTTCAAATCCACTATAACCATGAAAAACCTATGGATAGGTCATTAGAAACATAAAAAACATCAAATACATCAATCTAAAGTGAATTAATCTAAAACAAATGCAAAACAGTGACCCCCTCTTGGATTGAAGTGCATAAAAATATTCTTGGAGTATTATCAATGGTTCATAAAGGATAAACTATTAATTTGATAAATCTTGGCATGAAAGTGAAGTATACTCATATACCTTTCACCCATCACGACCATTCTTCCTGACTCCAACTGTATGACCCACACCAAACACTTAACAATGGCCTTTCTTGGTTTGCAAAGAGAAAGTGGAAGAAAAACAAGTTTTAGATGAAATTTTTGAACTTATCTAAACATTCTACGTGTGTAAATTAATCTATGGAGGTGAAGAAGCACTCCACTCATGTTTTAAGCTGATGGTGAACTCAAGAAGTCCATACAAATGCTACAAATGGCCTATTTTTAAGGAGAAACTACCATTTCATACACATAACTGAATATTTAAATAAAATATGACTGATCCTGACATAATCTTACCCTCTCTACATTGATATTCAATTTGGTGACAAATATTATAACTTCACCTTCCATACAAGTCATTAATTGAGCTAGAAAAGTGGCCAAATGACCCTTTTTGCACATGAAAACTAGCAAGTGGCTAATTTATGACTTTTAGACACCTTAAAACATATAAAATACCATATTATGACATTTTAAAATAAATTTATCCTTTTACTAAGTTTGACTAGGTTTGACCAAGGTTGACTTTAGTTGACTAGCCTAGTACAAAGAGGTTGGGCTTCAATAAGTTCTAGGGGAAGGATAAGTGAGACACATAGGACAATAAAGAACCCATAGGACACATGAAACCTTCTTAAAAAGTTTAAAATAGTAGGGGTTTACCTAATTTTAATTTGGGTCAAATTTGGTTAACATGCCCATTGTGAGTTAGTGTATTAGTTCAACTTGTGTTCATGTTCATACTACAAGTTAGGCAAGTGAAAGATGCCAATATTGGTTCATCAAATTCATTAGATTAAGTTTTATTTCATGTTTATCTCTCCATTTTCACCCCCAAAATCTATTAGGATTATTTATTTGAGCTTAATTGATGTACCAAGGGATCTAACCCCCAAAACTAGAGGTTTAGTCCATTTGTAGGACACACACAACCTTGGACTAATCCTATGTTACCCCAAACTTGGAAAGGTCTAAACAATCCTCTCCTAAAGGTGAAGTTTGGTGAGTTAATAGGAACCTTTTGGAAAATTATACAACAAATTTTGAGCCTCACTAGAAATACTGATATGGAAAACCTTGAGCAATAATTTGTCATTTTATGCTCATTGACCTAAAGAATGTACATAGTTAATCATGCGATCGAATGGGACCCTGTATGTCAAAAAGATAGGTAAATATTATAATTCAAAATTTTGTGGATAAGGATATTCAAGTATACATTTTTCAATAGGTTGATTATTGAATGAGGTTATATGTGCATTATTATTATGGAGAGCCATATGCATTTGAAGTATAGAAACTTGATTTCAAAGATCCCCAATAGTGGTCATCATAGACATAAGATATCCCATGGGAATAGAGTTGTTTGTCATATATGTTATCATTGGTTGCAACCCACCAATTTTTTTTAATATAGGCATATGAGTATCATCATGCTCATGTATAACAAGTACAAGTTCATGATCACTATATTTAAGATATTTTGGTAGTGGTATGGGATCTTTGAACTTTGATACTTTTGGTATGACAATTTGAGATTGAAAAATATTTAGTTGAGTTCTTTATTTTGGTATATAATTTATTTTATAATAAATTTATGAGGGAACCATCATATTTTCTAAGGGGAATATTTTTTGGGAATATAGGAATTATTGGGGGTGTGAATTAATTTGGTTGAAGGCATGCCCCCTTATAAGGTATTTGTAAATCATTCATAATTTATTGATGTATTTGCCTAATTTTGTGGTGATCAAATGAAGGAGCCTCATGGTCACATGTACCCACTTATGTGGTAAAATGTGCATGGATGTCATCCTTAGATGACTTACATAATTGGTGCCTCATGGAATTTTCTAAAAACCCTAAACTTTTTTGAGATATATTATTTTTAAGAATAATAAGCTGAACTATACCTTGCTCATGTTTTCCTAATCCTTGGCCTTTGTATCAATACTTTTGAAAACATCAAAGACCAAAATCTTATGATGGTTGTGTAAGAAGTATGGGTAAAGGATATTTATCTTTATTAATATGACTTATCTCATCTCTTGAAATGGTTGAAGAATAGACTTGATTAAAGGGATAACAACTACCGCTATTCAAGGCTTTGAGGTTAGAAGCTTTAATAATTATAAGGATACAAGAGTAATCAATTTTTACCCCTTTTTACATAGAAATTTGAAGAGTTTCATAATCATATTGTTCAAAGCAATCAATTTATTCCATGATAAAATAGGGCAAAGTAGGTAATAAACATCCTAAAGGGTATGTTTGGGAATAAATGATGTTCAAAGATTGGGTTCACCAAATGTTTACCCCTAAATTGGATAAATGGATATATCCTAGCTTGGAAGTATATTAGGGTTAATAATATATAAATGATAATGCACAAGAGTAATAATCAAATCTACAGTAGGCCAATTGATTGCTAAACTCATATATAAACATACACTAAATTTATTATGTTGAGTATAGGCTACATATAGAAAGTAAAACTAAGCTATACATGGAATGATAAATAATTAATATGCTTATTTGGTTCTAATACTAACATAGTGCTAGATTTAAAATAGGTAGAAATTAGTCTAAAAGTAGATTCTAGAATAGTCATTAGATTCTATATCTGACACTTTAAGATTTTGAACACTAACGTTAGCTTGGGATGGTTACATCAACACTACTATCTAAGTTTGACATAGGCATACTATAATAAATAATATCTTAAAAGGGATGTGACCACTTGGATGTTTTTAGCTTTGAATTCACATTTACTCTAGTGCATTTAGATTTGGGTCATGGACTATTAGTCCTCATGAATTTGTAAAACCCTAGCTCTTCATCTTCATAATGACCTTGGGTAAAAAAGGGTTAGTGGGCACATGGTGTCAAACTGACCCCAAAGACCCCATTATCAGTGGGTGTTGCCTACATAAATAATACTCCAAAAGAGGGCCTTAGACTCATGTAGTTCTCCCTTACGTGTTGGATTTTGCATGAATCATGCGATAAGTGCAAAGTACAATAGTGACCTAACTTTCAACTTGGAAAATTAGGCTCTTAGGTTGCTTATTTAGTAATTGAAACTTGTAGATGTGTTTTACCTATGACAGGTGTGGAAATAGGGAAGCTTTGTTTAATTGAATGATTGATAGAGTGATTTTGATAAGTTGCCTTAGTCTCTTTGGTATTTTGTTAGGTCTTTTCCCTAGGTGAGGAATGAATGAGGATTGATCTTGTATTTATATTTATCCATTTGGATAAATAACTCACATTAAAGTTCTTAGATCAACTATTGGTATACATTACATTTTAAAAATAAATGAATTTAGGAAATTGGACACTTGCGTTAGGCTAGGGCATTAATGTTGATGCTAGTGTCTATCTCAGACATAAGTGTCTAGGGAGTAGAAAAGCATGTACAAGTTCAGAACTTGTAGAGATGAAATATAAGTAAATTTTAATCATTTTGGGCAAGATAGAACTGTTAGGTGTGGAAATAAATTGTCTTCTAGGATTAGAGGTTAAATTTTTTGATGTTATTTCAGTTGGGTTTGGATCTCATTCTTTGTATTCTTGATGGTGTGCGGGGTTACAAAGAGGGGAACCTCCCTTGCGAGGTCTAGGGGGGATGACCCCCCTGGTAGGGGGTCCAGGGGCCATGCGCCCTAGTGGGGGTTTGGGGGTGGCACCCTCAAAGTGAATATTTTATTAAAATTAACTTAGTAAATTGTAATTTTGTAGTCAATTTGGGCCATTTATTATAGGTTTCTAGATCTAACGATAGAGGTTTTGTTTAGGTGTTTTTTCACCCTAAAATGTATTGAGATATGGTTGAGAGAAAAATAGTGAAAAATTAACCAAGAATGGAGGCAAAAAAGGTAGAGAGGTGTAATAGGGTTTGTTACAGGATTTTGTTTCTCCCTTGTATTGTTAGAAATAATATAGTAGACAAGTTTGGTGGATGTAGCCCATTTTGGGTGAGCCAAATTAAATTTGGTGTCTATTTTTATGTTTATGTTTTTGTTTATTTTTAGTTTTTTATTAATTCATTTCATAGTTTCTCTTGTATGTGATTGGGGATAAATATGAGTTTTAATTTATCCTAACAATTGGTATCAGAGAAAAGGTTTTTTTTGCATAATTTTAAATCATAAGAAGAAAAGGGTTTGACCTCCAGGGAGCTATGGTGGATGAAAATAAATCTAAGGTGGAGAAGTTTAATGGATATAACATTAGATTATGGAAGATGCAGATGGAGAATTACCTTTACCAGAAGGACCTATATTTAACATTGGGAGGGAAAGCCAAGAAGCCATCAACAATGTTAGATGAATATTGGGAACTATTAGATTAGAAACCCCTTGGAACCATATGCTTGTGCCTTAAATATTCTATAGCATTCACCATATCACAAGAAAAGACAACATAAGGTCTTATGAGTGCATTAGGCAAGTTATATGAAAAACCCTTTGCCTTAAATAAAATATTTTTGATGAAAAAATTATTTAACATTAAAATTTCTTAAAATGGTTTAGTGCCATATCATTTAAATGAGTTTAACATAGTTACTAGTCAGTTACATTTCATAAATATTGAATTTGATGATGAATTTAGGGCTCTCATTATTCTTTGTTCTTTCCCTGAAAGCTGGAATAACTTGGTAATGACAGTAAGCAACTCTGTGTCTAATAATGCCAAACTAAAGTTTGAAGATGTGGTAGGTGTTATCCTAAGTGAGAAAATGTGAAGAAAAAACACAGGTGAAACATCCATATTTGGAAATGTATTAACAATGGAGAATAGAGGAAGGCAGAAGAATAGAGGAAGAGGAAATCATGGAAAATCAAAAGTGGGTGGAAGATCTAAATCAAGAGGCAAGATGGAATGTTGCGTCTATGGCAAGCCAAGACACATAAAGAAAGAGTGTTGGTTTCGAAAGGATAAATCAAGTAAGGACTAATAGGAAGGTAATAGAGAAGAAAATGTAGTAGGTGATGTACTACAAGATGCTCTTATACTTTCTTTGGATAATATTTCTAAATCTTGGGTTTTAGATTCAGGTGCCTCTTTTCGTGCTACTCCTCATAGACATTATTTTATAGATTATGTTCAAGGTAATTATGAGAATGTTTACCTTGGTGATGATGAAACCTATAGAATTGTTGAAAAAGGAAGTGTTCAAGTTAAATTATAGAATGGAAACACTTGGGTGTTGAAGGATGTCAAGCATGTTCCAATCTTGAGGGAAAATATGATCTCCATAAGGTAGTTGGGTAGTGAGGGTTGTATGGTCACATTCACAGTCGAATCATGGAAGATTATAAGGGGATCTTTGGTGGTTGAAAAAATTAAGAAAATAGGCATTTTTTATTTTACTACAGATAATGCTAATTCATCTTGTGTTGTAACTACTATAGGTAAAGATGTAACTTTGTGGCATACAAACTTAGCCACATGAGTGAAAAGGGAATGAAGGCCCTACATGTAAAGGATAAACTACTAGGTCTAAAATAATTAGATCTAGACTTTTATGAACACTGTGTATATGTGAAATGAAAACATGTGAGGTTTCTCAGGGTTAAACCAATTAGGAAGGAGTAGAAGTTAGAGCTTGTACATATAGATGTATGGGGACCAGTTCATGTATCTTCACTTGGTGGTTCAAATTATTATGTTACTTTTATTGATGATGCAACTAGGAAGGTTTGGGTATATTGTATACAAATTAAGTCTGATGTTTTTGATACATTCAAGAATGGAAATCTTTAGTTGAAAATGAAATAGGTTTAAAAGTAAAATGTCTCAGATCAGATAATGGAGGTGAGTATTATAGTAACACTTTTAACACTACTATTCATTAAGTGGAATTCATAGACAAAAAATAGTTCCAAAAACACCACAATAGAATGGTGTGTCATAAAGACTAAACATGACTATTATGGAACATGCAAGATGCATGAGATTGCATGCAGGTTTGACTTTATAGTTTTGGGTAGATGTTGTAACTACAATAGTTTATCTAATAAATAGAGGAACTTTGAGTGCTTTGGATAGTGGAATACCAGAGGAGGCATGGACTGGAAAGAAGGTAGATTATTCTTTTCTAAAAGTTTTTTGTTGTAAGGCATTTTATTATATTGACAAAAGTCATAGAAATAAGTTAGAAGCTAAGTCTCAAAAATGCACATTTATTAGTTATGAAATTGATGAATTTCAATTCTAGTTGTGGAATATGGAAGACAAGAAAATAATTAGGAGTAGAGATGTTGTGTTCTATGAAATGTCATGTATAGGGACCAATTGTAGGAAAATAAGCAAGAATAATCCAAAAAGGAATATATAGTATTAAAAGACATTATAAAAAAAATGTCCCAAAGGTTTATGATTAAAACATGCAACATGAATAGGTACCTCAAACCCTTGTTTGAAGATCTACAAGAGTAAGTAGATCACCTGATCATTTTTCTCCTTCTTTATACTATTTATTACTTATTGATGGTGGTTAGGTAGAAATCTATGAATAAGCAGTGTAGATTGATGCCAAGGATAAGTGCGAGCAAGCTATGGATGAGGAGTATGATGCTCTAATGGAAAAATAGACTTGGGATTTGGTGGAGCTTCCCAAAGGAAAGAAGGCATTGTAGAATAAGTGGGTATATAGTATAAAGGAGGAGAATGTAGGTACAAATAAATTCAAGGCCAAAATGGTGGTTAAAGGTTTTGCACAAAATAAAGGTATAAATTTTGTTGAAATATTTTCTCCAGTAGTTAAAATGACTTCATAAGAACTGTTTTAAGTTTGGTAGCGATAGAAGATTTGCACCTTGAACAATTAGATGTGAAGAATTCATTCCTTTATGGTGACTTGAAGGATTAAATATATATGGAGTAACCACATGGATACAAAGTCAAAGGTAAGGATAATTTGGTGTGCAAATTACATAAGAGCTTGTATGGTCTGAAACAAGCTCCAAGATAATGATATATCAAGTTTGATAGTTTTATGATGGAATAAGGTTATTGTAGATGTCATTCAGACCATTGTGTACATTTTAAAAGTTTTGAAAATGGTAGATAAATTATTTTAATTTTATATGTATATGATATGCTTGTAGATGGTTCCAAAATGCACTATATTAATGTACTCAAGAAATAGTTAAGTGATAGATTTTCTATGAAGGATCTAAGTGCAACTAAACAAATCCTTGGTATGAGGATAACTAGAGATAAAAAGAGTAGGAATCTAGAATTATCACAGGGAGAGTACATCAGAAAAGTGTTGGAAATATTTAATATATATGATGCCAAATAAGTTGGGACACCTTTGGCTGCACACTTTAAATTAACAAAGAAACAACGTCCTAAAACACAAGAAGAAAAGAAACTGATGTCTAAAATTCCATACTCATCAGTAGTTGGTAGTTTAATGTATGTAATGGTGTGTACGAGGTTGAACATTGTACATGCAATGGTGAGTAGGTTCATGAGTGATCTAGAAAAGGAACATTGGAAGGCAATAAAATGGATCCTTTGTTACTTTAGAGAGACCATAGATACAATGTTAAGCTCTGGTGGATCAGATGTGACATTATAGGGATATGTTGAATTAGATATTTAAGGTGACTTGGATGGTAAAAGAAGCACTACAAGGTATGTGTTTATAGCAGGTGGTACAATATTTATTTGGGTATCATGGTTATATAAGATTGTGGCACTTTCAACCATAGAGGCTGAGTATATTGCTGCTACAGAAGCAAGCAAGGAAATAATTTGGTTACAAAGGTTGATGAAAGAATTAGGACATAGTTAAGAAATATGTACTCTATATAATGACAATCAGAGTGCAATCCATCTAGCCAAAAACTTATTTTTTCACTCCAGAACAAAACATATTTAGTTACAATATCATTTCATTCATTTAGTGATAAAGGAAGAGCAACTAAAATTGGAGAAGATACATACCAATAAAAATCTTACAGATATGATGACCAAGGTAGTTACAAGAGAGAATCTAAAGATTTGTTCAGCATTGATTGGTCTTCATGGATGATAATTAAATTACAAAACTTGTCCAGGTCTAGATAGTATAGTGGATGTAGTATCGGTGGAGTTGCTACAATCAGTCTCCAAGTGGGAGAGTGTTAGGTGTGGAACCTAATTGTCTTCCAGGATCAAAGGTTAAAATTCTAATGTTATTTTAGCTGGGTTTGGATCCCATTCTTTGTATCCTTGATGGTGCAAGGGGTTGCAAGGGGGGTGGGAACCCCCCTTGTGGGGTTTAGGGGGGATGACCCCCCCAATGGGGGGTCCAGGAGTCATGCACCCTAGTGGAGGTTTGGGGGCAGTACCCCCGAAGCAATTTTTTTATTAAAATTACCTTATTAAATTGTAATTTTGTAATCAATCTAGGCCATTGATTATAGGTTTTGAGATATAACGGTAGAGGTTATGTTTAGGTTTTTTTGTGCTAAAATGTATTGAGATATGGTTGAGAGAAAAATAGTGAAAAATTAACACAGAGTGGAGGTAGAAAAGGTAGATAGGTGTAATAGGGTTTGTTATAAGATTTTGTTTCTCCCTTGTATTGTTGGAAATAATATATTGTACAAGTTTGGTGGATGTAGCCCATTTTGGGTGAACCACGTTAAATATGGTGTCTCTTGTTATGTGTATGTTTTTGTTTATTTTCATTTTTTGATTAATTCATTTCATAGTTTATCTTGTATGTGATTTCAGGATAAATCTAAGTTTTCATTTATCCTAACAACTTGTAGAGATGGAAGATAAGTACATTTTAAGCATTTTGGGCAAGATAAAACCCTTGAGTCATCAACATAAGACTATTTGGACTAAGATATATAGGCCAAGAGGCAAAAGATAGAGCAAATGTGAGACTTGCAGAAGTGAGAAAGGTCCAAAACTAAGAGGAGCAACCAAGGTTTGAGTTTGCTAAGTGTGTAAGACTGAGGTGATATATAATCCATAAATATCATCTACTTGATTCTCTTCTTATTGTTCCTCAATTGAGCTATCTTTAGAATCATATAGCATGTGAGGAATGGAATGTGTCTCAATATCCAAGAGTTATATTTTTTGTTCAACACATTTATGGCCTAGGCCATATTTGTTATCATAATTATAGAATAGTAATTTTTATTGATGAATGGTCATCTCTTCACACGTCAAGCGATTGATTTAAGGTGCACAAGTTCCATAACTTTATGTGGTTAGAAATGAAAAAGAGTTTCTTATTAATGATGGCTTATAGGGATGGTGTGGGTTGCATGTTTTTCTTCGAATAGTTTAGATAAATTGACTAATGACATCAAAGTATTAGGTTTTAACATCTACACAAATTTTATGTTTCAATATGATGATGAAACACATTTAAAAAACTCCTCATTTAGGCCCTTTGTTTGA
The DNA here is from genome assembly GCA_037957365.1 of Torreya grandis. Taxonomy (NCBI): domain Eukaryota; kingdom Viridiplantae; phylum Streptophyta; class Pinopsida; order Cupressales; family Taxaceae; genus Torreya; species Torreya grandis. The sequence goes on from JARHVA010001403.1 coordinate 3,423,997, forward strand.
TTGGACAATTTTTTAAACTAGGTATAGTAATCATAGATTAAGTGAGTGTTGGGGATCAACCAACAATTTGATTACACTTATGAAAGCAATAAACTGCAGAATTAAATCAGATAGATAAGTAACTAGAATAATAAATAGCAAAGAATAAGAGATACAAGAAACCACCCTAAAAACTTGTATTAAACTCTTTACAGAAGGAATACAATTGAAGAAACTTCTTTCTTCCACACCTCTCTCAGATGTACAAATCTCTCTCTAGATCTCTTTCCCTCAAGAGCTCTCTCTCTCAAGTATAATCAACTCCAACAACTTGGAATGATTCACCTATACAATTCTGTACTGTTCTTCAACATACACTCATACAATAAGCTAAGAAGATCTTTCCTACATATAGAATTAGGAAACTTGAGCATGCATATATAACCAACAGTTATGCCTCTTGAACAAGGGCTCTAAAAACAATCTTACTAATAATAGAGACATGGACTTAAGACTACAACTTAATCCCATCATGCAAACACTCGATTCTGTCCTCAGAAATAGCTTTCTGGACGCACAGGTAACCGACGCTGGTTCCTGCCTGCTTGCCTGTGATCGACATCGACCGATCCCTGCCGACAACAACGTCTCCTCAACTACTCCTGACTGACGTCAGTCGCTCCTGACCGACATCGATGACTGTGTAAACCTGTAACTTTAGTAATGCACTCCTTGGTGAAGCTTTTAGGCTCCACACCTTAACAATCTCCCACTTAGAGATAAACAGCTGCACTAGTACCTATACAGCAACATCTTCTAGCTCCTCCATCTTCAACTCAATCATGAAGACCAACAGAAGTTGAATGAAGATTCAACTTCTCTTTTATAACTGGCTTGGTTAACATATCTGCAGGATTCTTATTTGTATGGATCTTCTCCAGCTTCAACTCACCATCCTCCAATACCTATCTTATGAAGTGGTACCTAAGCTATATATGCTTTGTTCTTGAATGAAAGGCTGAATTCTTAGCCAAATGAATGGCACTCTGACTATCACTGTATAGTCTGCAACTCTCTTACTCCTTTCCAAGCTATTCCATGAACCGTGTCATCCATATCATCTCTTTGCTAGCCTCTGTGGCTGCAATATACTCTGTTTCTATAGTTGACAAGGCAACAACCTTCTGCAACTTTGATATCCAGCTAACTGCCGTTCCACCTACAGTGAAAACATAACCTGTGGTGCTCTTCCTGCCATCCAAATCACCTGCCATATCTGAATCTACATAACCATGTAGAGAAGTATCTAAACCTCCATAGCACAAATGCCTACTGCTGGTTCCTCTTAGATATCTAAGGATCCACTGAACTGCTTTCCAGTGTTCCTTTCCTGGATTGGCCATATACTTACTTACAACTCCCACTGCTTGGGTAATATCCGGTCTAGTACAAACCATTGCATACATTAAACTCCCTACTATGGAAGAATATGGAACTTTACTCATGTACTCTACCTCATAATGTGAATTAGGACATTGTTCTTTACTCAACTTAAAATGTCTAGCCAAAGGTGTGCTTACCGGTTTTGCATCCTGCATATTGAACCATTTCAACACCTTGTTCACATAATCTTCTTGAGACAAAATCAACCTATGATTTTTCCTATCTCTCTTAATGCTCATGCCAAGGATTTTCTTTACTGCTCCCAAATCCTTCATGGCAAATGTTTGAGCTAATTTCACCTTAAGCTTAGAGATATCCTGCATGTGTGATCCTGCAACCAGCATATCATCTACATACAACAATAGAATAATATATCTACCATTATCTAATCTCTTAAAATACACACAATGGTCAGATTGACACCTACTGTAGCCATGCTCAGTCATAAACCTGTCAAATCTCAAATACCACTGTCTAGGAGCTTGCTTGAGGCCATACAAGCTTTTCTTCAATATGCACACTAACTTCTCCTTACCTTTGACCTCAAATCCTTCCGGCTATTCCATATATATTTCCTCATCCAAATATCCATGAAGAAACGCTGTCTTAACATCTAGCTGCTCAAGATGCAAATCCTCAATAGTAACTAAAGACAGTACAGTCCGTATAGAAGTCATTTTAACAACAGGAGAAAAAATCTCACCAAAATCAATACCTGGATTTTGTGCAAATCCTTTCACTACCAACCTGGCCTTATATCTCATCTGTCCATTCTCACCTTCTTTCAACTTGTAGGTCCATCTGTTCTTCAGTGTCCTCTTACCAGCTGGCAACTCAACCAAATCCCATGTTTGGTTCTCTTTCAAGGACTCCATCTCCTCAACCATGCCACGCTCCCACTCACTCTTGGAATCCACCTGTAATGCTTCTTCAAAACTCTCTGGTTCTCTACCATCAGTTAGCAATAAATAGAATAATGAAGGAGAATATCGAATTAGAGGCTTACTTACCCTTTTTGACCTCTTGATGGGCATCTGGGACTCATTCACAAGACACTGTCCACCCAAATTCTCTGACAGTGACCAACCTCGATCACCTCCAGACCTGTTACTGGCTGACGTCGATTCTGCCTGACCGACATTGGTGCCTGTCCTACCGACGTCGGTCTCTGTATGACCGACATTGATTTCTGTCCTGTCGATGTCGGTTCCTGACCTGCCGATGTCGATCTCTGTGTTTTCCTGCAAGTGATTATTTCTTTTTCCTGTGAGCTCATTTTGGACTGTCACCTCATCCAATTCTCCATTGCCCTGCCCAGATTGATTCAACTTCTTCAGCTGATCACTATACATCACTTTTTCATTAAAAACAACATCACGACTCCTAATTATCTTGTTAGTTCTTAGATTCCAAAATCTGAAATTGAAATCATCTGAGCCATAGCCAATAAATGTGCACCTCATAGACTTAGCATCCAACTTCTTTCTATTTTCCTTATCAATGTGCATAAAGGCTTCACAACCAAAAACTTTGAGATATGAGAGATTTACCTTTTTACTTGTCCATGCCTCTTCTGGAATTCCACCATCCAGAGCTGTAGAGGGTCTTCTGTTAATCAGGTACACTACAGTGTCAACAGCTTCTGCCCAAAACTCTAAGGGCAAACCAACGTGCAATCTCATACACCTTGCACGCTCCATTATTGTTCTGTTCATCCTTTCAGCAATTCTATTTTGATGAGGTGTCCTTGGAACCATCCTTTGCCTACGGATTCCATGCATATAACAATAATCTCTGAACTTATAGCTGCAGAACTCACCACCATTGTCAGATCTCAGGCACTTCAATCTTCTGCCTATTTCATTCTCAACCATAGCTTTCCAAATCTTAAAAATCTCAAATACATCAGATTTCTTCTTAATACAATAGATCCATACCTTTCTTGTAGCATCATCTATGAATGAAACATAGTACTATGATCCTCCAATAGAAGCAACTTAAGCCGGTCCCCACACGTCTGTGTGAACAAGCTGCAACTTATGCTTCTTCTTTGTTGACCCAGTCTTAAGAAAACTCACCCTCTTCTATTTTCCAAACACACAATGCTCACAAAATTCCAGATCTATGCTTTTCAAATCTGAAAGCTCACCTTTAGACTTAAGAATTGACATCCCCTTCTCGCTCATGTGGCCAAGCCTTGAGTGCCACAATTTAGCATCCACATCTGAAGTAGATAATACAGAAGGAGAAATATTAGTAACATAGTTACATAAATAGAGAGTACCTACTCTCTTACCTCTGGCCATAACAAGTGCACCCTTGGTCACCTTCCAAGATTCAGCTGTGAGGGTTACTGTACAACCCTCATCCCCTAACTTTCTTGCAGAAATCAAATTCCTCTTCAAGCTAGGAACATGCATAACATCTCTCAACACCCATGTGTTTCCATTCTGTATTTTCAGCTGCACTTTACCTTTGCCAATTATTTTACAAGACTCATCATCCCCTAAATACACTATTCCAAAATCTCCATGGATATAGTCACTAAAATATTCTCTATTAGGGGTAGCATGAAAAGATGCACCAAAATCTAACACCCAAGATTCTATATTATTATGCAAAGAGAATATTAAAGCATATTGTGCAATACCTGCAACCTTTGCTTCTTCCTTTCCTTTGTGCTGATTGTCCTCCTTAGGCTTTGACCAACAATCTCTGCTTATGTGCCCCATCTTTCCACAATTCCAACATTGTGGCTTCTTGCCATTTCTGGATTTGGATCTACCTCTCACCTTAGACTTAGATCTTGATCTCCTCTTGCTCTTATTTTTTTGCCTTCCCTTGTTCTCAAAACTTAAAGCATTCCCTGATGTTTCCTCTATGCTTTTCCTACGAATTTCTTCATTCAAGATAACATTAACAACATCCTCTACTTTTAAAATATTTGAAGCAGATGCAGTATTACTAACTGCCATTACCAAGCTATGCCAAATTTCAGGCAAAGAACATAATATTAAAAGAGCTTTAATTTCATCATCAAACACAATATTGACTGAACTTAATTGATTAACAATTCCATGGAAATCATTCAGATGGTTAGATACAGATCCACCTTCCTGCATACACAAATTAAATAACTGCTTCATAAGATATACCTTATTAGAAGCTGAGGGTTTTTCATACAAATTTGCTAAAGTAGTCATCAACTCTATCGTTGTTTTTGCCTGTGATAAATTAGATATCACAGTAGATGCTAGACTCAGTCTTATAGACCCCAGAGCCTTTCTATCAAGAACTTCCCATTCTTCATCATCCATGTCTGTGGGATTCTTTGTAATCCCACCTAACGGTAAGTATAGATCTTTCTGATACAAATAATCCTCTATCTGCATTCTCCAATGTTGATAATTTTTTCCATTGAACTTCTCCATTCTCAGTTTACTTTCTTTTGCCATTGCTTCTCCCACTCAAAGAGAAATCCCTGCAGAAACCCCTGTGAGCAACCTGTAATCAATACACACTACACAAATCTGAACCACCTGTTAGTGAACCTGAGCTCTGATACCACTTATTGGATATCAAGCTCTAAACCTACAACCAAACTCTGATACCACTTTTTGGGGATCAACCAACAATTTGATTACACTTATGAAAGCAATAAACCATGGAATTAAATCAGATAGATAAGTAACTAGAATGATAAATAGCAAAGAACAAGAGATACAAGAAACCACCCTGAAAACTTGTATTAAACTCTTTACAAAAGGAATACAATTGAAGAAACTTCTTTCTTCCACACCTCTCTTAGATGTACAGATCTCTCTCTAGATCTCTTTCCCTCAAGAGCTCTCTCTCTCAAGTACAATCAACTCAACAACCTGGAATGATTCACCTATATAATTCTATACTGTTCTTCAACATACACTCATACAATAAGCTAAGAAGATCTTTCCTACATATAGAATTAGGAAACTTGAGCATGCATATACAACCAACAGTTATGCCTCTTGAACAAGGGCTCTAAAAATAGTCTTACTAATAATAGAGACGCGGACTTAAGACTACAACTTAATCTCATCATGCAAACACTCTGTTCTGTCCTCGGAAATAGTTTTCTAGACGCACAGGTAACCGACGCTAGTTCCTACCTACTTGCCTGTGACCGATGTCGGCCGATCCCTACCGACGCTGGCGTCTCCTCAACTGTTCCTGACTGACGTCGATCGCTCTTGACTGACGCCGGTGACTGTGTAAACCTGCAACTTTGGTAATGCGCTCCTTGATGAAGCTTTTAGGCTCCACACCTTAACAGTGAGTTTGTTGTAATTTAGTTAATGATATGGTAAAGTCATCAGATGCACTAGGGCCAAATTGGGTTAGTTAGTGTCTACCAAACTCATCCCATGTGAGATTTACATGTGTCTTTTCTAATCAATGGTAGTATTGAATACCTTCATATTCCAAGTTAAATGAAACTATTAATTTTTTTTGATATATGGAATTTTGATGAGACAAAAATAAGGATCTCCCTTCCAAAAGTAGTTGGTAGGTGTAGATACCATAATTGAATATTTATAACATCTCAGTCTTGTACATTTGACAAGTATCAATCAGGGTTATACCCTTTAGTTCTAGACCTCCCTGCTACTAAAAGGCTTGCATTTACCATTTCATTGTGCCTAAATGCTTATCTATTATATTCTATATCATTTTGATGACCTAGCTATCCTATATTACACAAAAATCTTAAGCTCTAATAAACATCCTTCACTGTCAGTTTCAAATCCATACCTATTTTCTATCCTTCTAAACACTAACAACCACAAAAGGATAGTGTGCTGATGGTAGTGTCCAGATCTTTATCTAGTGTCCAATAGTAAAAAATCATCTAAATTATAAATGTTTCAAAACTTATGGGTTAGATTATTTTTATTATTGAACCATACTATGATATATTTTCAAAAGGTGTGGTATAAATATAAGTCTAAGCCTTCTCATTCCTCATCTAGAAAATACCCTATCGTGATAACTACATAAGTCTAAGGCTGTCCTTAGAGTATTGACTATGTAGGCAACACCCATTGATAGAGGGGTCTTTGGGGTCAACTCAACACCATGAGCCTACTAACTCATTTTTAGCAAATTCATTCGAAGGGCAAAGATGGGTGAAGAGCTAGGGTTTGATCAATCAACAAAGAATTATAACATGTACCCTAGATCTGAGTACATTGGAAAAAAGGTGATAGAAAAATCATAACAATGAAGTTGGTTGCAGCTAAATCCATTCATTATTTCCTACTAGGCACCTATGTTAAATTCAAACTAACATTGATGGTAATGTCCAAATTTGATGGTAGTGTCTATAGCCACAAAATTATAACTTTTAGATTATGATGACTAATGTAGAATACCGATCTTACAAACTTTACACCTATTTCTAGTCTAAATCTACCTACACACAATAAACCCATCTAAGTTTCATTTATCTTTGGTATTGCAATCAATTGAACATCTTTCAAATCAAGTACTTTTTATATTTAACATATCTCAGTATTATAATTCAAAATATTTAATTATTTGAATTTAAAAATTAATTGACATGATATAGATTAGTTTATCATACTTGTGCTTGAACTATTTATATATTCTTAACCCTACACCCCAACATCTAAATTTAGGGTTAAAAATTTGGTGAACTTGATCTATGTGTCTCTTCATGTAAGCCCTATCTTTCCCTAGGGTATTCAGACTCCTAAGGTTTTTTCTTGCTATTTTTTTAGATATATTTTATTATTTGTATGCAACCTAGGCGTAGCCTTAGATTAGGTTGTGTTTATATTAAACACCCAGAGCTTCTTATTTTACCAAATAAGATGGCACAAACTAATGAAGTATCAAATTCTATGCCTACTGAGAATGCCAATAATGAACTAAACAAAATGCCGAAGAGGTTATCATAGAAGATGATTCTAATCATAAAAATAATGAATCTTATGTAAATAAAGAACAAAAAAATAAATCAAGAGCAAGTGCAAACTATTGTTATGTTTTGAGAGTGTATTCATCAAAATCCCAAGGATATTGATGAAATCCTCAAAACCATATTGGAAACTAAAACAACAAAAATCATAGATAAACAACCACGTGCATCTATTGATCATGCTAGCTATGGGACATCCTCACATTCTTGTTTATTTCCCCTTGAGCACATAATCAATTCCTACATTTAGTGGGGGCACAGGTTATGTGTTTACACCATTGATATCTAAAATAAATACTATTATTGCTATGTCCTCCATGGGAACCACTAGCACTTCAACCCAGTTACTAGTTTCAATGCCTATATCAACTCAAACCATGGGTACAACCCCTTTGGTAACTTCTTAAAATTCAAACCTTAGCAATAAAAATATACAATATCTTGTATAAACTATAATTTTTTTAAAAGATTAGGTTACCAATATTGAGCAAAATTATATGAAATCACCTTATGCTATTGATTCACAAGATGTGTTGCATAATCCTCTTACACCTGAAATAGATTTGCACCCTTTGCCAATTGGTTTTATCACACCAAAGCTCACATTTTATGATGGTAAGGGTGATCCTAAACAAGATCTCCAATATTTCTATGCGGAATGCCTTTATTATGCCTCAAATGATAAAATATTGACCAAGTTATTTCTAAAGAGCCTAACAGACTATGCTTTGTTATGGTTTTATGATTTAAAAATCCAATCAATGAGAGCATTAAAACCTCTAGCGATAAATTTACAACACATTTATCTATCAACATCACTAAAAAGATGTCATATGCTAAAATTATAAAGATAAAACAAGGAACTAATGAACCTATCAATGATTATGTTTTGAGATAAAAAATATTGTTGCCTAAAATGACAAATCCAATGGCAAATAAAGAACTTCAAGACATCTTTAAGAAAAATTTTCTTGCCCCATTACATGAGTCTATTGTTTTCAAAAAGTTCAAATATATTGATGATGTATGCCATATTTTTTGAGATCATGAAATGAAACTTATTTCCTTCAACAAGCTTAAGTATTTAGTAAACACATTGACTACATCTAATACCAAATTTCATATCAAACACATCTATAAGGTGAAACCTACAAAATCTAAAAAGGAAACAATCATAATGGTTAACACTATGTCATAATAACCTAATGGACTCATCTTATCTAATTCACCTAAGAGATAGATTACATGATTACCTGAGTCTCTAGTTTCTTTAATTCAAAAGCTTGTGGAGTGTCATCTCATATCTCTCCCTCCTCCCATATAGTATGATATGAGTCAACCTCTATCCAAAGGATCTAATAAAAATGTATATTATGACTATCACCAAGGCCTCAGGCATTCTATAAACAAATGTTATTGCAGAGATGAAATATAAATTATATATCACCTCAATCTTGTATACTTGGAAATTATTTCTCATGGTTGTACCATTTAGATCTAAGGCCTTCTTATAATCAAAAGGCTAGAATTTTCTATATCTTATACATATTTATTATCTTTTGGTCCAAAGATATATTATTCTAATGACTAAGCCTTTTGTACTACTTGAAATACTATTAACCTACTTAGTATCATCTTATGCAGGTTTTGGACTTGTACCCATTTTCTATCTTCTTGAACACTTGTGTTCCAACTAGATGCCTACGTCAAAGCGAGTGTCCTATGCCAAACTTAGTGTCCACTACCTTAAAGGTCATTATATTTACAAATGAAACATATACCTATGATTGGCCTAAGTATTTTCACATCTAATATTTATAAAAGCGATTGATATATACAAGATCATCCCTCATTCATACCTCACCGAGCACAAACCTAAAAACCCATAAGGAAACTTACAAAACCACTCAATAAAGCATTCAAGTGAGCAAAGCTTCCCTATTATTTCCTATTTTAATACCAGTCATAGAGAAAATTGATCTATAGTTTTGAATTACTAAAGGAACAGTCCATTAGCCATATTTTCCAAATTACAAGCTAGGTTACTCTATGTATTTTATTATCACACGTTACATCTTGATACACAAAAAAACCAACATGTAGGGGAGAACTACATAACTTTGAGGCCTTTTTCAAATTATTATCTATGTAGGTAATGCCCATTAACAAAGGGGTCCTTGGGGAAGCTCAAAACCATGTGCCCACTAACCCATTTTTCCCACAGTCACTCAAAGGGTGAAAAGGCTAGGTTTGATTATTTGACAAATAAAAACAACCGATGTATGAGATATGAATACACAAGAGTAAAGGTGATAGAAAACCCAAAAGGTTCTAGGTGGTCACATCCATATATAATTGATATTTCGTATTAGACACTTACATCCAAATTAAATAATAGCATCGATACGAATGTTTAAATCTAATGTAAATTTCCAAGGCCACATAGTAAAAAAGACTCTAGATCTAACATGATTCTAGTTTATTCTATATTAGATCTGCACATGCATAGTAAACCAACTAAGCACTCTTATTTTTGAAATTTAGAACATTATTTATCTGAGTTTATAAATTGATTAGCCTACTATAGACCTATTTACACCCTTGTGCTTATTAATTTTTATATTCTTAATCCTATACTATATTGACCCATCTCAATTTAGGGTTAAACATTTGGTTAACTTGACCTTTGATCCCCAAAACCCTAAATATTGATCTAGGGTTTACTAATTCTCTATTTCTAATTTTTGAGTTTTGATTTAATAATATTTCACAAATTAATAATTAGATTTCATTTTATTACAAATATGTGCAATATGGATGCATATATAGCCCATCTTAGGCTCAAATTTGTGATTATCACTACATTTTATTATTATAATTACTTAATCAGACCTATCATTCAATAAAATAGACAAATTCATCAATATAATGAGAGGGTTTTAAAAAAAATATATTTTAATACATATTTATAATTATTTTTGTAATAAAATAGAGCAAGTGCCTTATAAACCTAAACTTATGGGAGGTGACTTTATTAAAAAATTGGGCAACACAGATGTTAAAATTTCAATCCTCAAAATTACAAACCACTCTAATATCTATAATGATATCTTATATGAAACATTGCATGATTCTAAAGTACTAAGTGACATAACATTGGATACTTTTAAAATTATTATACAAGATATAACACACAATTCAAATGTTATTACCTTTGGTTATAAAGATGTGTCCTCAAAGAATATCATTCATCAAGACTTGCCTTTGTCAATGCAAATTCCTCTTCCCAAACAAGAAAATCAAAATGAACATATGTAATAGATCTCAAAGACATAAATGATACTATGGATAAAATTTCTCTTAGACTTGTTAAACAAGTCACCACCATACGAGGATATTTGTCTGAGAACATTACATAAGACAACCTTGCCAAACAATGTGGAGCCACCATATATGGCCTTTGTTTTAAATTTTACCAAATGGACCAAGCATAATGTCTCTAATAAAAATAAGGCTTTACCATACACACATAATAATGGAGGTAGGTTTCCTACATCTAATCATATACCTATTCATTCAGACATAGATGTCAAGGTTACAATAGAACCCACCACATCGACATATACACTATTAAAAAAACCTAATCAACTTATCTTATCCAATGCACCAAAGAGACAATTTACATGCTTACCTGAGTCTCTAGCTTCATTACCTTTGAGTATTGTAAAGTGTCACCTCATATCTCTCCCTCATCCTATAGAGGTTGATATGAGTTGGCCTCTTCTTAAAGGATATGATACTACTGCATATTGTGACTATAAACAAAGCTCTGAGCATGTTACTAATTGATATTATAGCTTGAAGCATAAGACATTATTGATAAAAAATAACGTACAATTGATGATCTTCCTAAATATTCAAGGTCAAAACTTAGTGCCCATCTAAACCAAAATATGTTTACGGATCCATTGAAATATCATTCTCAACAAAATCCAGAAGTGAAAATGGCATGTAATGTACATCCATAACAAATACTTTAAATTAAATAATTCAAACAACATATACGCTAGCTAAATATAATGATTACATTATTTAAGGGTGGTGCTTACTTTTGGAATAACCATGCTCATCCTACACAAGCAAAAACCACTTGTAATGTAATATGTTTTCAACAACTTGGGTTTGTAATAAAAGACTTAAAACATAAAGGAAATTGGAAATAATCCTTGAGAAACATAATAATTTCAATTGCTTGTGGTCCTAAGGTGATTCAAACAAGGGTTTGGGTCATGCGACACACATTTCAATACATAATCATAATAGAAACCCTTTGGTTATATAAAATGGAAGCAAAAATTGACTAAAATCAGCAAGATATCTCCTTTTCTCACAAGGAAAAATTGATCCATATTCCACTTGATGGTAATCACCCTTCTACTTTACAAGTAAATCATGAAGAAGAATAGGGCATGTACTATTTTCACCTATCCAAACCATGATCCAAATAATGCAAATGATCCAACGTAAGGTTGAACATATCAAATATTCCAAAAATGCCAAAAATATTAAAAAATTAAAAAATATTTTTAGCATTTACATGTTCCTATTATCTCTTTGGAATCTATGTTATTAGTTCCATGTTGGTAGATAACATATAATATATTTTTGTATCCTCATGTGTTTCACACATCTTTTGAGTGTGATACATGCATACCCACACATATGATCTATGAACTTTCAGATGTTGGCCATCCCTCTACTCATGTTATTTGCACATTAGGGACATCTACTTCTTTGATCATGATATATCCAAGTTACATTATTCTATCATCAGTTTTCATTATCATGTTTGAGCTTACATACTTACACATGCCTTTATCCATGCTTATATATTTTGTAGTTTATTTGATATGATATGTACTTAATGTTTTTGATAACACATATATTCAGAAGCTATAGGAAATGTTTATGTTGGTTGCTTATGCTCCATGATTTCCATTTGTGCACTTCCTTGAATGTCTTATCTTGCATTTTATTGATTGTTCAAGCATTTGAATATGTTTCATTATTGGTGGCCTCCCTGCCTATGTTAACATATTATGACATTTACATATGTCATAATTTGTTGTATGTTGACATTTAAATATGTCATTTCTTACTTTATGGACATTTTACTAAGTTGTCTCTTTTGATTATGATGCATTGAACATGCCCCTTGTTTGAGGTCTCCTTGGACCACTGCCTTTTGATTTGATTTTGAGTACTCTCATGTGTGTCAGATTGCTTCTTGAGCTTGTATTATTATTATTATTATTACTATTTATATGTTTCCATGATTGACATCATGCACCTTAAGACTTGATGTGATCACATACTATGTACCTCATTACTACATCTACCTAGACATATTAATCATATATGTTACATGATACATTCACATATTATATAATTATCTTATCCTTTTGAGGTAAGGTGATTACCAATTTCTACTTCCCCTCACCTCAAAAGGGGGGCATGTCATAGAGGCATGGATTTTACACTTTCACACTTTTATATTTTAGTGGGGGCATGCCAAAAGGGCATGACTTCCAAACTTATTCCATACTCAATATTTTCAGATTACAGTGGGGGCATGTTATAGAAGCATATTATCTACACCTATACTAGTTTTTAGTGGGGGCATGTCATGGGAGCATGTATTACACACTTGAAAAATTTCAAAATTATCTCTAATTGCACTTATATGGTTCATATACACACATGTGGTAGCATTCTATACATTGGTATCATTGTTATACCTAGGTTTTAGCTTGACATATATGAGGTGCATATGCCATGTAAAAGAGCACCTTAAATTGTAAAAATCAAATAAAATTTCAGATTTCAAATACTTCTACAAATTTTAGCCTACACTAGGATGGACTTTTATGGACTGTTATTGAGCCAATCTACTATAGTAGTTGGTTCACTTTTGGCAAGGTTGAGGTGATTACTGTATGCATATAAATTTGCTTGCCTCATCGCTTGTCACTAATATTGTTATTAGTTGACACTAATTTTGTCATATATATTGTCTATTTCATCCTTTCATCTCATTCTCCTAGTCCCCTTCTAGTCATTTGTCTTCCTTCCTTCTTCATTCGACATTATACTAACCTTATATCATCCCACAAATTAATTAATTCTTCTAACTATGTTTTATTTATCAACCAACCCCACTTATTCATTATATAATAATATAAAATTCCCATAACCCACCCACCTACCTATATCCTAGGCTCTCCTACATGCTTAATACCTAGTCTCCACCTAAGTATCCTATAAACATAGCTAAACCCCCATTAAACCCCATTAGGCTCCTCTAAAGGAGTCTAGAATGTTTCAATCCATAGGAAATTCCTCTAGATTTCTCTCTGTAGAATATTCCATGGAATTTTAAATTCCATAAAATCTCTCTCCCTTCTCTCTATTTAAACCCACTATCTCCTTCCATTTGAGAAAGGAGTTGAATGTGCTTGAAATCCATGCAACACTAGTCCATTAATCCTTTCATCAAGCTGTCAATTAATCCATGAATCCATTATATCCAAGTATATTTGATCAAGCTAATATCATGCTATTAAGAATCAGAGTTTTATGATATGATAATACATAAATTTGGGCTCCAAATTTTCAAGATTTCATTCTCCAAGCAAATAGTGATTTTGACCTAGAAATAGCAATTCTGAATTTATGGTTTTGATCTTAATAGTTATGATTATGACTTAGACCATAATTGTAGCTATTAGATATTAATTTATCTGATAATTTTGATTTTGTTTTGTAAAATCACTTCTCAATAGTCATGATTTTAATTTTTTTCTATGATTTTGAATAGTCCAGTTGCAATCCTATCAAAATCACTTATTAGTAATTACGATTTTGAATAACATCTACAATTTTGAATCTGTTGCTTGAAATTTTGATTCAATTTATAAATATATTTAATCATACTAAAAGACTTTATAATTAGATTTTATGGTGTTTTACGTTTCTATTTAACTTATTTGTTTATAGGAACATGGGTGGAATGAAAATGATAAGGTCATGAGTCTTTTGCAAAATCACTTATCTCCTATTGTAGCCTTTATTATTAATTATAATTTTGATTAGTAAAGTCATGAATATGATTTTGAGTCATAATTCAATCTTATCACAATATTAGACATTATAATCACATTTCCTAATATTTAATTTTATCTATATAGCCTTGTTGGCTGTAGGAAATAAGTTGGGATTTAGTTAAATAAAAAATCATTAAATCTTATTTTTAGAGCAATATCACTTTTAAAAAGTGGTAATTTTGATTGTTAGTCACAATTTTGACATATTTAGTTGCTATTTTAACCAGTAGCAATTTCAAAGTGTCTAGTCTACTACTTATTTTATATTCTAATGATACATACATTTTCTACTGTTTGTCTGTACATTTTTAAATTTATCTTTGACCTTTGATTTGTAGGATTGGAATTAAAATTTGACATTACACAAAGGTGTAACCCCCTAGTTATAATTTTGATTTGGCCTTAATTTAATCTTTGTAAGTTTGTAAATATTTTAAGTCTTGTATGAATTTTTAATATCACCTCTATTGTTTGCAATTTTGATCCCACAAGTTGTGATTTGCCTACTTTGTCTGCAATTTTGAACTAATAACTAGTCAACTACAAGCAAGCAATTTGTAATATCACTAAAAAAAAATATAATTTTGAAAAAATTTCCTATTTATAGTCATGATTTTGACAAAATTGTTTGTCCATAGTCCTAATTTTGTAATATTGTTAATCACAAGTTGTGGTTTTGCTATCTCACCACTAGCAGTCTACCTAACCATTTTGCAACATCATTTATCCACATTTATGATTTTATTCTGCTATTTATGATTTTATCCCTCTATATGCAATTTTGATCAAGCTACTAGCGATTTTGGTTTTTGTTTTCCTTCAAAAAATGTCTTTTTTGAGTGTTTCTTTTAAGGTAATTTTTGTTTAATCTTGATTCATTTCAAGGGTTTCACAAGTCCCAGATTGATTTAAGATATATGATTTAACAATATTTCACAAGTTAAAAATTAGATTTCATTTTATTACAAATATGTGCAATAAGGATGCATCTATAACCCATATTAGGCTGCAATTTATGATTATCACTGTGTTTTTTAATTATAATTGCTTAATTAGACATAGCATTCAATGAAATAGGCAAATTCATCAATATAATGAGAGGGTTTATTTTATTTTTTTAAAATACATATTTATAATTATTTTTGTAATAAAATAGATCAAGTCACTTATAAACCTAAAATTTATAGGATGTGACCTTATTAATAAATTGGGCAACACAAATGCTAAAATTTCAATCCTCAACCTTCCAAACCACTCTAATATCTTTAATGATATACTATATGAAGCACTCTATGATACCTATGTACTAAGTGACATAAAATTGGCTACTTTTGAAAATATTATGCAAGATCTAACACACAATGCAAATTTTATTACCTTTGGTTGTAAAGATATGTCCTCAAATAATATCATTCATCAAGACTTGCCTTTATCAATGAAAATTGCTCTTCACAACCAAGAAAATCAAAATGATCATATGTAATAGATCTCAAAGACATATAATGATGATATTAGACTTGTTAAACAAGTCACCACCATATGAGGGTAGTTGTGTGAGAATAATACATATGCCAACCTTGCCAAATAATGTAGAGCCACCATATATGGCCTTTGTGTTTAATTCAATCAAATGAGCCAAGCATAATTTCTATACTAAAAATAAGGGTTTACCATAACCACATAATAATGGAGGTTGTTATCTTACATCTAATCACATACTAGTTCATTCAGACATAAATGCCAAGGTTGCAATGGAATCCACCATATTGGCTGACACACTATTACAAAAACCTAATCGACTTATCTTATCCAATGCACTAAGGAGACAATTTACACTCTTACCCAAGTCTCTAGCTTCATTACTTTTGAAGCTTGTAAATTGTCACCTCATATCTCTCCCTCATCCCATAGAGGTTGATATGCATTAGCCTCTTCTTAAAGGATATGTAATACTGCATATTGTGACAATCACCAAGGCCCTTAACATGCTACTAACTGATGTTATACCTTGAAGCATAAAATCCAAGACCTTATTGATAACCAAAAACTTACATTTGATGATCTTACAAAATATTCAAGGTCAAAACTTAGTGCTCATTTGAACCAAAAGATGTTTACGAATCCATTAAAAGATCATTCTCAACAAAATCCAGAAGTGCAAATGGCATATAATGCACATCTATAACAAATACTTCAAATTAAATAATTCAAAAAATATACAACCAGTAAAATCTAATGATTACATTATTTATGGGTGGTGTTTACTTTTATCATAACCAAGTTACACCTACACAAGCAAAAACAACTTGTAATGTAGATTTTTTCAATAACTTGGGTTTGATTTAAATGACTTAAAACATAAAGGATGTTGGAAATAGTCATTGGGAAACATAATAATTTTGATTGCTTACCATCCTAAAGTGATCCAAATAAGGGTTTGGGTTATGCCACAAAAAATTCAATACATAATCATAGTAGAAACCCTTTGGTTATATAAAAAAGAAGCAAAAATTGACCAAAATTAATAAGGTATCTCCTTTTCTCAAAACAAAAAATTAATCCATATTCCACATGATGGTAATCACCCTTCTAATTTACATGTAAATCATGAAAAGGAACATGACATGTACCATTTTCACCTATCAAAACATTATCCAAACAATGCAAATAATCCAAGCTAAGGTTGAACATATCAAATATTCTAGAATAACCTAAAAAATTCAAAAATTTAAAAATCCAAAAATATTTTCAGCATTTACATGTTCTATTATTTCCTTGACATATATGTTGTTAGTTCCATGTTGGTAGATAACATATCATATATTTATATATCCTCACATGCTTCACACATCCTTTTAGTGTGATACATGCATACCCACACATATGATTTAGGCACTTTCAAATGTTGGGTCATTCCTCTACTCATGTCATTTGCACATTGGGGGCATCTACTTCTTTGATCATGAAATATCCAAGTTACATTATTCTATGATCATTTTTTATTATCATGTTTGAGCTTACATACTTACACATGCCTTTATCTATGCTTATATATTTTACAGTTTACTTGATATGCTACGTACTTAAATTTTTTGCTAACACATATATCCAAAAGCTAGTATGACATGTTTATGTTGGTTGATTATGTTCCATGCTTTCTATTTATGCACTTATTTGAGTGTATTGTCTTGTATTTTATTGCTTGTTTGAGAATTTGAATATGTTGTATTGTTGGTGGCCCCCATGCTTATGTTTGCCTATTATGACATTTACATATGTCATAGTTTGTTATATGTTGACATTTAAATATGTCATTTCTTTATTTATAGACATTTTTATAAGTCATGTCCCTTTTATTATGATGTATTTGAGCATGACCCTTGTTTGAGATCTCCTTGCACCATTATATTCTGATTTGATTTTGAGTGATCTTGTGTGTGTGTTTGATTGCCTCTTCAGCTTGTATTATTACTATTTATATGTTTTCATGATTCACATCATGCACCTTATGACTTGATATGATCACATACTATATACTTCATTACTACATCTACCTAGACATGTTAGTCCTATATGTTACATGATACATTCACATATGACATAATTATCTTATCATTTTGAGGTAAGGTGATTACCAATTTCTACTTCCCCTCACCTCAAAAGGGGGCATGTCATAGAGTCATGTATTTTTCACTTTCACACTTTTAGATTTCAGTGGGGGCATGCTAAAAAGGCATGATTTCCACACTTATTTAATACTCAATATTTTCAAATTATAGTGGGGGCATGTTATGTAAACATGTTCTCCACACCTATACCAGTTCTCAATTTTAAATTTTAGTGGTGGAATGTCATGGAAACTATGTTTTATTTGTCAACCATCACCACTTATCCATTATATGGGAATTTGAAATTCCCATAACCCACTTACCTACCTAGTACCTAATCTCCACCTAATTCTCCTATAAACCTAGTTAAATCCCCACTAAATGCCATTAGGCTTCTCTAAAGGAGTCTAGATTGTTTCATTCCTCCTCCAACTTTCTAGATATTTATCTCTATTGAAAATTCCATAAAATATCCCTCCCTTCTCTCTATTTAAATGCACCATCTCCTTTCATTTGAGGAAGGAGTTGAATGTGCAAGAAATCCATGTTACACCAGTCCATTAATCCTTTCATCAAGCTATTAACTAATCCATGAATCTATTCTATCCAAGTATTTTGATCAAGCGAATATCATGATGTCAAGAATCCAAGTCTATGGTCTAATAAGACATGGATTTGGGCTCCAAAATTTCAAATTCTCATTCTCCAGGTAAATAACAATTTTGACCTACAAATAATTATTCTACATTTGTGGTTTTGATCCCGATAGTCATGATTCTGACTTAAACCATAATCGTAGTTATTAGCCATTAAATTATCTGACCATTTTGTTGTAGTTTTGTAAAATCTCTTCTCAACAATCATGATTCTTATTTCTCTCTACGATTTTGAATAGTCTAGTTGCAATCTTATCAAAATTGATTATTAGTATTTATGATTTTGAATAACATCTATAATTTTGTCTCAATTACGATTTTGATTCATCTTATAAACTGCCTTTAATCATACTGAGAAACTTTATAATTAGATTTTTTGGTGTTTTGAATTTTTCTCTGACTTATTTATTTATAATAACATGGGTGACTGAAACTGATAAGGTTATGGGTCTTGTGAAAAATTGCTTATATCTTGTTGTAACCTTTATTCTCAATTTTGATTTTGATTATCACGACTTTGATTTTGAGTTATAAATTGGTCTTATCACAATATTAGACATTATAATCACATTTCCTAATATTTTATTTATCTACCTAACCTTGTTGGTTACATGAAATAAGCTAGGATTTAGTCATATAAAAAATAATTAAATCCTATTTTTATAGCAACATCACTTTTACAAAGTGGCAATTTTGATTTTTAGTCACAATTTTGACATATTAAGTTGCAATTTTGACCAAAAACAATTTTAAAGTGTCTAGTTTACCACCTATTTTATATTCTGACTCTACATGTATTTTCTATTATCTGTCTGTATGTATTCAATCTATCTCTAAACTTTATTTTGTGGGATTGGACTTAAAATTTGACATTAAGCAAAACCACAACCCCTTAGTTGTGATTTTGATTTGGATTTAATTTAATCTTTGTAAGTTTGTAAATATTTTAAGTATTTTACAAATTTTCAATATCACCTCTATTGTTTGTAATTTTGATCCCACAAGCTATAATTTTACCTAGTTTGTTTATAGTTTTGAAATGATAAATAGTCGACTTTAACCAAGCAATTTGCAATTTTACTAGTCGATAATTATGATTTTGACAAAATTGCCTATTTGCAGTCATAATTTTACAATATTGCTAATCACATGTCGCATTTTTGGTATCTCACCTATGGTAGTCAGCCTAACCATTTTTCAACATTGCTTATGTGCATCTATGATTTTGGTCTGCTATTTATAATTTTGTGCCTCTGTATTTAATTTTGATTAACAACTGATTGTGTATCTACAATTTTGATCAAACTAGTAGCAATTTTGCTCTTTGTTTTCATTCAAAAATTGTCTTTATTGAGTACTTATTTTAAGATCATTTTTGGTGAATCTTGAGTCATTTTGAAGGTTCTACAAGTCCTAAATTCATTTCTAATTTTTGATTCAATAATATTTCACAAGTTAAAAATCAGATTTCTTCTTATTACAAATATATGTAATATGGATGCATCTATATCCTATATTAGGATCTAATTTGTGATTATCACTTTTGTTTGTTATTATAATTGCTTAATCAGACCTATCATTCAATGAAATAGGAAAATTCATCAATATAATGAGAGGGTTTTAAAACAACAATTTTTTTTAATACATATTTATGATTCTTTTGGTAATAAAATAGAGAAAGTCCCTTATATATTCAAACTCATGGGAGGTGACCTTATTAACAAATTGGGAAACATAAATGCTAAAATTTTAATCCTCAAACTTCCAAACCACTCCAATATCTATAATGATATCCTATAGGAAGCATTGTGTGATACCTAGGTACTAAGTAAGATAACAATGGATACTTTTGAAAATATTATGCAAGATCCAACACATAATGCAAATGTTATTACCTTTGGTTGTACAGATGCATCCTCAAAGAATATCATTCATCAAGACTTGCCTTTTATCAATGCAAATTCATCTTCCCAGCCAAGAAAATCCAAATGAGCATATACAACAGATCTCAAAGACAATAATGATGTTATGGATAAAATTTCACCCTTAGACTTGTTAAACAAGTCACCACCATATGAGGGTATTTTTGTGAGAACATTACATATGACAACCTTTCCAAACAAAGTAAATCCACCATATGTGGCATTTGTGTTTATTTCTAACAAATGAACCAAGCATAATGTCTCTACTAAAAATAAGGGTTTACCATATGCACATAAAAATGGAGGTATTTATCCTACATCTAATCACATACCTCTTTATTTAGACATAAATACCAAGGTTGTAATGGAACCCACCACATTGGTTGATACAATATTACAAAAACTTAATCGACTTGTCTTATCCAATGCACCAAGGAGATAATTTAGATGCTTACCTGAGTCTCTAACTTCAGTACTTATGAAGCTTGTAAAATGTCACCTCATATCTCTCCCTCATCCTATAGAGGTTGATATGAATTGGCCTCTTTCTAAAAGATATGATACTACTACATATTGTGACTATCACCAAGGCCCCGAGCATGATACTAACTATTGTTATACTTTGAAGCATAAAATATAAGACTTATTGATAACCAATAAATTACATATGATGATCCTCCCAAATATTTAGGTTCAAAACCTAGTGCCCATCTGAACCCAAATATGTTTACGGATATATCAAAAGATCATTCTTAACAAAATCCAAAAGTGCAAATGACATGTAATGCACATCCACAATAAATGCTTCAAATTAAATAATTCAAACAACATTCATGCCAGGCAAATCTAATTATTACATTAATTATGAGTGGTGCTTACTTTTGGCATAACAATGTTCATTCTACACAAGAAAAAAGCACTTATAATGTTATATGTTTTCAACCACTTGGGTTTGATCTAAAAGACTTAAAACGTAAAGGACGTTGGAAATAATCCTTAAGAAACACAATAATTTTGATTGCTTGTGGTCCTATAGTGATTCAAACAAGCGTTTAGGTTATGCCACAAAAAATTTAATACATAATCATAATAGAAACCCTTTGGTTATATAAAATGGAAGCAAAAATTGACCAAAATAAATAAGGTATCTTCTTTTCTTAGAAGGAAAAATTAATCCATATCCCACATGATGGTAATCACCCTTCTAATTTATAAGTAAATCATGAAGAGGAACAAGCCATGTAACATTTTTACCTATCCAACCATGATACAAACAATTCAAATGATCCAACCTAAGGTTAAACATATCAAATATTCTAAAAATACCAAACAAATTCAAATATTCAAACATATTTTTAGCATTTACATGTTCTATTAGATCCTTGGCATTTATGTTTTTAGTTCCATGTTGGTAGATAACATATCATATATTTATATATATTCACACATTTCACACATATTTTGAGTGTGATATAGACATACCCACACATATGATCTATGCAATTTTAGATGTTACGCCATCCCTCTACTCATTTCATTTGCACATTTGAGGCATCTACATGATATATCCAAGTTACATTATGCTATGATCATTTTTCATTATCATGTTTGAGCTTACATATTTACAAATGCCTATATCCATGCTTATATTTTTCATAATTTACTTGATATGATACATACTTAACTTTTTTACTATCAAATGTATCGATAAGCTAGTATGACATGTATATGTCAGTTGCTTATGTTCCATGCTTTCCATTTATGCACTTGTTTGAGTGTCTTATCTTGCATTTGATTGCTTATTCAAGCATTTGGATATGTTTCATTGTTGGTGGCCCTAGTGCTTATGTTTGCTTATTATGACATTTGCATATGCCATAGTTTGTTGTATGTTGACATTTAAATATGTCATTTCTTGATTTATGTACATTTTACTAAGTCACATCCCTTCGATTGTGCTACATTTGAACATGCCCCTTGTTTGAGGTCTCCTTGGACCATTATTTTTTATTTGATTTTGTGTATTCTTGTGTGTGTGTGTTTGATTGCTTATTAAGATCATATTATTACTATTTATATGTTGCCATGATTCAAATCATGCACCTTAGGACTTGATATGATCACATACTATGTACCTCATTGCTACATCTACCTAGACATGTTACTCATATATGTTACATGATACATTCACATATATTATACAATTATCTTATCCTTTTAAGGTAAGGTGATTACCAGTTTATAATTAGCCTCACCTAAAAATGGGGGGGGGGGATGTCATAGAGGCATGGTTTTCACACTTTCACACTTTTAGATTTTAGTGGGGGCATGACAAAAAGGCATGACTTCTACATTTATTCAATACTCAATATTTTTAGATTACAGTGGGGGCATGTTATGGAAACATGTTATACACACCTATACCAGTTCTCAATTTCAGATCTTAGTGGGGGAATGTGATGGGAACATGTCTTCCACACTTGAAAAATTTCAAACTTATCTATAATTGCAATTATATGATACAAATACATAATTGTGGTAGCATTCTATACATTGGTGCCATTGTTATACCAAGGTTTTATCTTGAAACATATATAAAGAACATATGCCATGAAAAAGATCAACTTAAATTGGAAAATTAAATAAAATTTCATATTTAAAATACTTTTAAGTACTTTAGCCTACACCAAGATGAAATTTTATGGATTGTTATTGAGCCAATATACTGCAGTAGTTGGTTCACTTTTGGCAAGGTTGAGGTGATTAGTGTATGTATCTAGATTTGATTAGCTCATCACTTTTCACTAATATTGTTATTATTTGACACTAATTTTGACATATATTTCATCTATTTCATCCTTTCATCTTATCTTCCTCATCCCCTTATAGTCATTTGTCCATCTCCTTTCTTCATTCTACATTATACTAACCTTAGATCATCTGACAAATCAATTAATTATTATAACTATGTTTTATCTGTCAACCAATACCACTTATCCATTATATGGGAATTTAAAATTTCCATAACCCACCTACCTACCTATCTCCTAGGCTCTCCTACTTACCTAGTACCTAGTCTCTACTTAATTCTCCTATAAACCTAGCTAAACCCCCACTAAACCCCATTAAGATCCTCTAAAGTAGTCTATATTGTTCCAATCCTCCTCCAAATATCTAGATATTTCTCTTTATAAAATTACATAAAATCTCCCTCCATTCTCTCTATTTAAACCCATAATCTCCTTCCATTTGAGTAAGGAGTTGAGTATGCTAGAAATCCATATTACACTAGTCCATTAATCATTTCGTCAAGCTATCAATTAATTCCATGAATCCATTCTATCCAAGTCTTTTGATCAAGTTAATATCAATCTGTCAAGAATTCAAGTCTATGGCCTGATAAGACATGGATTTGGGCTCCAAATTTTCAAAATCTTATTCTCTAAGAAAATAGCCATTTTGACCTATAAATAATGATTCTACATTTGTAGTTTTGATCTTGATAGTCATTATTTTAACTTAGATCATAATCATAGATATTAAATATTAATTTATCTAACTATTTTATTGTAGTTTTGAAAAATCGCTTCTCAAAAGTCATGATTCTGATTTCTATCTATGATTTTGAATAGTCTAGTTGCAATCTTGTCAAAAATGCTTATTAGTATTTTCAATTTTGAATAACTTCTGTGATTTTTACTTTGTTAGTTGAAATTTTGATTCAACTTATCAACTACCTTTAATCATGATTAAAGACTTTATAATTAGATTTTATGGTGTTTTTACATTTTTGTTTGACTTATTTGTTTACAAGAACATGGGTGACTTGAAATGGATAAGGTCATGAGTCCTGTACAAAATTGCTTATCCCCTATTGTAACTTTTATTCCCAATTATGATTTTTATTAGTAGAGCTATGACTTTGATTTAGAGTAATAAATTGGTCTTATCACAATATCAGACATTATTATCACATTTCATAATATTTTAATTAATTATCTAACATTTTTGGCTACAAGAAATAAGTTGGGATTCAGTCAAATAAAAAATATTTAAATCCTATTTTTAGAGTAACATCACTTGTATAAAGTGGAAATTTTGATTGTTAGTCATGATTTGTACATATTAAGTTATGATTTTGAGTAGTAGTAATTTTAAAGTGTCTAGTCTGCCACCTATTTTATATTCTAACTATACATATATTTTTTATTATCTGTCTATACATTTTAAATCTTCCTCTAACCTTTGTTTTTGTAAGATTGGATGGAAAATTTGAAATTAAGCAAAGGCACAACACCCTCGTTGCATTTTTGATTTGGCCTTAATTTAATCTTCACAAGTCTTCAAAAATTTTATGTCTTGTATAAATTTTTAATATCACCTTTGCTATTTACAATTTTGATCCGATAAGTTATAATTTTGCTTACTTTGTCTTTGGTTTGAACTAATAACTAGTCAACTATAAGCAATAAGTTTGCAATATTGCAAGTCAATAATTGTGATTTTGAAAAAATTACATAGTTATAGTCATGAATTTGACAAAAACACATGTTTACAACCATGATTTTGAAATATTGTTAATCATATGTCACTATTTTTCTATCTCATGGCTAGTAGTCTGCCTAACCATTTTGAAACATCACTTATTTGCATCTGTAATTTTGGTTTGTTACTTACTATTTTGTGCCTTTGTATGCAATTTTGATTAATAAATGACTGTGTATCTATGGTTTTGATCAATCTAGTAGTGATTTTGATCTTTGTTCTCCTTCAAAAATTATATTTGTTTAGTGCTTCTTTTAAGTTTATTTTTGGTGAATCTTGAGCCATTTCGAGGGTTTTGAAAGTCCCAAATTGATTTTTCTTTTAACAAGATTTCACAAGTAAAAAATTAGATTTCATTTTATTACAAATATGTGTAATATGGATGCATCTATATCCAATCTTAGGCTCCAATTTGTGATTATCACTATGGTTTCTTATTATAATTGCTTAATCAAACCAATCATTCAATGAAATAGGCAAATTCATTAATATAATGAGAGGGTTTTAAAAAATCAACTTTTAATACATATTTATAATTATTTTTGTAATAAAATGGATAAAGTGACTTATAAACCTAAACTTATGGGAGGTGACCTTATTAAAAAATTGAGAAACACATACACTAAAATTTCAATACTCAAACTTCCAAACCACTCTAATATCCATACTGATATCCTATATGAAGCATTCTATGATACCTAGGTACTAAGTGACATAACATTGGCTAGTTTTGAAAATATTATGTAAGATCTAACACACAATGCAAATATTATTATATTTGGTTGTAAATATGTGTCCTCAAAGAATATCATTCATCAAGACTTGCCTTTGCAAATTCCTCTTCCCATCCAAAAATATCAAAATGAGAATATGTAACAGAATTCAAAGACATATAATGATGTTATGGATAAAATTTCACTCTTAGACTTGTTAAACAAGTCACCACCATATGAGGGTATTTGTGTGAGAACATCACATACAACAACCTTACCAAATAATGTAGAGCCACCATATGTGGCCTTTATGTTAAATTATACCAAATGGACTAAGCATAATGTCTCTACTAAAAATAAAGGTTTACCATACCCACATAATAATGGAGGTAGTTGTCTTACATCTGATCACATGCCTATTCATACTAACACATACTTAACATTTTTACTAACACATATATCCAAAAGCTAGTATGACATGTTTATGTTGGTTTATTATGTTCCACACTTTCAATATATGAATTTACTTGAGTGTCTTATCTTACATTTTATTCCTTGTTCGAATATTTGAATATGTTCCATTGTTGGTGGACCTAGTTCTTATGTTTGCCTAGTATGACATTTGCATATGTCATAGTTTATTATATGTTGAAATTTAAATGTCATTTTGTGCTTTATGTATATTTTACCAAGCCATGTCACTTTGATTGTGCTACATTTGAACATGGCCCTTATTTGAGGTCTCCTTGGACCATTATCTTTTGATTTGATTTTGAGTGCTCTTGTGTGTGTGTTTTATTGCTTCTTGAGCTTGTATTGTTAATATTTATATATTTTCATGATTCACATCATACACCTTAGGACTTGATGTGATCACATACTATGTACCTCATTACTAAATCTACCTAGAATTTTTACTCTTACATGTTACATGACACAATCACGTATTATATAATTATCTTATCCTTTTGAGGTAAGGTGATTACTAGAGGTAAGGTGATTACCAATTTCTACTTTCCATTACCTCAAAATGGGGGAATGTCATAGAGGTATAGATTTCACACTTTCAAACTTGTATATTTTAGTGGGGGCATGCCAAAAAGGCATGACTTCCAAACTTATTTAGTACATAGTATTTTTAGATTAGAGTGGGGGTATGTTATGGAAACATGTTCTCCACACCTATACTAGTTCTCAATTTTAGATTTTAGTGGGGGCATGTCATAGGGACATGTATTCCACACTTTAAAAATTTAAAAATGATCTATAATTGTAGTTATATGATTTAGATACATAATCGTGGTAGCATTTTATACATTGGTACCATTGTTATACCTAGGTTTTAGTTTGAGACATATATTAGGTGCATATGCCATACAAAAGAGTACCTTAAATTACAAAATCAAATCAAATTTTAGATTTAAAATACTTCTATGGAATTTAGCCTACATCAGGATGGACTTTTATGGACTATTATCCAACCAATCTAATGCAATAGTTGGTTCACTTTTGGCAAGGTTGAGGTGATTGTGATCTAGGCATTTGACTCAAGAGAGTATGGTTAGTATGGTGTTATTTACAAAATGAAAACAAAATGAAATAAACACACTAATAACATAACATCTCTAGGCCTAGACACTAAGGAGAGCTTAGTTAACAAAATAAAATGACAAACATAACTAAAAATCAAGGAATGAAAACATAATAATTCCTTCACCTTCCTTGGATGCTACAAATGCCTTTGTAGTGGTGGCTTTCTTGGCTTGTGATCATGAAGTCCTTGGAAATGGAAGCTTGGCTACCTCCATCTCTCCTTGGCACCTTTGGCTTGTAGCTTGGCTTGGCTTGGAATCAATTTGGCATGGTAACACTAGTTTCTTGAAGCTTTTAGAACCAGTTTAGCATTATAACTTTGCATCAAAAAACCTTTTTAAATGATGTTGTGAGGCCTCCTATTTATATATTTTTGGATTTGATCAGAATCAACCTAAACCATCCATCTCAAGATTGAGATGTGTGGTTAAAGATTAATTCAATTTTTAGAATTAAGTTTGTAATTATCCTCATCATGACATTGGAAGAAGGGGAAATTAAGAGGCATGGAGGGCATCATGGAAGGCATTGATGAGGCACGAGAGGCATGAATCCTGATATTTGTGGCATATATGGCCTAGGGATGTCTTCCCAAGAAATGAGGTCACCTGATGATGTAGATATTTCATATTCATTTTCAAAAATAAGTATTCAACAAGTTTCCATGGAATTCTTGATTAGGCTCTAATTTGGGTTAATTAGCTCTTAAAAATGATTAAGCACTTTGTGCATAAATTATCCAAATTGATCAAAATGACTTGTTATTGGTCTAAAATTCAATTGGATTAGAAATGGAAGTCACAGTCAGATGCATTGGATCCATATTCTCATTTAGGATGTTACCAACAATAAATAACAAAGGCACATGTCTTGTGCAAGAGGTTTGATAGGAAAGAGCAATTTAGAGCACCCATGTACAAATTTGGAATTTTAACTTGAAATGATTTGATCAAAGTTAGCTAGCCCATAAATTACATTACCCCATTTAGGGATATCCTAGCCAAAATTGGCACTTGAATATATCAATTTCACATCATTTAACATGTTTTAGTGTTTTTAGGCCAAATTGTGCATTTTGGGTGGAAATTGGTCAAAAGCTTGATTAGGGGTTATTGGTGGCCAATTTTACATGTCTATAATTTACCCCTATTTGGGAAGGCATTGCAAGCTATAAGCATAGTAACATCTTCTCAAAGAATGAAAAGGTCTTGTATGCCTATAACTACAATGATGATAAACAAACTATATGATGCCCCCTCGAGGGAATAGTTGGCATAAACAAGTCAATAAACGGTCCCTTGAAAAGAAAGAAATGAAATGAGGGGATGAAAGAAAGGAAAGATGATGGGGTGAAACACAATGATATTGAAAAAGTAGTCAAAATCATTGAGAATACAAGTGGGATGGTGTACATTGGTTTTCCCAAAGGTGGTTATAAGCATTGTACCTTGATAATGACAATATGGTATGATAACACAATGATTTGCCCAAACACGATTATAATCATTAAGAATATGGAGCTACCTTACTTAGGATAGACAAAAAAGATAACATGTCCCTACATAGGCATAAAAAGTAAAGTGGTGACAACACAATGATTTGCCCAAAGGTGGTTATAACCAATGTTGTGCAATGATTTTCCCATAGGTGGTTATAATCATTAGACCTTGATTATGGTAAACATGATAAACTTGGTGGAGGATGATGACAACTTAAAATAGAGGGTAATGATGAATTGGAACAACCCACTAGTAGGGAGATGCTCATCTGAACTAATAAAGGTTGAAATTATTCATGTTTAATTACTCTATTTGGGATATGATTAGGATGGAATAAAGATGTTAGTGCTGAAGAAATGCCACCATTGCTGAATAGACTTCTTGAAGCTGAGGTTTATTATAACATGTGTCGGTAGGCATCATGATAGAACATCATGAGGACTTGGCTAAAATATGCATAAGGACTAACTCCCATAATCTAATACTCAATAGATAACAATTCACCAATGATATAAACCATGATGACAATGTAGACATATGAATATGGATGGATTAAAGTGTAAGTGTGGGCAAGGAATGACCCAAGGAACACACATAAATTGAATCAAGGAAATAATGCTAAAAGCAAACAAATAGATAGACAAACAAATAAGTATAAATAAACAAACAAACAATGCAATAAAAACCCTATGAACATTGCCCCTAAAAAATAGGTGACATTAACAAACAAACAAAATGGAGGAATAGAAGAAAAGGAAGGGGGTGACTGAGTTGTCTCCATATGCACTAGGCAAGTGGACGCTACCTACATAGTTCTATGGATGTAATATCCAATAAAAAACTTAAGGCTAAATGTAGTTCTCCCAGGGAATAAGAAGAATGTGATAATTGAGGAAAAAAATAGAATGAATGTGATATAAGAATAGGAATGGTCTTGTAAAATGGAAAGTGCATAGGAGAAAAAGACTAGAAAGGATGGAGAAACTAAAATGACAAGTGACTTACTTGTAACTTAGTAAGGGTTCCCAAAATCCTTAAGGAAAAGAAGTGGTCAATGTTTTTGTTCTTTTCTAATGATTTATTTAAATGTTTTTGGAATTGTTTTAGGGTATCTCAACTCAATCAAGAATGATGAGACACTAAATGGTTCAAGCTCACAAAATGGTGAGAACATGGCTTAGGTTGCTCATAAAATAATGAGAGCATGGCTTAGGTTACTCGCAAAATGATGAGAGCGTGGCATAGGGTGATTAAGATGAACTCAAAAAGTATTGAACACTACCTACATAGTCTTGGAGTAGGACCTCAAGTCACTATAGTTATAACTATACAGTGGAGGAACTCGACTAGTGTAGCAGCCAATTTAAATAAAATAGGCACAATGGGTAAAAAGACAGCATGGCATAGGAAGTGGCAAGTTGGTAGATTAAGGCTTAACATTGCCTCTAGCTTTCCCATAGGTGGTTATAACTAGGACACAATGGCATAGATTAATGGTACTAATTTTACCAAAGGTGGTTATAATTAGTAGCAAGATTGGTGGTAAGAAATTTTAACAAATAAAGGATGCAACTGCCAAAACTTCTATCACACTATCCCAAAATACACTCTCTATCTAAATAACTTGAAGTAACTAATGAACTAATTATTTATCTCGATGCTAAAACTACATAACAAATGACAAAACCCAAGGTCAAATGGGCTAGGCTTTAGAAGACACTGGGTTGATATAATGGAAGTGAAAAGTGGAAATGGTGAAGAGGATAGATAAGGATGGTATTTTCATAAAGAAGAATAGTTATAAAATGGCATTAACTAAAATAGTACTTACATATAATACACCTTAGCACTTAAGCATAGTATAGCTTGAGATGAATAATATTCATTAGCTTCAGAAGTTCATCACCATCTGGTGCGGCAAGCCTGTATGCTCTTGATCCATAATCTACAGTGATGATGAATGGCCATATCTAGTTTGGTTTGAATTTCCATTTATATTTCTTCTCAGTCATGGTATTCTTTTGGTTTTATTTAAGAACAAGATCACCAAGTTTAAATGTTCTATACTTAACATGATAATTATAGTGGCCTTTGAGTCATTTCTGATATGATTGAAGATTATTGAGCACGACTATGTATTTTTCATCAAGTAGATCCAACTCTTGCAGGCGAGCTACTCAATAGTCATGATCATCTATGACATGCTTGAAAAAGATGCATAGTGAAGGCAATTCAACCTCAATGGAAAGGATGGATTTAATACCATAAACAAGTGAGTATGGAGTGGTTCCTATGGGGGTACAATGATTGGTATGATATGCCCAAAGGGCAGGGAATATATAGAGGTGCCAATCATGATCAACATCATTGAAAATATTTTTGAGAATGTTGATAATGGCTTTGTTGGATACCTCAGCTTGGCCATTAGCTTGAGGGTAATATAATGTAGAAAAATATTGGGTGATGTTGTATTTAGTACTAACTGGTCTACATCTTTGTTCTTGAATGATCCTCCATTATCAGATATAATGTTAGAGGGGATACTATAACGGCATATGAGATGGTTAAAGATAAATTTGGAAATTTGCTTTCTAGTCACGTAAGTGAGGTGTATAGCTTCAACCTACTTAGTGAAGTACTTAGTTTGGTAAGTATTTGTTTATGGCCATCAGATGAAGTGGGGTTGATCTTCCCAATGAGTTTAAGTCCCCATGTATAAAATGGCCATGGTGTCAACATCAATTTTGAGTTTTTGCTGGGGCATGAATCAAATCAGCATGCTTTTGATATTTGTCACATTTATTTATATATGCAATGGAATCTATGTCCATTATGGGCCAATAATAACTAGTACACAAGAGCTTTTTAGATAGGACTGCCCCACTAGAATGAGCTCCACTTACTCCTTCATGAACTTCTTTTAACGCTACTGTAGACTCTATCAAAGTTAATTGATGAAGCAAAGTTCCATCAAAACTATGATGGTAAAGGGTGGATCCAAGTAAAGTATAATGAGTGGAATGATGAATGAAGGCTTTGGTTTATTTTTGAGATAGTTTAGGTGGCAGAGCTTGGTCATGAAGATAGTTGTAAAGGTCTGAGTACCAGATAGAATTAGGATCAAAAATACCACAAATCATGATAACAGTTGAAGGTTCATGAGCTATCACTAACAAATTCTTGATGAGGAACTAATACTCTCTAGCTTTATCTATTTGTTGAATGAGAGATCCAATAGTAGCCATAGCATTTGCAATTCTATTATTAGCCCTCGGTATATGCTCAAATTAAATGTTGGTAATTTTTTTTTTAAGAGTGTCAACCATGGATTTATATGAAACCAACTTATCATCTTTAGTCTAAAAATGATCTGTGACCTGATTGATGATTAACTAAGAATCACCGTAAACTTAAAGATGAGATATATTCCATTACACTACTTGTCAAAGACCTGTAACAAGTGCTTCATACTTGGCCATGTTGTTTCTATAAGGAAAGTTGATTCTGAATGATTTAGGGATTAGATCCCCTTGTGGTGTAATAAATAATAGGCTTACCCTTGATCCATCTATAGTGAATAAACAATCAAAATACAATTTCCAAGGCTGCTCCTCAAGGGGTGTATCAATGTCAATCATGATAGATTCATCATTAAATTGAAACCTGAGTGGTTGGGTATCTGTGAGAGGTGTTTCAAAAAATTGATCTACAAGAACTTATCCTTTGATTACCTTCTGAGTGACATAATCTATGTCAAATTCACTAAAAATCATGATCTATTTAGCCATTCTACCTTGCAAAGCTATTTTAGATAGTAGATACTTGAGTGGATCTACCTTTGAAATGACCATGGTCTTATTATTCAACATGTAATGGCATAGTTTTTAAGCTATGAAAACCATGGCTAGACAAGATTTTTCAATAAGTGCATAATTATATTCATATGTAACCAAGGTATGGCTTAGGTAGTACATAACATGCTCTTTTCCATTATCATCATGTTGAGCCAAGAGTGCCCCTAGAGCATGGGCAATAGCCAATAGGTATAACAAGAATGGCATTCCTAGCATAGGAGGTAATAAAACATGTAGCTTAACAAGATAGTCTTTGAAATTTTGAAAAGCTATTTGGCAGTGATCATCATAGTAAAATGTAACTCCTTTATTCAAAAGGTGTGTAAATGGATGGCACTTATCTACTAGTTGAGAGATGAAGCGTTAGATTGACTGGATCTTACCTTACAAACTACATAGTTGCTTTAAATTGGTTGGTGGTGGCATCTTGGTTATAACATGGACTTTAGCCAGATCAAATTTAATACTTCTACAAGACATTATGAATCCAAGTAATTTGCCTAAAGTTACATCGAACACACATTTATTTGGATTTGATCTGACTTTGTACTCTCATAGTCTTTTAAATATCTTACACAACACTACTGGATGGTCAGCTCTAGTTTCAGATTTTCTCAATATGTCATCGACATAGTCTTTAATAATATCATGCATCATATCATGGAATATGATATTCATGTCCCTTTTATATGTTGCTCCAAAATTCTTAATGACATCACTTGATAAAAAAATGTTCTCCATGGAGTGGTGAACACTATTTTATGCTAATATTCTAGTGTTATTCTAATATGATTGTATCTTGAAAAGCCATCCGTGAGTGAAAGCATTTCATAAATAGCTATGAATTCAATGATCATGTTGATATTAGGTATGGGAAAATCATCTTTAAGACAAGCTTTGTTGATGTCTCAAAAATTAGTACAAATTCTGATCTCTTTAGGATTTTTACTAATAGGTATAACATTAGAGATCCATTCTGAGTAGTCAATGGATTAGATACATCCTACTTCTAAGGTTTTTTCCAACTCTTTCTTTACCAAGAAAACAATGCAAGGATGTATCTTACATATCTTTTGTTTTATTGGTTTGAAATCAGAGTTAACCACAAGGTGGTGCAAAACCAGGGTGAGGTCTAAACCTAGCATGTCAAAATAGGCCCATACAAATATATCTATAAATTCTTGTAATAAAGCTGTAAAGATGTCATATTCTTCCTCAGTGAGGGATGTGCCTGATTTTATCTATTTTAGGTCTGATAAAATCCTAATATTTACCTCTATTGTAACTTTGACAAGAAGGGTTGCACTATCTTCTAGGATAATAGGCAATGATTTGAACTATTAGACTATGTCAGGGTCCTCTATTAGGACTTGCTCTTCAACTTCTCCTAGGCATGATGAATTTGAATCCTCTAATGGGAGATCTAGCCATGTAATAAAAATAATAAAAAATTCTTGGAGAATTTTATCAAATAATTATTATTGCTCAAAACTAAACTCAGATCCATAGGCAAGTTCGTCATTGGTGGTCTCCTAATCTAAATTTGAAGAAGAATGGACACCCCCATCTAATGGCACCTTAAATAGGTTTTTACCACTAGACTAGCCTTTATATTTACTTTTTTCTTGATCAAAAAGTGCCTTAAAGAGGTTTTCACTTTAGGACCTCAATGTTTTACTTATTTGTGTTTGGCTAAGGGTGTTCACTCACTCTCCAAAATAGGCTACAGGATGCAATGTGATTGAGAACCCTTATTTGTGATCTCCCAACAGAATGTTGTCTCTAAGGCCCAAAAAATCACATAATGCTTCATAATTCTATAACTCATCAATTGATAGACTGGATTCTTGTTGGTCCAAATCTATCAGTTAGGGATAATATAATGGTAAATGGTTGTGATGAATGGCCAAGGTAAGGGTATAAATGGCATTGTTATCAAACAAGTTTGTTTCAGCTAGGTTATCAAAGGTAAGACTATGATCAGACTCTGCTTCACTTTCAACATTATCATCACTAGTCACTAGTGATGGAGTTTGTATAAGATATATAGGGTCATCCTGAGGTAGTTTAAATCCAAGTCCATAAGGTCTTTCATACTTATTCATGTAAATTGGCTTGATGGTTCCTTGCTGATTTGGTCTGAGGCCTCTTCCTTTATAATTATGATGCTCCATGATCCTATTAGGAATATGATACTAGGTGATTTTATAAAAATTAGCTTGGTCATCATTGTATAACCATGATTCATCCCCTTCAAGAGGGTTATGTCCTAGGCCAAATGCTACTTAAAATGTGACAGGTCCCTTATCTTTGTTCTTTCATTGCCAATGCATATGTGGGATGACTTTAGGTCGCCCAAAGGTTTTTAGATTCTAAGGAAGATTGGCAATATGAAATGTATCATGGGTCACATATTCTCTTGATCCATTATCTAAAATGGTGAAATGATTAGAAGCTTCAAGATGTGGCATGTGAGAAAGGGAATCCAAGGTATTAGGATCTATGCAATTATCTGATGAAGGATCAATAAGTATAGCTTTTCCTCTTTCTTTCTTAGAACTTGGATTCATACTGTACTGATAATTATAGCTTTGAAATTTGGCCTCAAGATTCTTGTAGTGTTCATATAGGTATAAATCTCTTAGAATATTCACTTCCATCCCTAAGTGGGAAAACTTGATACATTGGTGCAGTGTTGACGAGACTGCACAAATCTCATGTAACCAAGGTCAACCTAGAAGCATGTTGTATGATAACTCAAGATCCAACACATGGAAAAGTGTATCATGGGTTAAAGGCCCAATGATAATTGGTAAATTAATGGTGCCTTATCTAAGAAGCTTGATGAGCTTTAGAGACACTATGTTGAGGCCTGATCCATTGTCGATAAGGACACATTTCAATTTATGCCACTTTATATAAACCTTGATGTATAATGGATTATTATGGAGTGTGCCAAGGGAAGACATATCACTTTGGTTGAATGTGACTTATTGGGCTGGAGCTAGGTGTCCAACCAAAGCTTAAAATTTATGAGGGGATATGCCATTAATAACAGTGGATTGGGTCAAAAAATCATTCAAGATGTTTTTATGGATTATTGACGTTCATATCAAATCTAAGATTAAATTTGTGCTGGTGTCTTCTACAATTATTCCACAATATCAAACTTCTTATCTTGGTTAATAGTGAATGGTTTATTCTGAGGTTAAACGGTTGGTTGGATGATAGGCAAATTGGCAGATGGTTGTGGGCCTGGGATAGTAATCTTCAACCTCTGAGTTATGATTATATAATCTAGATTAAATACTAGACCATTATTTCTAATTGATGTTGGAAATGGTGTGGGACGAGACATGATAAGTCTCAATTGCTGGTGCACTTGCATGTGGTCATGTGGCAAGAACAAGTTGTTAATATAAAGTGCAAAAAGGGAAATCCTAGTTTGCTGGTTGGCCTATATGCACTCCCAGGTCAAAGAAGGATTATCCATGTGATTTGGCTAAATATTATTGTTTAGTAATGGTTTATGCTGATTAGTATTTGGTCTAAGATTAATGGAGATGGTATTAATGCTATCCCTTGTAATATGTCCTACAACCTTGTTGTAGTCATGTGCAACTGCATCATAAGTTTGTTAGTTGTTACTATTCTAACCTTGGTTTTTCCATTTTTATGGGTTCTATTATTGACTTTGTTTATTTTGTTGGTTTAGCCTTTGATTTTGATATTGTTGATTTTATTGTGACACTAGCCGTTATTGTTGCTACTGATTATTTTGTTATTATTGATTGTTATGTTAGGGAAAGGGGTTTTGATAGATCCCAAGAGTTTGATTAGAAGTGGAAGCACCTTTATCTAATTATATCTCCCCATTCTCCAAAATATTTTCAATTAAGTGCTTGATTTGGACACATCTTCATAGATTGTGTCTATTGACCTGATGATAGTCACATAATTCATTTTCACGATACCAATCAGGATAAGGAATGCATTACAAATAATGCTTTGGTATGGGCTAACTAATTATATTAGCAATAAAAATCTTGAAAAATATAGACTCAATAGGTTCTCCTAGGTCACTAAAGACATGACGTGTAGGCATGATTCTCCTAAGAGGAAGGGTTTGTAATGGTAATGATTGCTATATTTATTGTGCAGGTTTTGGTTGTAGTGCTTACAACATTGGTTAGAGAGGTTGATGGGTAGGAGTAAGATGAAAAGGTGGTGCAGATGATGTTTTCACCATTTGCACATGATGGGATTTAGTTACTCCATTTCCTACAACATTCCTATTATGGTTGAATTACATTAATCTTTCATGGTTATTAACCTATGCTAGTTGCGATGTTGGTGCTTGAATGGGATGTTGGTAATTTCCCTAATTGCTACCTTGATTTTGATTAGTTGAATTAAAATTGATGAATCCTTTATTGATAATTTCCCTCTTGATCAGCAAACATGTATCAATGATCTCCTTGAATGTATGTGTACATTATAGTTCCAAGTGATAGGCTATCTCACTATGAATGTTTTTGGTAAACACAGTGGATAATTGTTTATCTAGTAAACTATGGGTGAAATAGCTTATAAGGGCTCTCCATCACTATAAATAACTTGCAAAACTCTCACCAACTTTTTGATTTTCTTGCATTAAATCCACTAATGAAATCTCATGCTCGAGATTATAGGAAAATGGGGAGATATAATTGGATAATGGTCATCAAAAAGATCATCAAAATCTGTTAATGAATTTTTGGGCAACTTTAAAAACCACTCCAAGGCTTGTCCAACCAATCTCCTTAAAAATAATAGTAAAAGGCATATGTTTCTATATGCCACTTGTTGACATGCGATGAAGAATTTGGTCAAATGAGCTTTAGGGTCACCTTTCCCTTTGTATTTATCAAATTTAAGTGGTTCGTATCTTAGAGGAAATGGTATTTGTAAATACTCCATGTTGAATGGATAGGAACATACATCATCTAAATTTAACTTTTTAATTTGTTTTCCATCTTGAATGGTAGCAATTACATCCTTCATTTATTTCAATTCTTGAGATAGAAAATTGGAAGGAATATTGGTTTGAGGGAGAACATTGATTTGGAAAAATGGTTGGGAGGTCACAAGTGAAACACTTTGACCAGGGTATGATGGAGATAATTGTTAGGGTATATTGGCTTGGTTGAAGAATCGACCAGGAATATGCATACGTGGATTAGGATGTACATGAAATTGCACATTTGGTTGTGGGATATTCTGGTTTGGGTTAGAGATAAAGGTTTGAATTGGAGGAATTTATGGTTGGGATTGAGGGATATAACTATACTATCCCTATTGTGGTTGAAAAGGGACATGCTACTGACTAATCTAACCTTGCTGTTAAGTGGGAGCTTGTGGACCAATACCCTGTCTCTAGATTTGTGGCATATTTTAGAACAATGGTCATCTAGTAGATACTTGAGAAACATGGGGACCTCCTTATTGCATGAATCCTTATGAAGAAGTGAAAGTAGGTTATAGATCTGGCATCTATTATTGACCAATATTTGCATATTTTTGACTAGTCATTGCTTGGTTTTAGATTGGTATATTAGTCTATGATTGAAGAGGTGTGTTCATCATTACCTAACAAGGTGGAACATTTGTTGCCCCTGATTGAGGTGGCAATGTATTTGTCTTCTATTGCATTGATAAATGAGATTGTGCTTGTTATTTTGGAATACTACTCATTACCTATTGAGGAGTAAGGTTCATCACATTCTATTGTTGAGGCATGACATTGGTCATTGTTTGATCACCTAATCCCATATGTTACACACTTGAGGAAATAACTAATTATTTGCACATTTTCCACTACATTTGGATTACCATTTAGTGTAGAGGATGAAGACACTTATTCAATAACAAACATATGCATCAAATTATCTATTGAAGTGGTTTGTATGAATGGGTCAGAACTCAGATTCTCTTGTCTTATTAACTCTATCAATACTCCTCTTGAAGGAACTAGGTCAATGAGAGGCTTACTTACCATGTTCATCTAATTGAAATCATGAGCTAGATTTAGATATATTTGATATGTTATCTGTAATTAGTTAAAGTGCTCCTCCATGATGTTTTTGCTTTGATAATATATGTTAGGATCTTGATACGTTGTTTGGACTAGAGCCATAAGATTTCTAGAAGAAGCCTGTTGATCGTAAATGATATTGTGGGGCAATCTTACTAAACTTGGTAAATTTTCATGGGGATGTCTGTTAGAAACTTGGCCCCTACCTCGATGGCTTTAACAAAAATCTCATCTTTGTTCTCTAACAAATGTCACTAAAAAAAATGGATCATATGTGGTAGTCGTATTAGTAGAATATGACTGTTAAATTACTGGCTCATCCACTATAAGTATTGTAGCTAGGTACTACATAGTTTGCTCTTGGTCTTGTTATGAATAAGGAAGTGTGTTATCCAGATAGTTAGCTAATAGATCTTGGCTTTGTGCCCCTGATTGAGTATTATATGATGGATAAGAATCCATCTCATAAGCAATATTATCTACATAGGGGTCTTACACCATTTCTTCCTGCGTAACTTCATTACTAATCCCTAGATTGTACATGAGTCCACTACAAGTGTAGGAATACATGTTGGGATCCAGAGTCAATGCTTTTATGATAAAAGGTCAAAGAGTTCTACAAACTCTAAAAAAGACAATGTCTAAAATAGATGATGTCCCAACTCGGTCTAGATTTGTCAAAAGGATCAAAAGGTTTATGCAAAGATTTGTGAGGAAACAAGCTAGTATAAGGTATCTAACATTTTACTGTTCACACAAAGATAAGCAAGTAAATGGTCCTAAAAAAATAAAAATGCCAAACTCTAAGGTTGAAGTGTTTCAAATTAGTCTAATCTATGAATTTAAAAGTTGCTGGGTCTTTTGGCCAAACACGATGTCAAAAGCTAGGCTCAAACAAGGTATATGCTAGGACTCTTGGCCAAACGGTGTCAAAAGCTAGACTTTGAAAAAGATAAAAGTTTTAATCTAAAAGATTTGAAACACTTCTAACAAACACTAGGCATTTGATTCTTACACATGAACTCGATCAACTAGGTATAAGGTATGAAACAAAATACACTTTAGAAATAGTTTATTTTCTCACAAAAAATGGTATAAAACTTGGCTCTTTCAACAAACAAGCTAGACAAAAGTGAGCAATATAACTATTCTAGATAAAATATTACAAAAGTACACTTAGATTGGTCTAAAAATGTAAAAACAAATTTGAAACCTTATTTAAGAAGGTTTATGAAACAATTTTTGAAATGTTTGGGGCAATTTAACGACACTTTACTACCCAAAAGGTATGAAAAAAAGGTTTGTTTCAAAAATTCTCTAAGGAAAAGATGTTTTCCTATAATTTTGATAGCATAACACTACTTTTCATGAATCAAAATGTTGTGGTGTATAGAATTAAAGTGCAAGTGCTTAACACAAAATGGCTTAAGTCTATCAAATGATGACAATAATTATGAGTCTTAAATGACCTTCAACCTAAATTGGAAATTAAACCTAAGTTCCCTCAAGTTTAGTGCAAATGGGGAACCCACTTAACACATCAACCCTATGAACTTGTTAAGGTGTAATTCCAAATTTAGATTACAAGTGAAGGACTTAAATAACTTTGGTAAGGGTCTAGACTCAATTGGGTAGCATAACTGCACCAAAGTGGATGATATGACTCTCAAAATTTTGAACAAGGCAAATTGATGATCTCATATGAACAACATAATGCCTCTTTGTTCAAAGGAAAATTTAGACTATGTGTTTGGTTTGGATTGTTTGTTTACACCAAGTTTTTGACTCCACACAAGACTTTAAACTAGGATAAGACCAACTAATTAATAACTATTAGATCTTAAGCTAACATAGTTGCTTGGTATTGTTAGAATCCATCAATATACGTCATTTGAGAGGATTTTAAGTGTTCATCTAAAAGTAAATGTGCATTATATAGTAGGGTTTTTAGACCCCCCTTCTCTCAAATGACAGTACTATGACATGGACCTTGAGGCACACTTTGCACCAACAATACTTCTGTGGCAAGTGGGAATTTGTCTAAGATCTAACAAGTTTCTAAATGATCTAGGAGAATCAATTTCACAATGACTTTCATGTCAAACAATGAAAAAAAACATGGATTTTGGGTCCATATCACTTGGCTTGTTGTAAAAAGGTCTAGTCCTTTTTAAAACCACTACATCCTGCTATTTGCTCAGTGTAGTGCGATGTCTAAAGTGCCACTACATCCCATGTGCAACTACAAAGGAGCCAAATGAAGTCAATGCTAGGAGATGAAACCTTGGGTCAAAGCTTCCCTAAAGAACTTGCAGAAGGTGATGAAGTCTCCCGTGTAAGCCAGGATGCATACAAATAAAGAAAGCATGAAAATAGAAAGAATTTAGGGTCATTTTTAAGGTCACCCAAACTTTGATGCAATTTTGGGGAGTGTTTTAGATGACTTTTTTTCTAAGCCTTAGACTAGGATATTTGCAATAAGAATGGTACTTTTGATTCTAAGGGTTCCCTATAGGGGAAAAATGGAAGATCATACACACACATTCCTCTTTTTTCCAGACAAATATTTGATTAAACAACTATTGAAAACAAAATTTGACAAGTGTGTTCAATTATAAACCCAAAATGAAAGATTTGGTGGTGTTCATTTGACCCCTTGGTCTTATTTGCAAACTTTGAAAACACATTCAACAAAAACATCAAAATTCTTTGTTAAACACCCAAAACAAGGTTCCTAAATTTTTTTAAGTATGCAAAGGTGATTTAAATATGTTTTGAATAAATATCAAGCTTGGTCCTACAACAAAATTGTTAGCATGTCCTTTAGCTTTGAAGCTCTTTTTAGCTTGAAACAATGAACTTTGAAAAAGTAGCTCTTAGGTCTGTGTTTTTGGAAAAACATAGTAATTAGCATCAATTAATACCACCGAAGTAGGTTACTTTATTTAACATAGATCTAATTGATGTCAATTTTGCTATTGATGTTGGTTAAGTAGGTAACTGATGTCGGTATTCTTGTCGACGTCAATTACTGTGTAAAAACTGTGGCAAACAAAAACAACAAAATAAAGTTAAAAAATAATTTTTCAAGAGTTTTAAAGGATCAAATAAATATTTTAGAGTTGAAAAATGATCTCCTTTAGGTATGAGATGTGTCTTATCCCACCAAGTGTGTCATAATGTGTTATAGGAATTTGACTCAAGAGAGGATGGTTAGTATGGTATTAGTTCCAAAATGAAAACAAAATGAAATAAACACATTAATAACATAACATATCTAGGCCTAGACACTAAGGAGAGCTTAGTTAACAAAATCAAATTATAAAACACAACTAAAAAGTAAGGAAAGAAAACATAATAATTCCTTCACCTTCTTTGGATGCTTGAAATGCCTTTGTAGTGGTGGCTTGCTCGACTTGTGCTCATGAAGTCCTTGGCAATGGAAGTTTGGCTACTTCCATCTCTCCCTTGCACCTTTGGCTTGTAGTTTGGCTTGGCTTAGAATAAATTTAGCATGGTAACACTAGTTTCTTGAAGCTTTTGGAACCAATTTAGCATTATAACTTTGAATCAAAAAATCTTTTTAAATGATGTTGTGAGGCCTCATATTTATAGATTTTTGGATTTGATCAGAATCAACCTCAACTATCCATTTCAAGATTGATATGTGTGGTTGAGGATTAATTAAATTTTTAGAATTAAGTTTTTAATTATCCTCATCATTATATAAGGGGAAATTAAGAGTCATGGAGGGCATCATGGAAGGCATTGATGAGGCATGAATCTTGATATTTGTGGCATTTATGGCCTAGAGATATCTTCCCAAGAAATGAGGTTACCTCATGATGTAGATATTTCATATTCATTTCTAAAAATAAGTATTCAACAAGTTTCCATGGAATTATTGATTAGGATCTAATTTGGGTTAATTAGCTCTTAAACATGATTAAGCACTTTGTGCACAAATTACCCAAATTGATCAGAATGCCTTGTTATTGGTCCAAAATTTGACTAGTTGGAATTGGAAGTCACTATCAGATGCATTGGATCTATATTCCCATTTAGGATCTTACCAATAACAACTAATAAAGGCACATGTATTGTGCAAGAGGTTTGATAGGAAAGAGCAATCTAGAGCACCCAGGTGCAAATTTAGCATTTTGACGCAAAATAATCTAATCAAAGTTAGCTGGCCCATAAATTGCATTGCCCTATTTATGGACACCTTGGCCAAAATTGGCACTTGAATATGTCAGTTTCACATCATTTAACATGTTTTAGTGTTTTTAGGCCAAATTATGCATTTTGGGTGGAAATTGGCCAAAACCCTGATTGGGGGTTATTGGTGGCTAGTTTTAGGTGTCTACAATGATTACTATATACATCTAAATTTACTTGCCTTGTCACTTGTCAATAATATTTTTATTAATTTACACTAATTTTTTCATCTATTTTGTCTATTTCCTTCTTTCATCATATCCTCCTAGTCCCTTTATAGTCATTTGTCCTCCCTTATTCATTCTACATTATACTCACCTTATATCATTTAAAAAATTGATTAGTTCTTCAAACTATGTTTTATTTGTCAACCAAACCCACTTATCCATTATATGGGAATTTAAAATTCCCATAACCCACCCACCTACATATCTCCTAGGATCTCTCACATGCCTAGTATATAGTCTCCACCTAATTCTTTTATAAACCTAGCTAAAACCCCATTAAACCCCATTAGGATCCTCTAAAGGAGTCTAGAATTTTCCAATCCTCTAGCTCTCTAGAGATTTATCTCTCTAAAAATTCCATAAAATTTCCCTACCTTCTCTCTATTTAAACCCACCATCTCCTTCCATTTGAGGAAGGAGTTAAATGTGCAAGAAATCCATGCTACGCCAATCCATTAATCTTTCATTAAGATATCAATTAATCCATGAATCAATTATATCAAAGTATTTTGATTAAGCTAATATCATGCTATCAAGAATTTGAGTCTATGGTTTGATAAAACATGGATTTGGGATCCAAAGTTTCAAAATCTTGTTCTCCAAGAAAATAGTGATTTTGACCTACATATCGTGATTTTACATTTACGATTTTGATCTTGATAGTCATGATTATGAATTAGACCACAACCATAGTTGTTAGCCATTAAGTTATCTGACTATTTGTTATAGGTTTGTAAAATTGCTTTTTAATAGTCATGATTCAAATTTCTAACTATGATTTTGAATAGTCCAATTACAATCTTGTCAAAATCACTTATTAGTATTTACGATTTTGAATATCATCTACAATTTTGACTCTGTTAGCTATGATTTTGATTCAATATATATACTAACTTTAATCATATTGAAAGACTTTATAATTAGATTTTACGATGTTTCGCATTTTTGTTTGACTTATTTGTTTACAAGAACATGGGTGGACTGAAACTGATAAGGTCATCAGCCTTATGCAAAATCACTTATCTCCTATTGCAACCTTTATTCCAAATTATGATTTTGATTAAAAGAGCCATGACTTTGATTTTGAGTCATGAATCAGTCTTATCACAATATCAGATATTATTATCACATTTCTTAATATATTATTTATATATCTAATCTTGTTGGCTATAGGAAATAATATGGGATTCAATCAAAACAAAAATCATTAAATCCTATTTTTAGAGCAACATCACTTTTAAAAAGTGTCAATTTTGATTGTTAGTCATGATTTTGACATATTAAGTTACAATTTTGACCAGTATCAATTTTAAAGTGTCTAGTTTTCCACTTATTTTATATTCTAACTATACATCTA
Organism: Torreya grandis; assembly: GCA_037957365.1. NCBI lineage: Eukaryota > Viridiplantae > Streptophyta > Pinopsida > Cupressales > Taxaceae > Torreya > Torreya grandis. The sequence continues at coordinate 3,468,827 of JARHVA010001403.1, forward strand.
TTTTCTATTACTTATTTGTACATGTTTCAATCTTTTTGTAACCTTTGTTTTGTAGGATTGGATTAGAAATTTGACATTAAGCAAAACTGCAACCCCTTAGTTGAGATTTTTATTGGCCTTAATTTAATATTCATAAGTCTGTAAATATTTTAAGTCTTGTAAAAATTTTCAATATTGCCTCTATTATTTATGATTTTGATCCCACAAGTTATGATTTTGCCTACTTTATCTATGGTTTTGAACTAATAACTAATTGATTATAACCAAGTAGTTTACAATATTGCTAGTCGATAATTGTTATTTTGAAAAAAATCACCTATTTACAATCAAAATTTTGATAAAATTGCCTATTTGTAGTCATGATCTTATAATATCATTAATCACACATCATAAGTTTTATATCTCACTACTAGCTATTTGCCTAACTATTTTGCAACATCGCTTATCTACATCTATGATTTTGGTCTACTATTTATGATTTTGTGCCTCTATATATGATTTTGATTAATAACTAACTATGTATCTATAGTTTTAATCAAGTCAGTAGTGATTTTGCTCTTCGTTTTCCTTCAAAAATTATCTTTATTTAGTGCTTATTTTAAGATCATTTTTGGCAAATCTTGAGTCATTCTGAGGGTTCCGCAAGTCCCAAATTGATTTTTGTTTTAAGAATATTTCACAAGTTAAAAATTAGATTTCATTTTATTATAAATATATGAAATATGGATGCATCTATAGCCCATCTTAGGTTCCAATTTGTGATTATTAGTGTGATTTGTTATTATAATTGCTTAATCAGACCTATCATTCAACAAAATAGGAAAAATCATCAATATAACGAGAGGGGTTTAAAACAACAACTTTTAATACATATTTCTAATTATTTTTATAATAAAATAGAGCAAGTGCCTTATAAACCTAAATTTATGGGAGGTGACCTTATTAACAAATTGTGCAACACAAATGCTAAAATTTCAATCCTTAAACTTTCAAGCCACTATAATATCTATAATGATATCCTATATGAAGCATTGCATGATACCCATGTACTAAGTGACATAACATTGGCTACTTTTGAAAATATTATGGAAAATCTAACACACAATGCAAATGTTATTACCTTTCGTTGTAAAGATGTGTCTACAAATAATATCATTCATCAAGAGTTGCCTTTGTTAATGCAAAATCATCTTCCCAACCAAGAAAATCAAAATGAGCATATGTAATAGATCTCAAAGACACATAATGATGTTATGGATAAAATTTCACTCTTAGACCTATTAAACAAGTCACCACCATATGAGGGTATTTTTGTGAGAACATTACATATGACAACCTTGCCAAATAATTTAGAGCCACCATATGTTGCCTTTGTGTTAAATTCTACCAAATGGACCAAGAGTAATGTCTCTAATAAAATAAGGGTTTACCATACCCACATAATAATGGAGGTAGTTCTCATACATTTGATTGCATACCTGTTCATTTAGACATATATGCCAAGGTTGCAATGGAGCCTACCACATTAGTTGATACACTATTACAAAACACTAATTAACTTGTTTTATCTAATGCACCAAAGAGATAATTTACACACTTACCTGAGTCTCTAGCTTCATTACTTATGAATCTTTTGAAGTGTCACCTCATATCTCTCCCTCATCCTATATAGGTTGATGTGAGTTGGCCTCTTCCTAAAGGATATTATACTACTACCTATTGTGACTATCACTAAGGTCCTAGACATGATACTAACTAATGTTATACCTTAAAGCATAAAATACAATACCTTATTAATAACCAATAAATTACATTTGATAATCCTCCCAACTATTCAAGTTCAAAACTTAGTGCCCATCTGAACCAAAAAATGTTTATGGATCCATTAAAAGATTATTCTTAGAAAAATATAGAAGTGCAAATGGCATATAATAATGCACATCTACAACAAATACTTCAAATTAAACAATTTAAACAACATTTTCACCATCCAAATATAATGATTACATTATTTATGAGTGGCGTTTACTTTTTTCATAACCATGTTCATCCTACACAACCAAAAACCACTTGTAATGTAAAATGTTTTCAAAAACTTGGGTTTGATCTAAAAGACTTAAAACATAAAGGGCATTGGAAATGATCCTTGGGAACATAATAATTTTGATTTTTTGTGGTCCTAAAATGATTATACAAGGGTTTAGGTTATGCTAAAAATACACAATCATAGTAGAAACACTTTGGTTATATAAAATGGAAGCGAAAATTGACCAAAATTAGTGAGGTATCTCCTTTTCTAAGAAGGAAAAATTGATCCATATTCCACATGATGGGAATCACTCTTCTAATTTAGAAGTAAATCATGGAGAGTAACATGACATGTACCATTTTCACCTATCCAAACAGATTCAAATAATTCAAATCATACAAACTAAGGTTGAACATATCAAATATTCCAAAATAAACCAAAAATTAAAAAATATTTTTAGCATTTACATGTTCTATTATCTCCCTAGCATCTAGGCAGTTTGTTCTATGTTGGTAGATAACATATCATATATTTATATATCCTCACATGTTTCACACATATTTTTAGTGTGATATAGGCATACCCATACATATGATATTGTAGACACTAGTTTTATACACCCTTGTGTATTAATGTCGTGCATCGTCATGTTACCCTTCCATCCCTAACATAATGGCCCCATTCAAAATTATTTGAAATAATGACATTAAGCTCACCCATTTACATTTGCCACATGAGTTAATAGAATTAATTATTGCATTCAAATGGTAATTAACCCTATTTTACTACCCCTAACCATAAATTCATAAAAATAAATAAAAAACAAAAACCCTTCCAACCTCCTAATAAACCCATCCCATGGTTTAAACAACATAACAATTTAGAAGTTGGTTAAACCTATATTAACCCCATAAACAACCCTTTTGAATGGCCTAAAGATCAACTCCACCCATTTTGGGAAAATTGATGTTGATTCTCCATGATCGATGCCGATTGGCCTGGAACGATATCGATCCATAAATATATAGTGAGCCTCCTCAGCTTGAGAGACACATATAGTGCTTTTGAATTCAAACCTCTATTGATTTTTTCCTAAAGCCTAAGTACGGACATTGTCAACACTTTTCTACCTTGTGGAACCTCTGTTCATGCAACTATTAAGGGATTTCAAATGTTTTTTAGCATACTTTTATAAAATTCTTTATTTGCATGTTTTCAAGCCATTCAAGGTTAGTATTTTATGTTAATTCATTCATATTTAAAGATTTCTATCTTCTACATCTCTGTGTCAACATTTCCATTTGTTTTTCATCATTTTATCAATTTTATAAGTCATTATTATTACCTATTTTCATAGTTTAGCATTTTACTCAGAATTGATACTGATCCATCTGACTCAACATCGATCTTACAAGATCATCATCGATCCCTGCTAAAATATTAAAATAGCCTTGAAGTATATTTTCATAACATTCATAGTCCTAAAAACCTGTTAAATCTTGCATGCTATTTTCTAAAAATATGTCTTTCACATGTAGATGACTCTTCTTGGATTAACACATGATATTATTAGCATATTTGATCCCCCCATTGTCCCACAACCTTTATTCACTGATCAAAGCAACATTGCATTTGAATTAGGTCTTTGTGCTATGGTTTTCACACCTAATTAAGAAAGCATTAATGAATAATCGACTATAATTCAAGAGGAAATTTATATAACTACTAAATTTAGGGATGATTACTTTAATGGCATTAATCCTGTTGTAGATTAAACATCTTAGTTGTTATCTATTTGCATCCTATCTTTATTTATCTTTGTAATTTCATGTTTATTTATAAAATTGAGTGTTAAATGTGGGATAACATCCACCTAAGGAAGCAGATCACTTCTTAGGACTTGTTTCTTACTAGGCAGCCCATTTATGTTTACATTAATCATTTTTTTTGAGTTAGTGTGATTTGTAGGTCATTCCTCTCCAGCTAAAGAGGAGTTCCCCCAAGCTTGATCAATGGTGTGCAACTAGTCTATATCTCTAGGTAATCTTTAAAACACTATATTTACTTTGTTTTTAGTAGCTAATTAGATCACATTGAAAAATAAAAATAAAATACTAAAACATTCTGGCACACCTAATGGGACCTAGGTCTCATCTCTATTTTAAAATTTAAAATTCTTGAATTTGATCTCTTTCCCTTTCTTTGTGTGAATTAATTTAAAGAACATTAAGTTTGAGTTTTATCTCCTTTTTTAGGTTAAAATAAATTACACTCATTTTTTCCTACTTAAGTAATTCACATATAATAATCTAAGCATTAAATTCATTGTAGTCATCACTGTTTAACACATAAGCCAAATCACAGTCACAAAAAACTCATCTAAACACTTGACATAAGGAAACCAATGAGTATTTCATCACCTCATAGAAACCTTCTTCTTGGTGATCCGACTTGGATTTCACCACCCAAGAGAAGACCAACTCAGTTCTCTAGCTGAGTATAATCTCTAGACTATTGGTATATCTTGGCTAATCACCTACACTGGCTGTGGGATTTTGACGTGAGGGGAGAAAGCCCTAACTATCAAGCCATGTAATGGTACTAATATATATTTCCTTTGAGCACCAAAATAAAACCCCTGAAACCATATTTAGATTACCATTTCTTAGGACCCTCGTTATCCTTTTTCTTTATTTTTTTCACATCTTAAAGTTAAAAAAAAGAGATAAAAACTTTTTGGAATGACTTTAGTTTGTGCATATTTCATCCACAATTAAGAGAAAGATAATTCAAAAATAAATTGTTGTTTTGTTTTTGCTTTTCTTTTCCATCTCATAGTTTTAACTAGGCAACAATTAAGAAAAGAATCCAAAGTAGGTGTCACATCCTCTCCTATGGAACATACACCTAGTCCCTCCTCTACCCCTGAGTCCTTTGAGAATCCTATGTTCCCAAACTTTTATTCTCAAGGATATCCTTCCTTTATGGAAACATTGGACAATAACCCCATTGATCTCAATTACTACTGTAGTAATCGAGTAATACACATTCCTCCTTCTCCCCATACCTAAAATTCTTGATATTTATACGAGATGCCTTTCAAGGGAACTGAGAAAACCAAAGGATTTACCACAGTCATGGTATCCTTTTCCATAGGCTCTCTTCTATCTAGTTCTAACACTCAAATGATGTAAACTTTAGAAAGCAAACCACCTATAGTATCTACCAATTCTCCAACCCCTATTACTCAGGTTCAATGTGCTTATACTAATCAGCCTATATCCACTATTCCTCCCCAAATGTTAGTCATATCAATCCATGTAAGTCTCCCACCTATAAAAATGAGTCTAGCATATAGTTTTCAAGCTTTGAAACATACACAACAAATCCCTTCGACACAATAAATCCCTCTAATGCAACCTCCCCAATAGTATATCTCTAAGGCTACTCAATATATGGCTCCATCATAGTCATTGGGGACCACTTACTTCCAATCTTCCACATCATAAAATATTTCACTATAGGTCCCATAGTATGTGGCGACATCCTAACCCATTATGTCCACTACTGTTGGATACCCTTACTCACAACCCCTATCTAATCTTCAATAAGGTGTCTTAGGGAATGTACCTCAAAATAACCCCCAAGTAGACCTCACAAATGTCCTTATGAATAGAATGGCTAATTTGGAAGCCTCCACCTCTGGACACAATACTATGCTCACATATGAGCAAATTTGTAATGAGCCTATCCACCAATCTGTTCCTATCTGATCGTATCCATCACAATGGGAACTTCCCAAGTTTACTAAGTTTTAGAACAAGGAAGATCCCTAGCAACATCTTTGAGCCTTTTGACATTCATATTACCTTATATCACATGATGATGCGTTACTTCTTAGGACATTTCCTATGTCACTAGCAGGAGCTACATTAGATTGGTATAGCTCCATCCCTCAACATTCACTCTTTTTCTTTGGGTAATTGGCCCAAATTTTCTTAAAACACTTCTCGATCAACATTACTCGAAAAGTGAGTATCATAGATTTATACACCATTTCACAATTTGAAGATGAATCCATATCAAACTTTGTAGCTCATTGGCATAGCCCAATCAACCAATTAACCTTTTACTTGCCATAACTTGAATTAATTGAATTGTTTTCATGCTCTTTTGCAAAACATATCTCATCCATGTTATAAATTCAAACCTTTAAAACTTTCAATGAAGCCTTTACCATGGCACGTAAACTCAAAATTTATGGCATTGAAGAGGGAAAAGTTAAGTTACGCAATAAAAACTTCAAACCTGACCCCTCAAAAATTAATAACTATAATCCCAAACCAAAAGGGGTAATAAATGCTATTTTTATTAAAACTTCTTCCCCTCCAACACCTAATCAATCAGGACCATCCACTTATCAAACACAACCAAGGGGCATTAATCATTTCCCCCTTAAGAAATATACCCCTTTAGGAGAACCTTACTATTTAGTATTGGATAAAATCCTACAAACAAACATTATTAAGCTCCCTATGATTAGACCAATTGATGATATTCATCCTAAACCCACTTGGTATAAAGAGGATGAAATTTGTGCCTATTATAGGGTAATATGACATGACATAGAATGATGCCAGTCCTTTAAATGATTGGTACAAGACCTCATTGACAAGGGGGACCTTCATTTGGACAATCCAAATGCTCCTCCCAACCAATCTTTAGATATTTTTAGACAGCCTTTTCCAAACCATCCATCCACATCAAACACAATCCAAGATACCTTGGAAAAACACAAAATTAGGCTACACATATGATTGATACAATCTATGACAAATTATTACCTAAATAAAATCTAGAGCAATTGCCAGCCTTAGATCTCCTCACAAGAGATGATTTTGATGTAAGTCAACCTAAAATTATTGAGATAACTCTCAAAACCTCTATAGATCTCCCTAATATTATTACATGGGATTATTCATGTGAGCCATCCCCTTCATCTTCTCAGACTAAATCTCTAAAAAAGAAAATGAAACCCCTCCTTAAGATGTCATAGATAAACATCCTGATACTTCTAGAGTCAAACATTCCACCCCTTTGGTCCCTAGTGAACCTATTTGTAATATGCACCAAGATCATAATATAACATCATCTTATCAATTCACTCGGTACAAAGACCCTTTCAAATAATCCTCTATCATAACACCTTCTTACCCCAAAACTACTAAAGGAAAGGGTAAAGCTCCCATCATCAATAGCTAGGACAATTGTCTTGGTATTCCATCAAAGAAAGTCGTAGCCCATCCTCAAGTCAAGGTCGATCTTTTTTAGATGTTAAAAGGCAAAAACCTTAGTCCAAATGCCCCCTCTATTTTCAACACATGAAATAACAAAGGGCCAATCCCTTTTATATCATCTTTGTCATCTATTTTAGGTCCTCATCCATCTTCCAAAGTGATTATTCCTATCATAGGTTCTTCCTTTCAAATGTGTGGGAAAATACAAAGACCCATTAGATAAAATTAAATAAAAGGTGCCTAAGATCATCCCTACCATGAAAGCTAAACGACAAAATGAAATGATCAATAGTCTACCGAAAGAGATGGTACAACTTGTTATAAGACCACAAAATGACCCTTTGAAAGGATATTATGCTATATTCTTAAAAAAATTATTGTATACATACCTAATCACATTACCACCTATATGACCCATTAACCCTCACCTTTAAAAACCTACTTGGTATAAGAGTTATGAGATATACACATATCATAGAGTGGTTGGACATGACATAAAAAATTATAATGCTCTTAAGGCCATGATCCAACAGCTAATCTAGGATGATGGCTTATTAATTAATGATCTAAATGATAAGACTTGAACAAAAGGTCACCATCCCAAATATTCCACCCATCCATAATCTTGCTAATCTTATAAGTGATGAAGAGTCAGTGGCTTCTTTGGATCCCCCATTATTACAAATCGATGATGTCCATGTAGCCACCCACTCTCAAAATCAAAATCCCAATAAAGCTAAGGTTTTAGTTACAAAATCCTCTACTCTTAATACACCTAAACCATCTAGACAAAAACCTAACATCTCTATTACAAGAACCACCCTGGTCGAAGCCAAGGAGTTGGTAAAAATCTCCATATTAAAACAACTCCACCAAACACTTGTAAAAATGTCATTGTATGAACTTATCAAAAAATCTCCATACCATTGACAATCAATGATAAAATCTCTCTGGCTATTGAGGCCCAGTCAAATGATCCTCAACCATTATCAACATTTATAGGGGTCCTCCAAATGGTGTCAGCTATTAGTTTTACTTATTCTAAAGTCATTCATTTATAACTTGAAGATCAAGATCCCTCACTTTTCATCATAGCTCAAATAAATCAAGATTGGATTAAAAGAGTTATGATCGATAATGAGGCTAGTATCAACATTATTTCTTCACATGCTCTCAAATAGTTACAACTACCAAAAACCATTATTTATAAATCCCTAACAATTCTTTGCACATTCAAAGACATAATAACACCCATAATAGGGACGGTTGTCCTTCTCATTTGCATAGGTTCTCACACCCTCCATGAACTCTTTTATGTCATAGATGGGAAATTCTAATATAACATTTTATTAGGATGTTCATAGCTTCATGTGATGCAATGTATCCCCTCCAATATCCATCAGTGTATTAAGTTTGAATATGAAGGCTAGGTCCATATCATCTTGCTAATCCTCATCCATTCAAATCATGTAACTGTACTTTTTTCCCAAGCAATGTCATAATACTTTCACCTAACACAATCCCATATTCATCCTCTAATCAAGCCTCAACTAGTATGACTATTCATACTTCAAAATTACTAGCTCATGAGTCCATTGATTCCATGATGTAATGTATTTCAATGGGGGAATACCAGCTATTGACCCTCAACACCTTACCCACTCCTAAGGAATGCAGTCATCTAGACAAACAACCCATGTATTTACCCAACCTAGGTGAGATCATCCTATTTGGGCCATTGTTATTATGCACCTACTTGATATATGGTGGAATCAATCAAACCACCCTAGGGCTTGACAATGACACCTTTGATAAACACTTTACATCTAATTTCTCATTTCTCAATAAACACTAGTTCATGCAAACCTACCTTTATCACTATGCCTAGAAGGGTTTTGGCATGGGTAGATATGAGTAAGGTCCTCATGACATCACACTAGGAGATTTTAGAGAACCACATGAAAAAAATGGTTTAGGCTTTGAGAAAGATTCTAAATCCTCTCTCTAACCCAATATTCTACCATTTTTGGAAGAAGAAGAGAAATCTTCCTCATTTGATACCTCTTCCTCGACCAGTGACATTGTATCCATTCCTTCTGAATTTTTTTTAATTAATTCAATCTCCATAAAACCCCTCATCTTTCACCATGGTGGAAAAACCCAAATTATCCCTTTAGTATATTCTAAGTTAATAAGACATGATACACTTACCATCACTATTCTTCAGTGTCAAGATGATGAGTCAATCTTGACTCATCTGGGCACTGAAAACTCTTATCGACATAGTTCTCTTCCATCAAAAAACATATAACTTATTAAATGAATCCACTACTGATATTAATATTGGGTTTTAGGAAACCTCAAAGATTGATAAAATTAAAAAAGCCTTAGATCTTTAGGAAAACTAGGATTTTACCACTTTTTTATCAGATTATAGTGAGGCATTTGCCTAGTCTTATAGTGATATGCCTAGTATTGACCCCATAATTGTTATCCATAATATCATTACCTTTCATGATGTTAAAATGAAAAAAAAATCTTTGTAAGATGTATCCCTATGTCACACTCTTGGTAAAAGAGGAACTACAACACCTTTTATCTTCTAACTTTATTCAACCCATCAATTATCCTCAATGGATGTCCAACATCATTCCAGTCACTAAGCCTACAAGGGGACTTTGCATCTATACTAACTTTCATGATTTAAATCTTGCTTGTCCAAAAGATGATTTTCCTCTCCCTAACATTGACCAATTAGTGGACCTCATAGTTGGCCATGAAATGTTGTCCCTTATGGATGGTTTTTTTGGTTATAATCAAATACTTATTGTACCAGAAGATCAACATAAAACTACATTTATTACTCCTTGGGGGAGCTTCTACTACCGTGTTATGCCCTTTGGCCTAAAGAATGTAGGAGCCACCTATCATCGAGCCATGACTTATAGATTTCATGACATAATCCAAAAAACTATTAAAGACTATGTAGATGACCTCCTTGAGAAGTAAAAATTATATGAAGATCACTTATCTGTACTTAAGGTTATATTTGATCATCTACTTTAGTATCATGTGTCTAAATCCAAAAAAGTGCATTTTTGGTGTCTTAAATGGTAAACTTCTAGGATTTATTGTTTCTATTCAAGGAATAGAAGTGGATCTCACTAAAATGAAGGCCATTATAAAAATGCCTCCTCTATCCAACCTTAAGCAACTTCATAGTTTACAAGGCAAGCTCCAGTCTATCCATCATTTCATATCCTAGCTCTCCGATCGGTGTCAACCTTTCCACCATTTATTAAAGAAGGATAGTCACTTTGTATGGGATTCTAATTATTAAGAAGCCTTTAATGCACTCGAATACTATATTCTATTACCTCCAATCCTCACTCCACCTAAGGAGGGGCAACCTTTATTCCTTTATATCTCAGCTACTGACCATGCTTTAGGTGTTATGCTTGCCCATCAAGATCAACATCATAAAGAATAGGCTATTTATTATATAAGTTGTACCCTCATAGGATATGAAACACATTATTTGCATACCAATTAACTATGTCTAGCATTAGTTCTTGTAGCCTCTAAGCTTCATCATTACCTACTTAACCACAAGATGTATGTAATTATGACTACTGACCCCCTTAAGTTTATACATTATAAGCCTTATCAAAATTAATGAATGGCCAGATGGATCATGCTTTTAGCTGAGTTTGATCTAGAATTTCTCCATCAAAAATTTGTTAAAGGATAGATTATTGCTGATCAGTTGGCTGAATCACCTCTTAGTGATAACCAACTAATCAATTGTGAATTTCTTGATGAATCTATCGTATCCACTTTCCAATTAGTCCCAAAATATCAAATGATTCTATTCTTTGATGGGTCCAAATGTGAACAAGGAGGCAGTTCAAGAATTATATTAATCCCTTCTCAAGGTATTCCCATGTCTTTATCTTTTAAATTAGACTTTGATTACACCAATAACATGGTTGAGTATAAAGCATTGATTATAGGCCTACAAACTATCCTTGCACTAGGAGTCAGATCCCTTATATCTATAGTGATTCTTATCTAGTGGTCAATCAAATTAATGGTATATATCAATGTAAGAATGATATCCTCCAAAGATATAAAAACTTATTTGATCATATTCTATCCATTTTTGAATTTTATGCTATCCAAACTATTCCTAGATCAACTAATAAGTTTGCAGTTACTATGACATCTCTTGCCTCTTTTATCCCATCCTCATCTTAGGAGTCCAAGATATTTGTCCTTGTCCATCAAGTTAACCAGCCTTCCTACATGAGAACCAATCTTCCATCTATCAATAATATCAAGGAAAATCTAAAGGAGCCATGGTATGCACAAATATTTACTTATTTGTCTACAAGACTATCTTCTCCCCATCTATTCAAAGGCACCAGGCATGTCTTTCAGCATAAATCTGCCTATTATACTATACTAGGGGGTATTCTTTGCAAGTGTGGTTTCGATGGCATTCTTCTTTGTTGTCTCCAAAATCATGAAGCTATCTTAGCTATCCAAGAAGTACATAATGGGTCATATGGTGGACACTTTATTTCTTACATAATCACTAATAAAATCTTACATCTAGGCTATTATTATCCCACTTTGAATCAAGATTGTTGTGCATACGTTAAGAGGTGTGTGAAATGTTAGAAACATGCAAAATTTTCCCATGTCCCTAGTAAATCCTTGCAGGCAGCAAGAGACTTCTAGCCATTATCCTAATGGGGGTTTGATCTTATAGGTAAAATCAACCCTAAGTCCTCTTAGTGTCATAGCTTCATCATTACCGCTACAAAATACTTCACCAAGTGGGTGGAAGTTGTGATGCTTATCTAAACCAAGGAAAAAAATATTGTGGAGTTTATCCACCATCACATTATTTATCATTGTAGAATTCCATATAAAATAATAATAGATAATGGAAAATATTTCAATAATAAGAAAGTCCAGACATTATGTGACTCATTTAAAATCAAATTAAGTTTTTCCTCACCTTACTGTCCTCAAACAAATGGTCACACAAAAGAATATAATAAAACCCTAGTCATAATCCTAACCAAAGTTGTCAATAAAGTTGGGAAGGATTGGCATCTTCGTATCCCTTTTGCCTTATGGGCATATCAAACTAGTATTCAAACCCCTACAGGTTCTACTCCTTTTTCCCTAGTTTATGGTACAGAAGTTGCACTTCCTTTAGAAGTTCAAATTCCCTCTCTTCATGTCTCCCTTAAAGACATCATTTTTGATGAGGATTTCCATTAAGAACATTTATTCCATCTTAAATTCTTAGATGAGCATCATATGACAACCCTCTATCACCTTCATATATATCAAGAATGACTAAAATAAGCATATAATCAACATGTAAGAGAATGAGAATTTAATGTTGGAGACCTTATACTTAAATAAAATCAACATGTCACTAATATAGAATGAATTAAAAGGGTTAAATTTTCTCCTAATTGTCTTGGACCATACATCATAACCCATAAATATAGTTTTGAGGCATATCATTTGGCCTCTCTTGATGGTAAACTAGAAGGAGAACCTCTTAATGCATTGCACCTACATCCTTTCTATAGTTAATATATCTTGGCTCATCTTGGTTAACTTATCTTAAAATACTATCATATCCCCTTATCCCAAAATACCAAATAATGATATGAGAGTTATGTGGTTATCCGATAGTCACTATAACTTCAACCTTGAATATGAATAACCTAGCTCTATTCATAGCATTCTCTCATGGATACGTTTCACCTATAATACGAGAAACCCTAGATCATTATTTCCCTTATTTTCTTAAAGGCCATCAATATTCCAAGATAACACAATCACCTCATGTAATGAACTCATGGAAACTATCCTAAGGTATCTTTTTATGTCAACTTGCATTACTATCTTTGGGATCCAAAAATTAAGTAAGTAGTAAAAATCAAAAGTATCAAAATGGGATAAATAAATAGACTGATCCCTCAAATGATAGCTATAATAAAATATAAAGGCAAATAACAGATTGATCCCTTGAAGGATAGTTGTGTAAAAACCTCAGAATGTAGACCACTCCCTTGAAGGATGACTACCAAGTAAAAAACTTTTTGCATTGATCAATTTTCAAATTATGCCACTTAAAAGCCTTAAAAAGAAACAAAGAAATAAAATAAATTATCACAATGAATATACCAAGAAAGCTTCTCGTATCGATCAACTTTATAATTGTAGACTTCTCATATTGATCAGTGTACCTATTGGCATAAAATTGATCCCTGAAAGATAAATCTTGATTTCAAAACATGGTATAAAGAGGTTATATCTAAAGTAATCCATCCTCCATCCCACCAAAAGCATATAATCCTAATAAATGGCTAAGGTCAAAGCTCTAGCTAACCTAGGTTATGTCAAAATGTATTGTCATCTAGCTAAGGATGAATAGGCTATGTGTATCAGAGATTCTCTTTTTGGTTATGGTCTAAGTCAATGTCAAGCAAATCCATAATATATAATCACTAAAACCCATAAAATCACAACCATCAAACATTAAAAGCTATCTATGATCGATAATCATAATCCATTTAGTAAAAACACAACTCATGATATAACATAATCCATAGTCATCGTTAAGCATAATCCATAATCATAATCCATATAGTAAAAACACAACTCATGATATAACATAATCCATAATCATCATTAAGCATAATCCATAATTATAATACATTTATTAGAAACATATATCATGATATAACATCCCTAATCCATAACATGTAAAATCCATAATCAATAATCCATAACATCCACAACATATATAATAATAATGATCAAAATTAAAATACATAACATCTAATCTATAATCCATCGCATCACATCATCAATAAAAACATAATATATCCATAGACATTAGTAAATCCATAAATAAATCCATCCATAAACAATGTTTGAATATATATATATATATATATATATAGATATATATATATATATATATATATATATCAAATGTCTATACAAATGTCATAACACAAATAAAATGGGGCTCTCAGACCATATAATGTGATCTACTTCATGAACTCAATCTTGATGAGGTGAATGCTATCACCCCCCTCATCATCTTCTCCTCAGCTCATGACACTCCCTCTACCAGTAGTACCCCCAAGAGTCCTCCATGATCTACTGTGACTAGTCATGTATGAAGTAAATTGAGATACATCTAGTATCCATCTCTATACTATCCTTTCATAATATGCCATCTTTATAAGCAAATCCCTGTACTTATAGAGTGGTACCATATTTATAGGAGTAGCACTAGATCCTACAATATTTAGAGCTAGTCCCTCTACTAAAGTAGACCTCATCTGCTCTAGCTCTACTCGGTACCTATCTCATTCCTGTATGACCTAGTCATGTTGACCTCTCATGCTATCGAGATCACCCTGTAATATGGCAATATGATCTTGTAAAGTATCGTGGGCTGCTCATACCTCATATATCTCAACCCTTAGTGTATCCCTCTCAGTAATAACTAAAACCACATCTATATGATCAAGTATGGGGGTATCTTGCAATGGTACATCTCCCATGGGTGCATCAGGGGCATCTTGCCCAACCTCTCCTCTATCCTCACCCTCCTCCCTCATCTCCTCAATAACAACATATTATTGAGGTATCACATCTCTTTCCTATCTCCTCACCATCTAACCTACAAACCATGCTACATAATCATCCATATAACCAATATCATCTAGGTCAATAACTATAATCTCCTCCTATGGCCCCATCAAGACCATTGTAGTATCTGGAGTAGGCCAGTCAAGCTCTGTATCATCTTGCCTATATGCTTGTGGGGCTAATGGTATATCCTATAGCAACCCAAACTAACGATAGAACCTATCAAAATAGAATAGCTCTAGATGCTCCAACCATCATTCATGTACCCATAACTCTCAGGCAACATCCCCTATCTCCACAACTAAACCAAGCCATGATAAGAAGTATACATATAACCTCCATATTACATCTCCTATTTTTAAGTCACTAAAAACCTATCTATAGTATGCTAGATTGCGTACTACCCTATTTATGTATGGAACCACTAGGTCTTCCTTTCACTAAAGGAAGCCTACACTATAAACTATGTCTCTAAAATTTATCCATGGGGTCCCTATGGGGTGAATCACTCGAATGTGCTCATATGCCCAATAATGTATTACAAAAGTGATGTCAAGTATTGATCTATGCTCAGTGCACCAACCCCACAACTCTCTATAGATCTACCCCAATAGTGTGGGGCACCCAAGCAAAAATAGTCCTAAACTTCACTATGTCTAATATGACACCAGTAAAGTTACATGGTAGTCATTCACCCATAGAATTAGGCAAAACATAATAGGTCAGTGCCAACATCATCATAGTCAACACTAGTATCTCCATAGGGTCTTGGTCATACAAGGGCTGGAATGAGAACCCCCCAACAAAGAATTTGATATCCAAAGCATCCTCACCATACAATCATGTCAATTCCATCACTCACCCAACCTCATCCATATTATAAATAGGGGATCCCTAGATTGACACTCATAAAATTTGATGGATATCCTCTGTGGTGATGGTCATCTCACCGATCAATGGCCAAAATGTGTTGGTGGTATAATCCCATCACTCTAACAAAGCCACCATCATGCCAATATCCCAATGGATATGATGATAATGGTATATCCCTCCAAATCTAATAGCATCAAGATGGGCCCAATCTTCATTGCCCATGAACCCTCGTAACTACATTAATAGTGGGGGAATCCTATCCCTCATTGTCAATAGCTCCCATGCCTGTTAAAAACATCTTATTAGTTAATTAAGAGCCTAAATTTCCTAATTTATATCGATCCTATAAGGATCAATGATGATTTACCCAATCGATATCAATCCTTATAGATTACAATCGATCCACATGGGGAACATCAATCCATATAGATTGATGT
>JARHVA010001404.1:5000-15000 GCA_037957365.1 Torreya grandis
GTTTTTCCATTTCAATAATAACAATAGTACATGAACCAAATCTAAATACACCAAAGAAAAGTTGAATCCAAACCAAGAAGAATATAGGTGGTCACATCCTATTTAAATGATTATTATATATAATATAATAATGTTGAACTCAAACATGGGTGTCAATGCAACTATCCAAAGATGACGTATTTGTCTAGAGAGCAAGATACACTAGATACATAATTTGATAATTGATATAGAACTATCTTCCAACCTTATACCCACCTATATAGGATAAAACTCTATATTATTATATAGAATATATAATCACTTTCTCTTGTGTCATTTTTATATTTATCATAGTTGTATTTATATCAATAACCTATCTCAACATAATAAATTCATCATATGGTATATCTAAGATTAGAACATTAACTATCATTTTTTAAATATGATATTCACCCTCATGCCATATCATTTATATATCATTAACCTTTACCACTAAAATAAAATTCAAATAAAAATTATAGTTAAACACAGACATGGGAGTAACCTCCCTTCATACATATAATTTTCACATGTCAAGATTTACAACTGGAGATCATGGTGAATGGGTAACAAATGAATGGTTTAATTAAATGTATGAACGTTATTTCAACCTAAGAATTTAGATGGACATATCCCAAATGTAATTTCATTTGTTTTTTGTTATGTGATAAAAATTTGATAACATTACCCATAAACTTTAGGTAGAGGCATCACTTGCACCAAGCATTTCTAGCTAGATTAAAAAAATATCCTCTTGTGTTTTTCATTATTTTAAATTTTTTTTCCAAAAAATGGATATATAATGAAACTTTTAAACTAAAATTTATAGTTTTTTGAAAATAAAGTTTTGTTTTTATAAAAAATACCGCTCTTTTATAATTTATGAAAAATAAAACTATACCCCATTTTTGTCTTTTTCTTGTTTTGATCTTTTTCAAAAGTGAAAAAATTAGACTTGATAGTATTGGTAATTAAATTCTAGACCTCTTCTTGTTACTATTTTAGAAAACTTAGAATTTACCAACTCCTCAATCTCTCACATCAAGTC
The DNA here is from genome assembly GCA_037957365.1 of Torreya grandis. Lineage (NCBI taxonomy): Eukaryota > Viridiplantae > Streptophyta > Pinopsida > Cupressales > Taxaceae > Torreya > Torreya grandis. Next base: position 6,067 of record JARHVA010001404.1, read on the forward strand.
TATATACAATAGAATAACTATTTCAATATGAAAAAAGTAATAAAACCATGCATTTTTTACAATTACATGCGATTGAAAAATACAATTTTAGATGTAAAGTGAAGCAAATGAAAATTTAAAATATGGTTTCAGGAATTATAAGGTCAATTTAGATCATCAAAAGTTATTTTTTCATATAAAACCTAAACTCTGTGCATATTTCAAAATCCAATGTTGTCCCAATGTTATTCAAACATTACTTCAACTAATTTTCATGTGCTATTAGAGAAAATTTTAAAACCATAAGTTATATTTTTAGAAACACAAGATTTTCTTGGTTGATGAAAGTTGTTCCATTAAATTTTTTAGGAGATAATATAATGTTATTATATTAGTGACTAAGGTTCATATGAAATGCTAAAATTATTCCAACCTATCGATATAATTTTCAATACTAAGGTTTCAATGCACTATAACAATCCAATGTTGTCAAATATACTTTTACAATTTTGTCTAGGTACGGAGAGTTTTAACTATATCAATGCATGAACAAATTTGTGTTCTAATTCTAAAACTAGAATATCATATAATCACAATTAACACATAATATAATACTAGTATCCACAATAAAAATTTAATACAAAATAATTTAATATAATAACACTTATACTTTCAAGTGTACACTGTATGTTGGGTTTTATTTACTAGACATTTTTGAGGGAATTAGGAAGAAATTAAGGGTACATGAAAGCCTTCATATTTTTATCATCTTATTCCAATCATATTCCTTCCTCCCTTAAGATCCCAAATTCATATATACATGAATTTGATTTCAAATGTTAAAGAAAATATAACTTTTATTAAATAAAATGAAAGGTTACATAGGTTTATATTTATATCTCAAAGAAATCCATACATAATAGCATCATATAATTATACATTCCTACATTAAAAATTATAAAAATATCAACCTAAAATTTGATATTTGTTTTATACATCAGCCCTTGCATGATAAATAGCCTATTGTAAATTAACTATATAATTTTATTCTATCAAAATCCAATTTTTAGGAAATGTTAGTTCAAGTAGGGGAATCTCGATAGGTCTGAGGCTATTGAATCAATTTATAAATTATAATAATTATTCTATTTTATTTATATAATTTATTATAAATACTATTAGTTTAATAAGAACCCATTGCTAGGATTCATTTGATGTGTCTCTAGGTCCATTAGTGGTATTTTCTTATTTTCCCTCCAAAATAGATATTTGAAAATTTTAGAATCATTTGGTTTAGTATAAAATATTAGTTAAATGTGTATATATTCATTATTAAGTGATATGGTATCCAATAAGGATATTTAAAATTTTTATCAATCGTTAACTCATTGTAATAAAGACTAAAAATTTGGTCATATGCCTATACAATGAAGTTTGAATCTAAAATTGGCATATTTGTTAGAAATTAAGGTTGTCAAGAGATTATTGGGATAATTTTTTTATAGTAATATAAATTATATTTAATAATTTATAACATTGAAACATGTTTGAATAATCTTATAAAATCATAAAGAGGAGGAGAAATAATGTTCTGAAGTTAGTGTGGCAAGTTTCTTTAAGAAATTAAAGCGGTGTATGCCATTTTCATGCAAGAATTTAATAAGAGAAAGGATTTAATTATATTATTTTTACTCTTATAGGTTTTTATTTATCATTTTCTAATGTTTATTTATTTTATGTAATAATCATTTGATATTTTGTTAAGTCTAGGATTTGGTGTTGCTCTATTATGAGGCTTTATGTGCACCTATAATTGTAAAAAATATTATTCACTACAATAATAAATATATAATTATAACCTAATCCATTCTGAGATAAGTTTTAAATATTTAAAAAATATAAATTTTCTAGGTGGAATCAATTCTTGAAAACCATTTTTTCTAAGGATATTGAATTTTAAGTGTTCTCGGCACATGTTCAAAATTTATCAAGGGTTTCAAGATTAGAACATTAATATGTTTTTTAACTATATAAAAAAATATCATTTTTTTATGTGGGTGGTATTATATTTATATTAAAAAATTCTAAAGTTTCACAATTTTTTGGATTTGTAAAATTCATGGTAATGATGATTGTGTTTCTGTAGGTCTAAACAAATGTTTAAATAAGGGCTAGTAAAGGTGGAATTTTAATTTTATTGGTTATAAAAAGTTGGGTAAATATATATTAGATTTTTTTATTATAATATTAATATTTATTTTAAATAATATAATATCCTTATAGACGTCTTCATGGTCAAAAGTTGGTTATGACTCTAAAAAGGGCTATTTAGGCCTTATAGTCTACAAGACAATTATTGATATCAAGAAATATTGAAACCAAGTGGATATAGTTATCAATGTAAGTAATTTTATATTATAAAAGGTACATTTTTAAATTAACTAAATTGTTTTAATGATAAGTCACATATCTTGAAATTTAAAAGTTGTTTTATAATGAAGACCTAGTCTAGTGGATCTAGGAAGTGATATTTTTTTGTTTTTTGAACCAATAAATTGTGTTGATGTTGTAATTATATTTTTAAGACTAATATTATATTTAAAAATATAAAATTAAAACGTTAAATATTATATTTTTTATTTCTAAATTATTTTACATCTATTAGTGCTAAAAAATCAATAAGGAAGCGTAGTTGGAAACTTGTTTAATTAAAAGTATTGTGTGATTTTTTTTTAACCCGTATTATTTTATGGTATTATATCATAGTAATATCTCATTTATAGTTTAATATATCATATATAAATGTTTAAATTACCTTAGAGAGGGCATACAATTTTCATTAAGAATTAGAGTACAAAAAATTAGAGTAAGAAGACCCTTCTGAAGGAGAGTGTGGTAGCTAGAAGAATCAAAAGATAGTATAAAAAGAATAAAAATAGTGAATTAAGACAAGAAGGTAAGATAATGTTTTTTAAAAACTTGATAATTTAAAAATGATTATAGTGGAAATAAAGAGTCGTACATCCTATTGAGGCTTGGAGAGTGAATAGGGAAGAGAATGTAAATTCTTAGAAAGAAGTTATAAGGTGAATAATGACCAAAGGTAAAAAAATACCATGTTGGATAGAGACAACCTTGGTGAGGTATCAATAAAAATCAAGGTGATAAATACTTTCTAAGGAAGAATCGGCACTTTGAGGCGTTAAGCAAGAAAGAAAATAATATGTTGATAAAAGATATTGAGAACAAGATGAAGGGATTATTAAATGTAAAAGTCAACATAACTATGAAATAAGATGTCAAGAAGAAGAATTTATTCATGGAGAAAGAGATAGATGAGTTAAAGAAGAGGTTTAGGCTTATAATAAAACTGCTATGAGAGGAATAAAATAAAAGTTATGGTTGGATATTGAGTCAAAAACTTAAATGGCCTATAGATATATTGATTTCAAGTATAATAAGGCATATCTTGATTGCCTTGATAAAATATTAAATAAAAAAGCTAAGATCCCATAGAGGCATGAATAAAGAGAGAGGTGAAGTCAATCAGAGACATAAAAATCAATTCTTAGAAGATGAACATAGTGTTCATTTTTGAACATGAGTAAAGACAAATGTTTGGTGATGAAAAACATGATAAGAGTCTCATAAAGTAAATAAGATGTTCATACCAGTATGAAGGCAAATTGACAAACTCAAAATCATCGGTAATGATAAATGAGCCTCCCATTTTTCAATCTAATTCCCTATATGCATGTGATTCTAGGTGAAGAATATGTGTAAAAATAGACACAGTAAAGTGTCATAAAGGATAAAGAGGTAAAACTAACTATTGAAGGTAGAATCAAGTAATTAAATAGTCATGTACATTAAATAAAGCTATAAGACAAACAAAAAGAATATTTCAATACTTTTCAAGATAGAGAAGAAGGAAATCATGAATGAAGTTTCTTATCAAGTCTAAAAGAGACTAAAAATAGTTTTCAATGTGAATAGAGAAATATTTGAAATGAGAGACATAGAATTTTTAAATAATTACTTCTATTATTTTAGTTTGTAAGCCTTAAAGAGGAAGAAAATAAAAAACAACTAGTGCATTCCAGGAAGGTACATCATATCATGATGGAAATAATAATTGTGGTTTAAGTAGTTAGTCATTTACACCTATAATGGAACAAGAATGAAATAAAATCTTAGAAAATCAAAATGAAGTATCGAGTGAGCTATTTAATCAAATTTAATTTAGGTACCAATAAGATGGAAAATTAGAAGAAATAAAAAATATAAATAATTTCCTATGGACACAAACCATAAAAATAAGAAAAGTTATAAAGAAGGACAAAAAGGAGATGGAATTTTTAGATCAAGTGTAGTATTTGACTAATCTTTGGCAATATGGAGGGGTTATGATCATTTCCAAATCAATATGTCACATTATTAGATCTTATAAGAGATATTAAAGAGAAATACATTAGTTTAACAATAAGGAGGAGGTTAAATAAGACTTGGAACAATAAAATAGAGTCTTAGAGGTGGCTATGTAGCATCATGATTTCATTTAGGCATGTTATAACAATGGGAACTATGCAAGTATGAATAATGAGGATGAATAAGGCTATGATGAGAATGATATGTTAATAATAATAGAATTATTTCATTATAACTAGAGGGAAAGTGGAACAATGAATATTTACAAGGTCTCAAAAAGTGTGACATTAATTTTAGGATAATGAAGGTCGGAGAACAAAGGTTAGTTGATCTTCATTTTATGACAACGATATTAAATTTAAGTCCACAATTATTTTGGTTCAAATGATTATATCAAAAGTAAAAAATATTTTCCATTCACTTATTTAATCACCATGAAAAGTTAGTATCCTATGAGGTGGAAAGGGTCATAGATCAATGTGCTATTAAAATAGCTATCAAGGTAATGAGTATAATTGAACTAGAATATTTTGAAGTAAATTCCAATGGTTAGGGAACTTATTTTGAATTTTTAGGTCTTAAAGGGTCATGAATAGAGTATAATGGAGGAAGAAGGTTCTTCGCACCTTATCCATACAAGAAAACAATTGTAACAATGAAAAATTAATGGAAACATGGTTTATACTAGGTATTTGATAAGTTACTAATACATGGACAATATGGAGGTGAGTAATCATCCATGGTATATAATAGTAATCTTAGTATTGAATGTATCAATAAAATAAGAGAAGAAAACAAAGATTATATGGATAATAATTTATACTTGAAAGTGTATATGTAAAATTAAATAAGGAAGCATAGACTTCAAAAACTAAGGAAATATCAAAATGCAAAAAAAATCACCAAGGAGAAAGAATATACAAAAGTATCAAGGAGACAAATGATGAAATAAAGGAGAATGAGAAAGGTTCGATAAAAAGTGATAGAGTTTCACATGAGATGACATTTCTTGAGATAGTATAGAGGCATAAATCAGAAATCTTGATTAATCAAGGATTTTAGAGCTACCTAAATGAAGTGTTTTTGTACATTAACAAGGTCAATACCATGGGAGAAACCATTTATCAAATATACATAGGTGTAGAGTTGAAAAACATGAATAAACTTCAAGAATGGACCAAAGACAATAATAATACCTTATATTAGATAAATATAAGTTATATTTCAAAATAGATCTTTACTTCTCCATTAATTTTAGTTCAATAAAATATGAATAAACCTATAAGTAAGGTCAAACAATAATCAAGTTACTGTCTCATAAGAAGGGTAGATAAATTTTATTAAAATAAAGAATAGTGAAAGGTCAATTTATGATGTTACTAAAAATAAGAAACCTGTGAGTGATAAAGAGTCAAGAGAGAATCTTGATTAAGATAATAATATTATAAGAGTAAGGAAGAATTAGGAAGGAATATCCCAAGTGAAGTGTGAGAATGGACTTTTTGGAGTTTATTATATCAATGAATTTTGTGGATACATAACTAAAAATGTAAATTAATTGATCAAAATTATTTGAGAGAATGATTAAGAAGTTATTTTGTTTATATTTTTATTTTCATGTGAAAGAACAATTGAAGAAGGTTTATAGATAAGCAAAAGCATTATTGATCTCAAAGAAGAAAGATGCACACTTGAATAGAAATTAAGTTTATATCAGTACTTATAACTCTTGAAAAGACCAAGGGATATATGAGTGTATAGAGAAAATATAAGGAATGCTGAAAAGGATAATATGAACAATTAAAAATAACATTTTCATTTAAAAATGATAATCATGAAGACTCATGAGCATCAACTCGTCAATAGTTTCAATCTTAGAGGTATGATGTAAATGAATCAATGTATAAAGTATAATCATGATGATAATTTTTTTTTTTAACTTATTAGATTTCCTACTAGGTCAATAAGAAGCCATTTTTATGATTCATTTGGTGTCTTTTGGTCTATTTGTGGTATTTTCTTCTTTTCCCTCTAAAATGAAAATTTGAAAATTTAGAGTCATTTGGCATATTTTGAAAGGATATCAGGATTTTAGTGTATAATAAGGATATTTAATGTTCTATTTTCTTTAAAATTTGATGATATTATTGATAGTAGATAGAAAATATAGAAAATGGAAAGGAACTAGTTTTAATAAATATAACTACAAAACAGTTATGACACCTACACTTAACTAACACTAACTAGAAACTTAAGCTAAACGATGTAATAAAATCCAATCTACTCTAACATTCTCCATTTTATTACATTATTTTTACAAATGTACCACTATAATAGATCAAATTTCACCTTGTCAAGGGACTTGGTGAGTATATATACTATCTATTAATCTGTCGAGTAGACTTATTCTCTAATGTAATGACACTGAACCTCAATGTGTTTGGTTAGTTAATAGAATAATAGATCCTTCACAAGATTAAACACACCCTGGTTATCATATAATAGTATGGGTGGTTGATCTTTAGGAATCTCCATATCAGATAAAATGTGACATATCCATATTGATTCACACATAGCTCCTCATGTGGCATGATACTCTGCCTCTATTGATGAGAGAGAAATTACTAATTGATTTTCACTTATCCACAAAATTTGTCTATATTTGAGATGAAAAATGTATCTTGAAGTGGATTTTATATTGTCAATAGATCCAACATTGTTTGAGTTAGTGTACCCCTGTAAGAAGAATTGATTATTCTTCTTATATTCTAGGCCATACTTAAGTGTACTTTAGACATATCTCAAAACATTTTTTAATAAAATCTAATGACATTTATTTAACTCCTAAATTAATATGGAAATATAGATCATGACAAAACATATATCTGGTCTATTTCAGGTCAAGTAGATGAGACTCCCAATGATCTATCTGTAAAGAGTTGAATCCACTTGAGGGGAATCATGGAAATAAGAGAGTTGTAAACATTTATCCATCGGTGTCAAAAGAGGTTTAAAGTTTTACACTTTGTACTTTTAAAGTAGTGTCTTGGCATATTACATCTGGGAGATAAAGATGTGATTTTATTTCTACCATATCTTGAAGCTAAAATAGTAATTTAGTAGCCCCAAATCAGTCATATCGAAGTATTTATTTAGGTCATTCCTTACTACACAACAAGATCATATAAAATACCAGTGATCACAAGATCATCCACATTGAAGATAAGAATGATAATATATGTACCAACCTTATTTATATAAAAATTAGAATCAAAGGGGATATGAATGAAATCATACTACAATAGGTCATCATCTATTATTATCTACCATTCATGAAGTGCTTGTTTAAGTCCATAAAGAGACTTAACTAGACAACATACCTTATGAGTATGTTTGTTATCGATGAAACCTTCTAGTTGTGTCATGTATACTTCCTCTTTTAGATCACCATTTAAGAAAACACTTTTGACATCAATCTATTGAATTTTCCATCTATATTGTGCTACCAATGCATAAACAATTATGATTATCTTGACCTTTGAAGTGGGTGAAATGGTCTCCTCATAATCAATTCCCTCTTACTAAGAATAACCCTTTGAAACAAGTCATGATTTTTGTTTTTTGATGGATCCATTTGCCTTCTAATTTATTTTGAAGATTCATTTATATCCACTAGATTTATTCCTTATATGCAAATCAACAAGTTCCCACATCCCATTATTGATGAGGGCATAATAATCTACATCAATATATTTCTTACATTAGGGTTCAGTTAAGACCTCTTGAATGATCTCTAGTTCAATGTTGTCAACCACTGAACTCATGAGTCCAATATTGACTTCATCTCTCACCCATCTTCATGTTTGAACTCCTCATAATGTTTTTAGAGGAGAGCTTAGGTGTGAGACATTGGTTGTGGAATATAACCATTTAGGACATTATTGTGTCTATTGATTTGATTAATAAATTCCATGTATACTACCAAGATCAATGAACAATTATCCTTCTTATATCTCACCTTCTTCATGAGCTTCATCTAATTATGGTAATAGTTTGTGAGAGCTAGTTTAGTATATCTCCTTCTGTGCCAATGAGTCAAATGATGAATCATCATAGACCACATCATGACTTTCTTAAATATTCTTCATCTCAATATCCATGAGATGATATGATTTGGAGGTAGTGCTATACCGCAAAAAAAATATACTTGAAGGTCTTTGTTTAAATCCTCTTCCTATTCTTATCTAGAACATGCATATAAGAAGTAAAAGCAAATAATTAAAGATGAGAAATAGATGGTTTAAGAACACTCCATACCTCTTATAGTGTCTTTTATAGCAATATTTTTTTTTGTTTCTCTATTGAGAAGATAGATATTCATCTGTACCGTTTCTGCCTAAAATTGTGCCATCAACTTTGTAATGGATAACATGTTATGAGCCATCTCCATGACTAAGTGATTGCATCATTCTGCTATTCTATTCTACTGAGGTGTATAGGGGGAAATTAGGTGATAAATGATGCCAT
>JARHVA010001404.1:22500-30000 GCA_037957365.1 Torreya grandis
AAACACTATGCATAAATAATCTCTCATGAAGCTCTACATAAAAGAGATATGATCTAGTACATTGTTTATTAAATTGAAACCAAGATTTAGAAAATCATTAAACTTAAACATGGTCCACTTGAAAAAGATGGATCTCACCACTACCGACAAATCTATATTCAAACTATAAATTAGCGAAACTTGATTATTGATTATTTTTAAATAGAAAATATAATTTATAGAAAGTAGTAGCCTATTTAGGAATGTATACCATGTACCCTATAATGTATAGAGCTCCAAATTTTATATGTTGAAAATTTATTAAATCCTTTTAACCATCTTTTCACAAGCTTGTATGGGCTCAACTATCTAGATGATTAGAGTCCATAATAAGCCAAATACCCTAATAATATGACAATTTTAATTTTTGCACATTATAAACTCTCATTATTAAACATATATTATTTTGTAAAATCCGATTGTGATGCCCCCATTATGAGATGATGGATATTGTCTACAAACAACTTGTCTAATAATAAAAATTGAAATAATTTGTGAAGGATACATAAGCATGTAACACCATAGGCATATATTTAATTTCTACTGAAATCTTATAAATGTAGAATTTAAGTATTTAAAAAATATACATCTTTATTTGAATAATATAATTTTGTTATAGTATTATGATAATTAATTAATCATATTAAACATGATATTGTTATATATGTATTATAAACATAATATATTTAAAATTTGAATTATTGAAGTAGATATATAGTATATACATGATGTGTATCATGACACCATATATAGATAAGTACATAAATAGTGGTGTATGGTAACAATAATGACATCATAGATATACTAGTATATACATTAGTGTATGATAATAATCATGGCACCATAATATCCAATAGGAAACATAGAAGTCAAGTTAGACAATCGTCATGCAATAAGGCTTAGAGAATAAATACAATATACATGGAAGATGTCGTGAAGGGTGTAAAAATTGTGCATACATGTCACACATTGAGACAAAATATTTAAAATAAAGAAGATGAAAATGTATCAAAATCATAGAATGCCCCAAAGGCCACACACAAGGCGTGATTGTTTCATAAACTCAAGCTGTTTTTTTTAACATAAAAAAGGCCAAGGGCTGCACACAATAAGTAAGATTTTTTAAGAATGTTATGAAACTTAATAATAATATGATAGTAACATATATAAAATTAATATAGAATAGGTAAATAATATGTATTTATTTATAAATTCATCAATTAACATATTCACCATTACATATTTGAAAATAAAGAGAAAGATTAAGAATTTATATTTGTTTTTAACATAATAGAGAAAGGAGGTTACATATAAATACAACCTATAAGATTTTAATATAGAATAAAATTATTCCAACAAATATAAATGGATATTAGATGAAAAGCTTACAAAACATCAAAAATCTATGAATATATTACTTAACTTGAAACTTGACTAATATCTTAATGTGAATTTTTGATTTTTGTGCAAAACTTGTGTAACAAGTCCCTATGACTATGTTAAACATTAAATTATATGCATAAATGTATTATGATATGTGTACAATAGGGGACAAGTGCATAGGTGTAAAAATGAATAGGCATAGGTAAACTTTATGGGATATATGCACTTTTGGGTAGAGGTGCATAGTACATGGAGTATGAGGTTGAGATTTGAATAACCCTCAATAAGGTGCTTAAGCAAATCATATACATGATGAAATCATTTGAGGTGCCCCCAATCTATGATGTGTGGAAAGATGGATATCATGGCCTTTCTAAATCATGTAAAAGTAGATAGCTATAAGCATCAAGGCATATATGAGATATTAGAGCATGTATATTTTTGAAATAATAATAAAATGAGAACTGTCGTGAAATATATGAATATTGGTATCCTAATAGTTTTTTTTTGGGTTATTCAAATGGGGTTGGATCAAACAAATGATAAGGTTCCCCAATGTAAAACATAAATCCAAGTTCTATAATAAGTTTGGATTGGGTGTAGAATCATGAGCAATAAAAGCTAAGTAATATAGAAGTTATGTACAGCTAGGTACTTGACAAATAATCTAATCAAGGTCCTCAATAAAACTAGGAGAGTAGGAGGGAATGATAGAATGTGTTAAATGAATGATATTATTAATAGGATGATCATATGTGTATGCAAACTCTTGAGAAAAAGGAACAATATTTTATTATGTATAATTAGTGCTATTTGTATAAATTTTTGAGCTCGAAGAAGAACCATATATTATAATGTAACAATATAAATCATATATCATATAACTGTCCAAAATTGTATGTACATGTATGAGAGGAGATGATGTAAAACTCTATTTGGATTGTTAAGATCCTTATGATTAATTTGTACATATGTAGGATTATAAGTGTTTTTATTATTTACAAAATTATCATTCTCATGTGTAATTACATTACACTAAAAATATAGGGAAATTTTGAAATATTTTGGTTCTCATTATTAGATAACTAAAATGAAACATTATCATGTCAATGGATATATGTACTAAATTATTTTTGAGTATATGCATTTTCATGTGAATCAACATATTGAACATTAATATAGACTATCTTATTATGATTTTTCTCAATGACTATAGCAACCAACTTATTTGTAATAGGAGTAAGCACCATGGGTTCCATTGGATATTCATATTGAATGCATAAAAATTTTACCTCTTGATTATCATGAATATAATCTAGACACTTATGAACTATAAAAGTAACTTTTTTAGTTTTATGTAACCAAGGTCTTTGTAATAAAATATCAAAGGCATATGTGATTAGTAGCACTAATAAATAATTTAATAATCGTATAAGTCCAAATTGAAAAGGAAAAAAATTATGTGCAAAAGTGTCTTGTTTATGGACCTCAAATACATTCATAATTTTAGATATATGTTGTAAATTCTTTCTCTATAAGAAATAAAATGTATAAGTGATATGGTGTACACATTTTCACTTGATCCATTTTATTCCATAAAAAAAAACAATAGGTTGTATACCAATATATTAGCTAATGAATAATGCATGTCTATCAGAATAATCATAAAATAATTAAGAATCATAAAATGTAATAGATGAGTGATATGTTAACTTGGTTGTGACTATACCAATAATTTTATTAATGGGATTCCCCTAAGAATATGAAGGAGTATGAGAATTATATGTATAATGTACTTCATAATTTTTTTAATCTTTTCCTCCATGATTATGATAAGAATCTTGTTAATGTTTTATCTTTTAATTATAATTTTCTAGTGGCCTCATTTATTTAGTAGGTGTACCAATGTCAATAATATTTTCATCCATTACAGCTTTAATTTTGTGCTTAAAATTCATACATTTATTATTGTAATATCCCACACTTGTATGGTAATCACAAAGTGAATCTCCATCAAAGATTATAGATTGAGGTCTAGATAAATTTACTTCTAATGGTGGAAAAATAGGAATAAGATTATGCTAAACAAGAATTTCTAGTAACAAATGAGAAGGTGAATTCAAGCTTGAAAATTGACTCCTAAATGGATATTGTAATTGGAGATTCTGTGGTTGTTAAGATATTGAATTAAATATATAATTAGCCTCACTGTTTATATCATTATGTTTATAATTATAAGTTTTCTTACCTTAAAATTTGAAAATAAATGTGAAGAAACATTATATATATACATGAGTTTGTTTAATGTAATAAATTTTACCTTGTGCTTATTAACTATATGACATAGCTCATCAAATGATTTAAACTTATAAAACATGATATAGTCTTTAACAGGATTAAGCAAGATTTGAGATAGAATTTATTGAACTTCATTATCTTTGATTTGATTTGAAATTAAGTAAAGCATATTTTTTATCTTAGGACATGCTCACTATGTATCTAGTTCATATCTTGTTTGATTATTACAATTTTAACATAGGTTACATTATCACCACTACTGATATAAAAATACACTAAAAAAAATTTCCAAAGGGTTGAGATTTCTAACTTATTGGAAGGTAAGATCATATAAAAACTTAGGAAAATAATCATTGATGTTTTTTGAGAAGATTTTGATTAATCATATGTCATTTCTATATAATCTAACCAATATGTATGCAAAACATGAAAAATGTTGTTCATAATCACCTTTGCTTTAATAAAGAGGAATAATTCGAGCCAAAAATCTAATTAGAAAAGGGTAGGATGAAATTTGAGGATCCAAAGGATTGTGTAAAAATATACCATAATCTAAGGAAGGAATATCACAAGAAATGATTTGATCAATATTACCCAACTTTGCTAGTAAAAGAAGAAGAGATTGATCAAGATAAGTATTGGTTATAGTAATCAGAGAAGTGGAGGTAGAGGTTAAATAATTATCATGGTTAATATAAAAATATTTCTTATTCTCATCCCAATAAGTATAAAAATAAGAGTAAATCATTTCTAGTTTCACTCTACAGTATTCTCAAATTTCAGCATGGTTGGTTTTGGCATCAAGATAAGAATAACAAACATGATGTGCCAATTTGGAGAATGATAGATGGGTATTAAGACATTAGGAGATGGAAAATGTGTGACATATGCCTTATTTTCCTTCCAGGTCATTAAATATTTGACAAAAATGAAATGTGCATCTAGATGATAAGATGAGTTAAAATAAGTATTTGGGTTAAGAGGGAGAGTTTAAGTATGAAAAATAGTTTATTTAATTATATTGTGTGGATTACATGAAAATACAATATAAAATATTGCAAAGGAACATTACATGATACAAGAAACTGAATGATTCTATGTAATAAAGGAGAATAACATTTATATGCTACACCCATGGTGAGTACATAAATGAAACAACAAATATTATAATCTAAGAATACAATGCAATAAAAAATAAAATATAAGGGGTTGATATATAAAAGAATGTTCAATAATTTAAATCTTCTAATATATACTTTATCATCCATTAGAAAGTGTCAGCATAATATTTCATAATATTAACTATATATTTGAAACCATACCCATAGCGCACTAAACTTGGTTTGAAGTGTAAGTTGAGACTAACATCTTAGGGATAATTACGTAGAAGTTATTGGCGCACTATGAAATAATAAAAATGGTATAGGTTACTACTGGAAAGTTAATTCATTGACTAAACAATGGTATCCTAAAAATTTATCAAAAATCATGAGGTAAGTGGAAACTAATACTTGTTTTTTTAGATATATAATATGGCTATGAGTATTTGGGTAAACCCCTCATGCCATGATGTTTCAAAATAGAACAATGTGTATCCCTTCACAAAAGTAACTAAGTAGTTTTAAAATTAGAGGAACACATTATAGAAAATAACAAATATAAAATTAAAATAAAGTGAAAAGGAAAATAAAAATATTTTTTGTTAATTACAAAATGGAATTCAACTCGAACTCTAAAGAAATATCCTCTACGTCAATATTTGTCTAAGGTGATAAAAATAAATTTTTATGTGTCAGATTAATTCAATAATGAAAAATAATATTCAATATGTTACATGTAATATCTAAGGTTTTTTAACTTATTTTATTAGTGTCAATAATTTACGTAATTAAAATGAAACCATAGGAAAACAATTAACAAAAATTTTAAGCAATGTTCTATTCTAAAAGCAGGGTCACCAAAATGTTAACCTTACAATTAATTATGGAAGGAAATTACATCTAAGTCAATATAAACATTAAATCTAATATAATAATGTAAATAGTGAATTATATTTTAAAATATCTTGAGATATAGATTTTTTAAATTGCTTAACATTGAAACTATAGCTAGGGCTAGAGAGATCTCCTTATAATTTGATTTACTCAAACTATGTTATTCCTTTGTTAACTATGACTATCTGAAAGTGATGATAGAACTTACAAACATAGTGTCGATTTAAAATAGTTCATCTTTGTATTCTTGGATAAGTGCATACTATCTAGATAAGGATGTGTGTAATTTTCTATTAATGCAACTTTGAGTTGGATTTAAAAATATGGTTTGGTTCACCTTTGTACGAATACTACTTAATTATATGTAAATATTGTTTATACACATGGATCACTTGTAAAATCAAAACCCCAGCATACAAAAGGATACATGAAAGATCAAATTCATAAAAGGAAAGTGTGAAAGTTAGATATCTCTAAGTTATCCTTATTAAACCCGTTGTTGACTATGTATTGCATATATAGTCCAAGTGAACCTCAAGCTAATGTAGTTCTCCATTTAAGGAGTATCATATGGATATAACTATACAATTTAATTATAATTATTGAGAAAAGAATGTGTTCAACCTATAATAAAATAATGTTAACTTGGACAATTACTATAATACTATAACAAAATTACAATAAGGTTCTTTTCTATATAAATAGATGCTTTTTAAATTACATTTTCAAAAGAGTGATATAAAGAGTAATTGGGTGTTTCAAGTGAGACACTTGATGTGATATTATTGGAATATATTTGAACTATTTCTAATAACTAACATATTTTCACATGTGAGAAATATATTAGGAAGAATTTATTTTTAAAAATTAAGCATTAGGGTGTTAAAGACAAGTCCACAGTAGTGGAAGTGTGTCCCTAGCTACATAGTTCACACTTGGCTATAATGGACATAGACTTATTAAATTGGAATGATCGTGAATTATCTTATAATTAGGAATAAATATGAATGAATTAGGTAAGAAATAATTTATAAATATTTTTAATAATTTTAAATATTTCATATAGATATTCAGTTATTAGAATGGTGAGTTAGACATGTGAGGTAAATATGTTAAGGAAAATCATTATCAAACACTTAGTGGTATAATTTGAGTGTCCACACCAATTTTACCTTGAGGTGTTTGGTATGTTGCATCATAATGGGAACATATATGTGCCTAATACTAGAGACATACATTATTTGATCTTGATAGAGATGCATCAAGCCCTTTATCCTAGTCACCTAGGGGTGAATAAGGTCCATGCTAATATTCAAAGTTTTATTTTTGGTCTATTTTGCATTGAGATATTTTAGATTTTATTTATATAAGCCTTGAGTGTTAGTGTATCAATTTTTATCATCAACATCCAAAAATACTTATTTACATACATGAGATTCCTGAGTGTAAATGATACATCATTTCCATGGATTTTATAGTTGGTATTCATATATTTACTTATCATCATGACACCACCATGTTAATGGTGGATAATTTGACCAAGATAGAACAATTCATACATGTTGAGTTTACATATAATTCCATGATAATGGATAGAGGTTTCCTAGATGGCATTGTGAAACTACATGGTATAACCTAGCATATCATATCCAAATAAGATCATATATATACTTATAATTTTGGAATATCATGAGATATGATTTGGGTACTATGATAGATTTTTTTACATCCTACCCTCCCAAAATAAGTTGATATGTGTATATATTTAATCAATTTTTATAGGATA
>JARHVA010001404.1:40000-65000 GCA_037957365.1 Torreya grandis
CAATAAGATGCCCATAAATAATTCAATACAATCCACACAATGTATAATATGACATTATTTAAGATTCCCCCTTTCAATAAATCCATTAATTATACCTTAAAAGGTGTCCAAATTTAATTTATCACCTTCTCACTTGGCGATCACTTTCCATTCACTATGTCAACTTGGACTAGCTAAAGTGTAGGGGATAGCAGAGGTACATATGTAATTTTATGAAACAAATTAGCATGAGGAGTTATATGATGTCTAAATATATTCCCCAAAGTGATTCACATATTTCAAATCTCCCTTAAACCTATAAAATATCAAAATATTTCAAGAAAACCATTTTCGTAAAAAATCCATACAAATACAGTAGAAGTGAACCTGATAGGAAGCAACCTACGGAGGACTTATGCAAGCCCAAAAATTTTCTTGTACCAACTACCCACCTTAGATGCATTTCATTATTTGTTTTTTTCTATTAAGTCATAAACAAGGGTTTTAGAGGGTTTTAAGTAGTTTAGACCCTTAAGGATTATTTATAAAACTATGATGTTCAATATACAAAACAATTCTTCTAGGACATTGTTTAGGACCATATTGAACATATCCTATCTTCTTAGGATCCCATTATAATCATTTATGCTATTATATGATTTTAAACTTAGCCTCTTGATCTCTTCTTTGCATTCTATGTACTCTGTGGTAGGTTTGAGCCAAAGAATGAACAATTTGTGATCTCTCATGAAAACTAAAGGCTATAAACAACCTTATATATTCTTATGAAATTCATCAAGTATGGTAGAAGAATACTCTAGTTCAAGAACTTGGATTGGGCCCCTTGAGGGATCTAGGACAAGTGAATGCCTAGTGAGCCTGATTAGTGTTCAGAACCACCTCTAAGTGATTAGTCCTGACTGTGGGGTCTTTAGTAATTTTTTTTATATTTATATAAAATCCATAAACCCTTATGAAAAGTCTCCATATTTCTCAACACATCTCCTAACCTTTTCATATTGAGCCTATAATAAGTATCATTCTCAGATTGCCCTCTATTTGAGATGAAATAGAGGAAACTTTCCATATTACCTTATAAAAGAATAAGGACATGAGGATATTAAATAGGTAATGAGGACATTCCACATAAAATTTTAGGTTTGAATCATACTCCTAATAGGTCCAAATCTCATAAGCCCCAACGTAGACTTTTGTGTAATATTCACTGTGTAAAGATAGTAAGTATGGATTATACATTGTATGTTAAAGATGAATCTTACCATCCCCCTTTGGGATGAGTATCATGTGACATGATAATTATCATTTTGAGTATGTTTTCAAAAATTTCTAACACCCATTATCCTTTGCTAACTCAAGGTCTACTCACCTTTACTTGACTACACAAGATTGACAAACTATGTACTTTATTTAATTATTTAGAAAGTGACATGCTAGTAGGTGTACATTACAACATTAAACCAAGATTCATTTCATTAATACCTTCTTCATTTCTTCAAGGTCACTTCATGATTAAACTTGTCTATACTATAACTTCATTAAGATCAACATACAAACTATTGGGTTTAATTTACATTGTTACTCCAGATTCAACTGTAGATGACCATTCTTAGACCAAAATGGGCTCTATAGGTAGTAGTCTAGGTCAAAACCCTTTACTTTAAATTTTATGAATATTTTTGATCTATTAGTTTTATCCTCATTTTAATGATGAAACCTATATGTAGTTTATGCCTCCATTTTCAATGTCAACATAATGTTAATTATGAAATGTATGTAGACCTTATTAAGTAAGGTTGAGATCCTCTTGTAGGTGGTGATATACCTTAAACCTTAACTATTAATCCCTTTCAATATTCTTTAGGCCACTATTATCCTTCTCAACTAAATAGGGTGAGTTACCATGAAGACATGTTCCTATCCCAACACCTTGGACTATAAGGTCATTGAAAGTTAAAAATACTATAGAGAACACTAATAACATGTAGTGAAAGAATGTATAGAATGGGGGCATTTTTTATATCAACACTAAGGACCAAAAACTTGTCCTATCATTTTATAATATTTCCCTTATACATGGGATAAAATATAGGATCATTAAAATCCATTTAGACATTATTCCATCACATTATATTATAGCAAAAAAAATGAATGAGGCCCTATTTTGGATGATTTAACATAACAAATCCCTAAATATTACTTCATCCAATAATGAACATGATTCAAGTCTACCTACCAATCTATGGATATAATATGCATTGTTGTGGCACCCAAAACATTTCAAGACATTAAGGAGGGCTCAAATAACATTCAATATTTGCATCTCAACCACTCATTCCCCTACATGAATTTCCTATCGATGAACTTTTTAGTACATAGGGCAGTGAAGGTAGGTTACTAAAATTATGTATGGTGATGTTATAAAATCAATACTAGACATCATCAAAGTCTTAAAATTTATATTTTAAACATTTAAATACATTTTTTTAAAAATGCCTTATTTCAAAGTGCTTAGTCTCCTCAGGGTCACTTATAGGTGTCCATCCGTGGTGTAGGATTATGTATAGAGTTTGAACTAGTTACCATAGTCTATTAAATATATAATTTAATATCTTAGATTTCTTGATCATGTTATAAGATTTTGTTAAACACCTTGAAACTTCTTATTACATCTCCATGAGTGTTCTCAAAATGTTCATAAATCTCATTCACTTGACTATAAGTGAATATATGTAGAGAATTGACTACATAAGATATATGATTGAGTTAATCCCTTAATATGTTTGTATTTTATATATAAATTGGAAATATTATTGATAAACATAAACCTTAGGAACATGAAAAATAAATTCACTTTTATTTGAAAGCACTAAAGGAAAGGTAACCCTCTACAGGGGATGAACATGCTTGTAACTCCTTTGGTAATCTCAAATTGAAAAATGAGATGTTTGGTTGATAAAAAAACATCTAAACATGAAATTAAATATGTAAAGCATGATATAACTATGCCCACATCTTATATAATCACTCTCATCAGTTGGTTTGTATGGACCAGCTCAAACAAGGATAAAACTTACATGGTGTGGGAATAAACATGCTAAAAGGAGTAGTCAACTTATAAATAATGGTCCATAAATAAAAACCAATACATATATGAAATGTCTCCATGAAATGAAAATTTAATAACTGTATTATCATCCCTCAAATTAATTTTACCCAATTCCTCTTCTACTAGCTGTACCAAGAAAAAACTTGTTGGCTAATTCTACATGCCAAGAAAAATGAAATAGGATAAAAATGGTTTTAAGACATTTTTACGACTTTTAAATAATATAAAATCATGTAAACAAACATATAAAATATGAAGGGTCATTTTTAAACCTTCTTCATGTGTTAAAACACTTCTATAGGCCATACAACGACCAAAACATCTTCTTTTCTAATTGTTTTCTTGATATTCTTAATACCTACACATTTTTCAACTAGAATTGACAGGAATAAAAATAATATGACATGAGGTACATTTAGGAAAAATTTTAGATACTTGTATACTATAGTAAATTGTACAACCTTCATTAATTGCTCAAATATTACCTTACGTGACATAAAATGACTTAGGACTAGATTTGACTATGCCTAAGTCTAATAGAACATTAAATGACATTTATAAGACCATGAAACCCCATATTACATAATAATACACCCATATATCAATATTTTTACTATAGTGGGTTGACTTATTTTGACTTGTGGTCAAAATAGTCAACATTTGTAGTGATTTCGTAGGGGTGGTATGTTTGTTATGCTAAGACCAATAGTCTATTCCTATCAATTGGTGCATGAAGTCACCTATACATAGGTTTTAAACTCAATTATATTTTAAACTACATGGAAAAATAATAAAAGACACAAAAAACAAGACACACTAAAGGAAACAGACATATGTTTTGAAGAACGCATATGGAATACACATACACAACTGAAACAATGACACACACCTAACCTAGTATTTACAAGACCCCACTCTTGAGGTGAATGTAATATTACCATTGGTTCAACTAGGATCAAATATGGTTCCCCTTTCATATTTGTAACTCCATTAAATAAAATTATCATGTAAATCATGTTCATCATCAAACATTTGACTATGTAGATTGTGAAATGACTTACCATCCTTATGTCTTCGCATGCCTACAATGGGAGTATTTTCAGATTTAATGAATGCTCTACTATACCCTCAAATTAACTTGATTGGTTATACAACTTGATTTATATTTATAGTATTTGATTTGTAATTCTAAAATTGAGCATTAGGAATCATTACAGCTACCTCAACTTTGCTTTCTTATAGGATATAATGTACTTGATGTGTATTACCATCAATTTCTTCTTCACCATATTATAGCACCTTTTAATATGATTCTACCTTAAGTTTAGGTATTATCTATTCCTTAATCATAAACACATCTACCTTAACTTCACTAAGCCTTTGCATGATTACAAATTCTTGATAAGCAGCTTCACTATGTTCTTTCATGATTTATATCCTTGAATAGTTACTTGGAATACACATTAATGCTTGATATAAAACTTAAAAACCTCCTCATTAGTCTCATTAACACACTCATCATATATGGATTTCTTATGAGGAGGAAAATTGTTACCTAGTTTCTCAAACTCTTTACGTATGGCATTGAACTTTTGCCATAAGTCATACTTTTCCTCTTGAATGTCATATCTAAGGATTGATTCAAAAAATATAGGAATAATTACATGGTTATTCTCATCATATTGATCTATAATTCTCTTCAATCTATCATCATCATACTCATGGATCAAATAATTAACTTCAACCACCAGTAAAAAAGAATGCATATGATCCTTCATGGATTATATAGGTGCCAAGGTCAATTTACTCAAAGTAATTGTAAGGGTCATATTCATAAGAATATAAAACATACTAATCTATAAATAATCCAAATATTTGTTGAATCTTATAATAAGTACAATCATCAAAAATATAATCTTCTTTATCATTAATGACACAATTCATGTTGGAACTTGCCTCTACATAAATCTCAATGTGAAATATATCAAGTGGTTGAGTTATTATGGTCATTTTTCTTACATATCTTGTCCTAAAGGCCAAGAAGGACCAATCAGCTAAGAGGTAGCCTACTATCTTAGCTATGAAATCACTTGAAAGGTAGATTGTAAAATTAACAGGCAAGTCAACAACCATAATGTCTTAGAGGATAGGGAAAAAAAGATAATCATCAAGGAAAACATTAAACCCTTTGATAAATCCTACATACTTGGTAGGTGTACTATAAAAATAAATCACTTATTTACTTTTTGGTCTATAATTTAGGCTCAATTTATCAGCCACAACCTTGGGCATCATTGATGTGTTAGCTCCACTATCAACTATGTAGTTATGAACTACCTCATCACCCACAATGAGAGTGAGGTAGAAAGGTGTAATACATTTAGAATTGGTAAATGTTTTGACAAATATATTAGGGGAATTAATAAGATATACATGACCATAACCATTGTTTTAATGATGGAAGAATAACATGGATATTAGATAACCTTTTTTTAAAGAGTTCATTTTGGCCAGGCATATGAATGGCATACAAAGGGGAAATGGATGCCTTAACACTCTTCAATGATTATAAACTATTTATAAAAAAATTCTTACCTTTACTTGAGTCCTTAGAAGAAAATGAATTTTTTTATCTAGAGAAATTTAAGAACTTTTAATATACCTTCCCACATTCTTATTTGGAGGAGGTGTAAGAGTAGTAGGGACTGCCATGATTGTAGTCATGCCTTTTCTCTTTATAGGAGGACTATTTAAACTTTTAGGAATACCATTAGCATCCCCTAAAGCCTTCATCTTAGATACTATATTATATATAACATAATTCACTTGGTTAAGAACATAAATGTCTTTAACTAAGAATCTAGTGAAGTTTTGTCCTTGAGTCTACCAACCTTCACTCACTTGCATTAGGACTTCATCTTATGATGATAGTAGAGGAGTGACTCCTTCTTGAGTAATTCAGGATTTTTACACACCTTTATTGGCATCCATGAATTTTACTTATTTATATTATGCTCCTTAGATCATATTACTATGAAGTAGTACCATTGCTCTCGTGTTGGAGTTGAAAGTAGGATTGTATGCATTAACATGCCTATTAAAATTAGGTTTCCCTTGACCTCTCCCTTTCAAATATTGATGACCATATTATTAATGATAGGGATAAGGATTTTTAGGAGGACATTTTGAAATATAATGTTGCCTATTTTTAGCTCTAACGATTGATATTTTCCTTCCAATCAATTATTTTTTATACCTTCTTAGGAATAGTCCTTGGCTTGGTGTTTATATTACAAACTTGGGAAACATTTTGGGTATCAACAAAAATATTTGGAAGTGGAGTCATATAAAATTTTGGATGTAACTTTTTCATATGAATGAGACCATTTTCATTTCTAATGGGAAGCCCATATACTTTAGGTAGAGTGAAACCTACCATGGATTATAGAATGATGGAAATATCAATACAAATGTCCCTTAAAGTATGTATGAAAGACAAAGCTACTAGGTGGTATCATGGGAAGAGGAAACCTATGTTGAATAATTTGGAAACTCACATTTAGGTCAATCATTAACTCTTTGGGGGATCTTTGGATCACATTGAGTTGATGAATGAGTGAAGTGTGGTCACTCTTATCCTCAAACCTTGATGTTAGAATTACTCCAAAGTCATCCCAAGTTATGATGCAACCACTTGGAAAATTCCTATACCAATCATGTGCCCTACCTCTGGGGGACATGGTAAGGAGTATAATGAAAATACTGACTTAAATGACATTACGAAAATAATAAAACATTGATATATCTTTATTTTTCTCACTGGGAGTGGCATGGCCTTCACCATTGAATTTAGGAACACTCTTTATAGCATTATGGGTAATGTTATCATATGAATCAAGAATGATTGTATTTTTAGTATCAAAGTATAGGAAGGCATGATACATATCCATATTGTCTTCAAATTATTCCTCACTTTCTTGGTCTTCTTGGTTAGCAAAGTCTTACTATTCAAAGTGTAGAATACTCTGAGGGTGTTGAATTTCAAGAGAAAGTTCTGGTGGAATAGGTGGATTAATAGGATGAAAAATTTTACTATAATATTAAAAAGTAAGTACCATGAATTATGTGAAAAATAATGGTATAAAACCAAATTTTACCTTAAATGGAGTTTACAAATGCTGAGTAGCACACCATATGAAGTTCAAGTTGTGAAGACCAACATTAGCCATGACAAGTTATCTTTAGGACAATGGTCCCAAAGGGCATGACATAACTATTATCAATAAATATTTCACCCTATAGAAGGTTAATCAAGCCTACTCTAATATTTTGGAAACATTGAAACACTTATAGGACTGTGAGTTTCCTATAGTAGATGTAGACCTCTAGGTTTAAAGGCTATCTCTATAGATTGAATTTCAGTGCTTATCACCTACACTAAATTATTATTTGTGGGAAAAAGATAGAACTATGAATATATGTAATCTACTATATGGGTTTGATACACCATAAGGATTTCCACAATATAATCATACTTCTTGGAGTAATAAATAAGACCTATAACACTAGATTTAATGTCCTAAAATGTTCTAAAAGTAGTTTTTCAATATGGAGGTGATGTGCATGCATACTATCCAAGATAAGTGAAACATAGATCAATTTCATAAACTAAGGATACTTTTACACTTGAGAACAAACCCATACACTTTTCAATACTTTATATAACCTACTAGAGTGGAAAAACGTGTATCAAACATGGAAACATTTAGAGAAAGCAAAGATATATGAAAATCACTTGACTATTAAGTATGCATATCTTCACACAATTTTTAAAGATGATCTATGAAATAAAAACCATATTTAATTTATTATTCAAAGGGAAATTATAAAATAAAACCATTATGGATTCACCATACATAATGTTGAATTATAAAATAAGAGCTAAAATGGCTAGTACTTATAGAATGTTTGAGAAGAGAGAGAGAAGTGAAGCTCAAGGGACACAATTCTAGTTTTAAAAATAAGAGAAAAAGTTATTTTTTTAGTATAATTGATTGTGAAATATACCATTAAATGTCTTTTTGTAAAAATTGCCCTTAGAACATCAAAATCCTCAATCATGGAATATAGGTTTCTCATATGGCTTCTTGAAAATTTTCTTCATCATTGGCTTCTCTTGAGTGATCCAAGGTAAAATAGTGATAGTTTACACATTTTCAAAATTATGAGAAGATTAATAAAAATATATAACATTTATTATATTTGTTCCTATTCATTTATCTTCTTCTGGATAAGTGTTCTCACTACTTGTAGTCACTATCATCCTTCTTTCACTCATCCTTCACACTTGGCATGAACATGCCCATTAGTTATTCAATACAATAAATAAAATGTGTGGTATGACACATATTAAGATTCCTCATATCGTTAAATCCATTAACAAGACCTTAAAAGGTTTCCCAATTGAAATTATCACCTTTTCAATTGGTGATCACTTTTTATTCACTATGGTAGTCTGGATTACTTGAAGTAAAGGGGATATTATAGGCACTTATGTGGTTTTATGAAGATATAAATTAGAATTTTTAGTTATATTATGTCTCCCTCTATTCTTAAAAATGATTCACATCTTTAAATTTTCCCTTGAACCTATAAAACATCAAAATCTATCAAGAAAACCAGTTTTGTACCAAGTCTGTATAAATAGAGTAGAAGCCAAGTTGATGGGAACGATCTTTGGGAATAATTATTAAATTAAAAATAAATTTATTTCCCCAAACAGAAATATTGGAGTAATTTCCTTCTTACTTTTTCCCATTGGGTCATGAGCAATGGTTTTAGAAGTTTTTATGTATTTCAGACCCTTAAGGATTGTTCATAAAATTATGACAATAAATCATGAAAAACATTCCAATAATACCTTGATTAGGACACACTCAAACATATATTATATCTTAAATATCACATTATAAGAATCCATACGATTATTATCTTTCAAAGATAGCCTTTGTAGCTCTTCTTTGCATTTTGTGCAATATGTGACAATTTTGAGCCAAAGAATGACAATTTTGTGATCTCTCATGTAGACTAAAGGATAAAAATAACCTTATATATTACTATGAAATTAATAAATTATTTTTTAATACTCATCTATTATTTGAATTAGGATTGGACCCACTTGAGGAATCTAGGTCTAGTTCGGGCCTAACACGCCTCACTAGTGTTTCATTATAGACAACCACCTCTAAGTGCTTTGTCATGATTGTTGGGTCATTTTAAAAAAAATCATGTTAAAATAAACTCAATAAACCCATATTAAAGGTTTTAAAAAATAATTAACTCATCTCCCAACCTTTTCGTACTAAGCCTATAGGATGTATCGATATGGGAGTGCCTTCTATCTAAGATAGAATCGAGGTAACTTCCCCTATTACCTCATAAAAAATTAAAGTGGTGTGATTCATAGTTTTAAATTTGACCATGTTTAAGATTAGTAATGATATTAATATTTGTTTCAATTTAATGATAAATTTACTAGATCCCACCTCTTCTCTTTTAGTTCAACAAGTGAACTACATGAGACCATAATGTTGTTTAGTGTTTTAGTGGTGCTTTCAAAAACTAATTTGTTAGTTATCATCTCTTCACACACTAAAAAATATTCTATGAGGTTTGTATAATACATATTTATGGCTAAATCATCTACATTTATTATTTACATTAAGACTTGATCATTCTCAATTCAACACATCTCCACATACATCAATAAAGTGGCATGCACATATCTATGATAAATATAAAGTGTGTATACGCACTCAAGTATCACAATTATTACAAATGTGTATATTTTGAAATTATGTTTTAATTTTATATGTTAATTACCAATCAAAAAGGGCTTCTCATAGTTTCATAAAGAGATAGACTAATTCAGATCCTTAGATCTAGTCCATATTTGCACTAGCATAAAATGGCACATTGGTGGACAGTGGTATAATAAGAGTTTGCCTAGATTTTTTACACTTATCTGATATTAAAATGAGTCATTATTTTGAATTAACATTATGTATTCATTTTTGTATAAATAATTTATAAAATTCATTGTCAACAAGGGAAAAACACAGTCTAAATAAACTAATTTAGAATGATATCTCTTTCAACTTAAAACTAGTTTCCAATTTTATCAATTTACAAATTCTAAATTTTTTGTAAATCACTATATTTTATTTTATGTCATAGTATTCATATATATAGATCATATTTTATATTTATAGTGATTTAGAGCTAATCTCCTTTAACAAATAATTATAAGGTTATATATTAGGGTCCTTTTAGAGTCTAAATTAAATCTCAACTCCTAGTAAAAATCATATTGAGGTAAATTATCAATAATTTGATCCCTCAAATAAGTTCTAGATACAAGCATGTCTAGATGATATAAAATCTATCTAAGGTCATTTTAATCTATGTTCTCATTACCCTTATTATGCTTAGTGTCAAAATGTTACTGAAAAACCAATTCCACCAAACCTCATTTCCATATGTTGAGGATTGGATAAGATAAAATGTGCCTAAAAATTAGATGATAAAGTCTTAAGATAAATTACATCTCAAAACAAAAGTATCACCAATGTAATATATCATCCATAGTATAACTACAAATGCAAAAACATTGGTGGGTTACTTAAACTCTTAATTATTTACCTTTCATGATTCATATGCTACCACCATACCATTACACATGAGAGTAACACCAATACCGTTTTTGAGGCATAAAAACATAGAATTATTGTGTTGGATCAAGAATTTATAGGGTAAGATAAACATTTAATCCCTCCTTAAGAGTTATAAAGTCCCTTTTGCATTCTTATACCCATATAAACTCCTTTCATTTCCTATGAATGGACTTGATGTGATGAAAAATTATGAAAATTCTATTATGAAATTCATATAAAACCCTTATATTCCTATAAAATGAAGCATATAAATGTATTAATTATGTTCCAACCACTCAATATTTTATATAATCTTTGATGGATCTTGATGTATGGGTTAACACAATTTCACATAACACTTTGATTTTGACAAGTTTCCAACTAGGCTTCCTTAACTATCCTCTTAACATTATAGAGGTAAATTAATTTATACCTATAAATATTAATTTTTAATGGTTTTTATCCTTAAAAATTTAATATATGTCCAAAAAATACAATTACAACCTCAACACACTTGACTAGTCCAAGAACACAAAATAATGCTTCCTAAACCTACTTGACTAGGTCTACCTCAAACAATGGATTTTTAATTTAAAGATATGTGAATTATCAATGAACACCTTTAATGGATTGAAAATTATAAAATTTATTCTATTAAATGACTTAAAATACTCAAAATATCCACTTGGTTTCAATCTTGTATTATAATAATAATTATTGTGTAAGCTACAAGGCCTAAACAACCCCTTTTAGAGTTATAACCAATTTGTGACCTTGAAAAACTCTATAAGGATTTAATATTATTAAACACACATGGAATGTGATTTTTTAATAGTCCTATATCTTTACCCAACTTATATAATGAATAAAATGTAAATTTCACCTTTACTAGCCCTCATTTAGACCTTATATAGACCTATAGAAACTCAATCATCATTATCTTGAGTTATATGAATTTGAAAAAAATGAAACTTTGGCATTTGTTTTATGATGTATAATGTTAAATAATACAAAATGTGAGATATTTTTTTAAAGGTAAAACAATATATATTAAAGTTTTACTCTTGAAACCCTAGGTAGGTTTAGCCATAGGCTAAGAACACTTCAAAATCCATATCTTGAGAAAAATGTGTTTCAATACTTCATTACACCCAAAAAAGTTATATTTTTAGATCCTTAAACTTCATAAGGGATCAGGGGGTAATTTCACATAGATTGGTCTACACAATAAGCTTTATACAATTATAGATGCCCATAACCCTCACAATGGTGTAAGTCAAATCCCAAACACTACAAAAAAATCAAATTATTATTATATAAGATGAATAAACATTAAAAAATGATCACACACAACTATAATAATATAAATGAGACCATATAATCCTCTTTCAAATTCAATTCTTATATGAAAAAAATATACACCCCTATAATTTATTCAACAACCTGCCACACTAACTTTAAAACTCTATTTATCTTTCTCTTTATGATTTTATAAGCCACTTCAAACTTAGTTATATATTAAAATTATTGAACTTAATTTATAATCATTAAAAACACATCCCAATAGTCTCTCAACAACCTTAATTTCTAACAAGTATGCCAATTTTAGCTTCAAACATCATTGTACAAGCCTTGACTAAGTTTTAATCTTTATTATAATGAGTTAACGATTTATTAAAATTTAAATCACCTTATTGTAACCTAAAGATCATTAACTAATTAATATAAACTCATTCAAATAACTTTATCCTTTCAAACCATGATAAATGAGTCTAAATTTTAAAATATTTATTTTGGAGGGGAAACAAGAAAATACCAGTAATGGATTAAGAGACACCAAATTAAGCCTTCCAATGGTCTATTAATGACCTAATAGGACTTATAATAACTTATACATTGAAAATATCATGAAGATTATACTTAATACATTGATAGACCTGCATCATACTTCCAAGCTTGAAACTATTCATGAGCTCCTACTCATGACTGTTAATAATTATCATTATTAGATGTAGATATTCTTTTCCAATATTTTAATTATCCTTTTAACCATTCTTCCTTCTATGTCTATGCACACACAAATGCCATGGTATTGCAAGGAGTTATATGTACTAATACAAACTTGCATTCTCTTCAAGTGTGCATCTTTTTTCTTTAAGATCAATCCTCATTTTTATTATCTCTAAAATTTATTAAACTATTCCTACACATGAAACAAAAATAAAAATAATATAAACTTAGTTATCATGATCTTGTATTATGTTGATCAATTCCTTTGCATTTTTAGTGGTGTATCCACAACTTTCATTAATACAATAGACTCTAAAATTTCCATTCTCAACCTTCACTTAGTATATTCCTTCATGATTATACTTAGTCTTATAATGTTATTATCCTATTAAATATTTTATCTTTAATCTTGATCACTCATATGTTTCTTATTATCAATAATATCCTAAAACAAAATTTTAATCATCTTTCTTTCAATCAAATATATCTACCCCTATTTTGAGATAGTTACTTAATCTTCATTTGAGCTTACTTATATCAATTTATAGAAAAGCAAAGATATATTTTGAACTCTAACTTTTCTTTCTTAAATCTAAGGTATTATTATGGTCATTGGTCCATTCTTAAATTTCCTTCATGTTTTTCAATTGTAAACCTATATATATTTGATGAAAGGTTTCTCCCATGGTATTAACCCTGTCAATGTACCAAAGAAATATATTTAGATACATCTCAACTCCTTGATTCATCATGAGTTCAGAGTTATTCCCCTCTATTATCTCAATAATTAAAATATCATCTGAAACTCTTTAAAATTTTACTATAACTTGATCAATCTCTAATATTTTTTCCTTTGTCTCCTTGATACCTTTGCATATTCTTGATCCTTGTTGAGTTTTTTCCCATATTGTTGCATCCTTGTTTTTTTAAGTGCATGATTTCTCCTCAAGGTTTCCATATACACTTTCAGATAAATCTTGGTATCCATCTAATCTTGGTTATCCTTTTTTCTTGTCTTGATAAAAATAAAATTGAGATAACTATTGTATACCATGGATTATTCCTCACCTTAATATTTTTTTATGTATTGTTAAATTATCAAATATATTCTGTAAAAAATGTTTCCATGCATTTGTCATTGTTAAAATATGTCGATTATATGAATATGGTGCCAAGAACCTTCTTCCTTGATTATAACTCTATTCATGACCCTTCAAGTCATATAAATGGAAAAACATTTTCCAAACTATTGGAATTCACTTCAAATTCTTCTTGTTCACATACACTCATTACTTTGATTGATATTTTTAATGCACATTGATCTAATACTCTTTCCATCTCATAGGCTACTAACTTCTCATGGAGATTTAATAATAAACTGCTTTACAAATATTATTTACTTTCGATATAATAAATTGAACCATATTCTTGTGTACTCCATTTTAATATTGTTCTCCTAGAATGAAGATAAACTAACCTTTGTTACTATCTCTTCATTTTCCTAGCATCAATGTCAAACTTATTGAGACCTTGCCAATATTTATCATTCCACCTTCCCTCTAGTTTGGAATGAAATAATGTTCTTATTATTCTCATAATATTATCATCACAACCTTCTTGATCTTCAAGCTTCATACATTCAAACTCACCATTATTATAACATGCCAAAATGAAATCTTGAGGTTGGATAGACTACTCTACGATTCAGTTTTCTTGTTCCATGTCTTATTTAACCTCCTCCTTGATGTTTAACTAGTGTATTTATCTCTATAAACTAATCACATATATTTTAAGTTGACATATGGATTTTGAAATGATCATAACTCCTCCATATTATCCAAGATCAGTCAAATCCTACCCTTGATATATTAATTCCAGCTCTTCTTTGTCCTTCTTTCTATGGTTCATAGCCATAGGAAATTCTTCACGGTTTATTCTAATTATTTTTCTTCTCCATATGATTATTTCATAAATGAAATTTTATTAAATATCTCACTTGATACTTCAATTTTAACTTATACCATTTTATTACATTCTTGCTCCCTTATAGGTGTAAAATATTGACTACATAAAAAAATATTATTATTTCCATCATGATTATGATATACATACCTAGAATGAACTGGTTGTTATTAATTTTCTACCTCTTCCAGGCCTATAAACTCAACTTATTGAAGTGAATACTTGTAAAATATACCTCTCATTTGAAAATTTCCTATATTCACTTTGAAAACTATTTTTAATCTCTTTTTTACTTCACAAGACTCTTCCTTCATGACTACTTTCTTCTCTATATTGGAGAATATTTAAATGCAATTTTTTTTGTCTTCTACCTTTATTTGATGTCCATGACTATTTAATGCATTTCCCCTGACTTCTATATATAGTTATACCTCTTTATCCTTAATTTCATTTTATTGAGTTTATTTTTACATATGTTATTCATCTACAATCACACATGGATATAAGTAGTTAAATTTTAAAATTATTGTTAATTTAACCTTATTGATTCCTCTAAGTTTGGAATCTATCCTTAATATTTGTTTTAAATTATTATGTACTCTATGACACTCTTATCTTTCTTCTCTTCAGCTTATTCTTCAATAAAAAATTTCCCTTCCTCAAGTTCACAAATCAACACTAGTTGTTCATCTTCCAAAGACTAATTTTCATGTCTCTTATTTCCATCACCCCTATCTTTGGTCATGCGTCTATGGTCTCTTAGCTTACTTATTTCCTCTTTTATCAAGGGAATTATGTTATGTCTTATTCTACTTGTAATAAATTTGTCTGTAGGCCATTTGATTTTTATTATCAATATCCACCTATAACTTTAGTTTTCTTCCTCTTGTACCAGATCTATTATAGTCATAAACATCTTTTTTAACTCATTTATCTCTTTATCAATTTATAACTCCTTTTCATCTTCTTTCATCTATATGTTGCATTTTCTTTCTACTAAACCCATCATCTTGCTATCAATATCTTTTCTACATTTATTATTTTATTTCTTACATAAATGCTCAATGTGCCTATTCTTCCTCAACAAGTATTTCTCACTTTAATTATTTATTCACACCTCACATAGGTTATCTCTCTTCAACATGGTATTTTGGTACCTTTTGGTCCTTATTCACCTTGGAACTTATTTCTAAGATTCTACATGATATTATCTCTTTACTCCCCAAGTCTCAATGGGTTGTATGGATCTAAATTCCCATTAAAATAATTTTATACTTATCAAGGTTTCCAATAACCTTTCCTAACCTTATTCTCTAAATTCATTGTCTTCTGTACTCTCTTTTATTAAGAATATTTTGCTCTGATTTTCTATAGTCTAATTCTCAAATAAAAATTTACACCATCTCTTAGCTAATTTGAAAATTTATATATAATATCTTACAATTCAAAATATATATTACTAAGCTTTATTACCACAATGATGTAGGGGTTAACACAATTTCACATAACAAATTGATTTTGACATGTTTCCAATTAGTCTTCCTCAATGATCCTCTTAGCACTCATCAAGGTAAACTCATTTTTACCTATAATTTATAAAATTTAATGGTTTTTAATATCTATTAAAATAATATATGTAAAAAACATACAATTTTAACCTCAACACACTTGATTAGTTCAATAAATACAAAATAATGCTTCCTAGACTCAATAGACTAGGTCTTCATTAAATAAAAACTTTTAAATTTCAAGATATATGAACTATCATTGACCAAACTTAGTGGATATAAAAATATACCTTTTATCTTTCTAAATTACTTATATGATTCAAAATATCCTCTTCGTTTCAATCTTGCTTTATACTAAAAATAGTCTTGTAGGTTACAAGGCCTAAATAGCCCTTTTTAGAGTTATAACCAAATTGTGAAATTAAAAACATCCATGAGGCTTGTATATTATTATAAAAAAAATTAATATGATGATTAAATAGTATCAGAGATTTACCCAACTTTTATAACCAATAAAATTCCAATTTCACCTTTACTAACCATCATTTAAACCTTGTATAGACCTATAGAAACACAATCATCATTATCATCAATTTTGCGAATCCAAAACTCTTGAAATTTTTTGATTTATTTTAATACCTATAATAATAACCACCTTAAATAAATTATTCATTTTTTATAGGTATTAAATTATTAAAGTATTAATCTTGAAGCTGTAGATTTGGACATAGGCTGATAACACTTAAAACTCCACAACCTGATAAAAAAAGTGTTTACAGACATGATTCCAAATATAAATTTTTTATTTTAATATGTTTTAACTTATATAAAAATGTATTATGTGATAATTATACATATATTGGTCTAGTGAATAAGTCTTTTACAATTTTAGGTGCACAAAAACCATAATAATAGAGAAAATAAAACCTAAACTCTATAAACTATCAAATGATTATTATTTAAAATAAATAAAAATTAGAAAATGATCACTCAAACTTGTAATAGTATAAATTATTTCATTAAATTATTTTTTCCATTCAATTCTTGTATGAAATTGACATACACCCCTGTAATTTATTCAACAACCTACCACACTAACTTTGCAAGTTCATTTCTCCTTCTCTTTATGATTTTATAAGATTCTCAAAATATGGTTATATATTGTAAATTTTGGACCATAATTTATAATCCTAAAAAAGAACATCCCAATAATCTCTCAACAACCTTAAGCTCCAACAAATATTCTAAGTTTAGTTTTAATTTTCATTATATAGACCTTGACTGAGTTTTAGGCTTTATTAAAATTAATTAATGATTGATAAATATTTACATCTCCTTTTTGGACCCTAAATAAACCTTAATAATTAATATATATACCCATGTAACTCAGTAAAACCTTTCAAACTATTCTGAATGAGTCCAAATTTTCAAATATCCATTTTAGAGTGAAAACAAGAAAATACCACTAATGGACTTGGAGACACCAAATGAAGCCTACCAATGACTTATTATTGATGTAATGGGAATTATAATAACTTAAAAAAATAAAATAACATAAATATTATACTTTATACACTGATTCACCTTCATCAGATTTATCGAGATTCCCCTGCTTGAAATAACATTTCCAAAAAATTAGTTTTTTTTAGAATAAAATATTATAGTTAATTCATGATAGGTTATTCCTCATACAAGTCTGATGTATGATACAACTCTTAAATTTTATATTTATGTTTTTTTTAATTTTAATTTTTAATTTTACAATGCTATGATCCTATTTTGTATGAATTTCTATAATCTATAAACACAACTATGTAACATTTTGTTTCTTTAATGAAAGTTATATTTCTTTAACATTTTATATTAGATTCAAGTATATATGAACTTGGGAGCTTAAGGGAGGAACAAATGGAATTAGAATAATATAAAAAATGTGGAAGATCCAATGCACCCTTAATTTCTTCCCAATTGCTTCAAAAATTTCTAGTAAGGAACTCCCAACATAGGGTATACACTAG
This sequence comes from Torreya grandis, assembly GCA_037957365.1. Taxonomy (NCBI): domain Eukaryota; kingdom Viridiplantae; phylum Streptophyta; class Pinopsida; order Cupressales; family Taxaceae; genus Torreya; species Torreya grandis. The sequence continues at coordinate 58,317 of JARHVA010001404.1, forward strand.
GAAGTATTAGAGTTATTACATTAATTTAGTATGCATTAATTTTTTTCTCATGCATACTAGTCTTGTATTGCTAGTTAATTTTGAGTATAGGATATTATAATTTATCATTGTAATATAGTTTTTATTTCATTTATATATTCAACCACTGCCTACCTGTGTAACATTATAAAAGGATATTTGACAATGTTGGACTGGTATAGTGCATTAAAACTTAGTATTGATATTTAATTATGCATTATTTTTTCTCGTGCATACCATAAAAGTATTGTGATTTAATTTAGAGTATATGATAAAATAATTTAGCATTTAAAAACAAATTTATTCATGCATTGATATATTCAAACTCTCCCTTCACATGTAACATTATAAAAGTGTATTTGATAATGTCAGACTAGTATAGTGCATTAGAACTTAGTATTGCTATGAAATGTTTAGGTTGGAATATTTTTAAGATGTTTTGTAAAACTTAATAATAAATCTAATAGAATTATATTATCTCCCCAAATTTTCATTATAACAACTTCAATCAACCAAGAAAATCTTGTGTTTCTCAAAATATAACCTATGGTTTAAAAAATTACTCTAATACCACACAAAAATCATTTAAAGCAATGTTGAAGAACATTAAGACAACATTGGAGTTTAAATATGCAATAAGTTTAGGGTTTTCATGAAAAGTTACTTATTATGATCTAAAATAAACTTTGAAGTTATTGAAACCACATTTTAAATTTTCATTATCTACATTTCACATCTAAACCCATATTTTTCAAACTAGTGGTCTTATACAAAAAGTTATGGTTTTGTTATTTTTGATATCGAAATAGTGATTTTATTGTCCATAAACCTAACATGATAGATGGGGGAGTTGGTAACCTCTATTTTTTTCAAAAATATACCCAATAATTGGTCTATATTTCAATTTTTGATACAAACAACTCTAATTTTTCACTTTAAAAAAAAACAATATTAGAAAAAGATAAAAAATGAGCTAGTTTTATTTTTCATAAATTATGGAAAAAGGGATTTTTTTCTAAAATAAAATATTATTTTAAAAAAATTATAAATTGTGATTCAAAAAATTGTATTTTACATTATGTTTTTGCCAGAAATCATTGAAAACAAGGAGAAACATAGAAGAATATTTTTTTATCTAGCTAGTAATATTAGGTGCTAGTGATGCCTCTAATTGAATTTTATGGGTAATGCTATAAAACTTTAAACAAATAGTGTAATAACACTGAAAATGACATTTGGAATATGTCCTTATAAATTTTTAGGTATAACTAAGTTTTGGACATTTTCATCAAACCATTCATCTATTACACATTCATCATGAATGCTAGCTATAAACCCTAACATGTGAAAGTTTTACGTATAAATGAAGGTTACACCCATGTATTTGTTTAAATATAATTTAGATGTGGATATTATTTTAGTGATCAATATTATGGTTATAGAAATGATAGGGCACAAGGGTGAATATGATATCAACAACAAGCTAATTAATGTGCTCAACATAGATGTACCATATACTAAATTATGTATGCCAAGATACGTTATTAATGGAAAATAATACTATGATTGATATAAAAATGACATAAGACAAATTACTTAACTATTTTATAGGCTAATATAGTGTTTCATCTAATATATATGGGAATAGGTAAGAGGATAGTAGTAGATCAACTATTAAATTCTGGATCTAATGCCTCTATCGCTTTTGATCCTTATTTCAACCTGGGATAGTTGTGTTGACACTATTTTTTGGGTTCATTGTTGTTATCCTATATATAATACTCACTGAAATAGGATGTACTAACTTGGATAATTCTTGGTCTAGCTTTGATTTCTATCTAGTGCATTCAAATTTGTGTAATGGATTGTCACTTCTCGTGAAATGGAAAAACCTAGTGACCTTGAGAAATGGCTTAGTTGGCACATAGTATTGAGATCATCATTAATGACCCCTTTATGAAATTATACTTCCTATATAGCCAACACTCTAGAAAAGTGCCTCATACTCATGTAATCTTCCCCTATGTGTTGGCTTATGTGTGAATCATGCAAATGTTTAAAGTAAGTAAAATAGTGGCCTAGCTTATAACTTAGAAAATATGACCTTATGATTACTCATTTAGTACGATAGACATGCATATGTGATGTACCTATGACTAGTGTCTAAATAGGGAATTTTTAATCCATAAAGTTCTTGATAGAGTACTTTTTGATAAGTTCCTTGGTCTCTTTGGTATTTTCTAGTTAAAGAATGATTGAGGGTCTATATTAGAGTTATACCAAACCTATAAGGAGATAAATGATATTAAATAAGTTGTTAGCAATAAGGGTATTAATTATTCAATAACTTGTAACATGAAACTCATTCTTCAAAATCATAGTAGTGGAGACATATGAATGAAGATTCAGATCTAAGCAAATACACACATAACAATGATATAACGTGGTTCACCTAATATGGGATACATCAACCAAGAAGCTCTCTATAATATTATAAACAAGATTACATGAGAAATATGAAAAAGAAACATCTCATGAATATAACTTTCTCCTACCTAAATTCACACCAAAATGTTTGAGATGCTAACCTACACATCAAACCTAATCACACCAATTAAAGAGAGAATACAAAGCTCAAAATGAGATGCAAAATATAATGCTTAATGTGTTACCCATAATGCCTATTTATAATTTCTAAAATCCCTTGAAAAATCCATCATATATTGGAGATAACCATATCTCCACCAAAATGGCAACAAATAAGGGAGTTACAATGAATTGGGATAGAAATAATCACCTAATTCTCTCAACCACTTTAAATCACACCCACTTCTTCATCCAACATGCCATAAATGTGGGAAGTGGCTACCACATTAAAATATGTGCCCCACCATTTATGTAATTAAAAATTACATGATAAAAATGCCCCATTAATTTTATTTCAAACTTAGCGGTGTTGAAACAAGCTCCACATTCAACAGAAACTAGGTCAACCAGTGTCATACATTTCATTTGTAAATTGGATGATTTTTACGGCATTGAACAACTATGTCAGGCCAAGATAGCAATGTCAATGCTTCTATCTGAACTAATCATTAGTTTCTAAGAAGAAGGAGAGTAGGCTAAGGCTTAGAAAGTTGTATAGGTGTAATATAAGTACTTTGTATGCATTTTTAGAATTATGGGATGTATATGTCATCAATATAAGTCTAGTCAAGGTAAGAGACGAGCCAAGGGTCACAAGATAAAGTAGATGTGAGAATTTCATAAGAAAAGAATGTGTAGAACTAAGATGAACAACTAGGGCAATTAGTTTGTCAAGTGTACAACATTGAGGTACTATATAATCATATTATATCATCTACAAGTATCAATCTTCTCTTTACCCTTTCTTTATCTCTCTTTTTACAATGGATCTAGCTAAATCATTGAATCACCCTTCATTTTCATGTGTGTAAAGTTTAATTTATTTTATTATTTTAGACTTATCCATTCTAATAAATTTTCCATATGATTTAACAAACAAATAAACTGTTTTAGTTTAAAAGTACCTCCATACTCTAAAACATCCACATTGGTTTATTCGTTCGCTATATCTAGGGTCATAACCATCCTTTCTCTAATTGATGGTGGTTACTATTATGTTTCTTATTTTTTTTTGAATCTATTCCTAAAACTTTTTTTCTTCGTTTTTTTCATCTCCCTATTGTTTTTTAATTTGACGTATGGTAATTTCAGTATATTGTTCCACTTGCCTTAGAAGTCATTGGATAACTTTATTCACATGTGTAATTTCTCCTCTTCCTCTTGGCTTATTTTACCCCTATTATTAACTCAAAATTTTCATATGAAAATATAATTTCAAAACCAAATACAAATTGTAAAAATATATTAAACCTATGATTCTAACATGTTCTACTAATAGATGCTGAAATCAAGAACTAGTAAATTGAAAATTTCAAATAAACACGAGCCAAATTCTCATAAAAAAATAATCTATATTTATTCTTCATAAATAGTTAAAATAAATAAATAAAAGTTTTTAAATAAATCTCAACTAAAAATTAGATTTCAGATGCAAAATAATACTAAATAAATTAAAAATATACCTAAAATTCACTGACACATTATTGTTTGTTACTTTTACATGAATATTCAATCTTTTCCACTTTAGTAACTTTTACATTAAAACTTAAAAGGGCCTTTATTTTGAATGAGTTTGAACATAATTTCATGTCTTATTATAAAGATATTTAATTATATAAAATTAAAACATAACAAAAACACTAGAATGTAATTTTGAACTCCTAGATGGTCTCTTATGTCCATATAAGCATCTTAAAATCAACCCTAACTACAATATCTAATAATGGGTGTATTCTTAATTTTTAAAAAAAAATGTTTTAGCATGAAGAAGATCTCAAATAGGTTCCTAACTCAAAATTTATGAACTCTTGATGATATATTTTTGAATCGTTTAATCTAGGACATATACATTTGTATAGTCTGTAACATATTAATTTTATATTATTTATTAATCATCAGAACCTATGTGGACATTATTATCTATACCTATTTATATCTTAGTTATAAATAATATTATATTTATTAACGATCTTACAAACATGTTTTATTATTTTGAGTTAGTATTCATAATGATGGATATTTCTCCATAAAATAAACCTTCATAATTATCCAAATATAAGTGTTAGGGTATTGACCAAATTTTATTCTCTTATATACTCACTTATACTAATATTATAAATTTCATGTGAGGAGGCTATTTTGGTTGTAGGCTATTTTTGCCCTCCTACACATCTGATAATTAATATATTGAATGCCACGGTACCTTAATCATATTTATATCTATATATTGTTGAGATTAATTATTCAAGGATCCTAAAACATGTGTCATATTAATGAACCATCAGTCTACCATGTATTCTGATAAATATGAGTGCATTGTCTAATTTTTTATTTAATGTGTTAAACTTATATTAGTAATGTTGTATCTAACATATGATTTTATTTATTTTTCATTAATAATTTATTTATTAGAGAGCTAATAATTGCATATTTTATTATAAAATGTATATGGTATCTTGTATACCCAATAATGTGCTTAAATTCTATTGTACTTTTGGTGGATATAGGTTTACTATCATCATAACTTTTAAAGGGTTGATAATTAGTCCTTTATATACATTATAAGTCTTAGAAATATTATAAATGTTCTTACAAATATACACTTATTAAGATTTAGGGATATTTTCATTAATATATCTCTAAAAAACTAACAATAATATTTATATATGGATATTAAGTATAATATATAGCTTAATGTCATCTTATTGGGGTGTACATTTTAAAAAAAAGAGATATATATAAATAAAAATTAATTATATTAGAAAATTGTAAAATTTCACAAAGCATTATATCTATGTATTTATGTATGTATGTATATGTGTATGTATGTATGTATATGTATGTATGTATGTCTGTATGTATGTATGTATGTATGTATGTATGTATGTATTTAGTCATTTTTAAAATAGTAAAATTAGTAGTTGTACCAAGGGAGAAAAGAATACATGATAAAATAAAAGATATTATCACAGGCACATGGCATCTCGTGGATTAATGTCATCCCTTTGAGTGACTATTTAAATTTTTTTTTCTAATCCATCAAGGATGAGGGATGTATGTGGCTCTAAAAAAATGATTGTTACACAAACCACCTACTCTCAATTTTAGTGATACCAAACCATAAACACACATTAAATTATAAGTAGCACATCTATTGATGGTTTACCCTTGATGTATATTGTAAATTAATAAAAAATCTATATCATAACATAAGGTTCAATTAAAAACATGCATAATAGAGATTCAATAGAAGAAATGTTTTGAAAGATATACCTTGAACATGGAAACTTAATCTTTTAATAAGTTATATATTTCCTTCTTTTCTTCATCGAAACACCCATGGAATTATGCCTTCTTAAATAAAATCTTGTGTTACTATTTTTTAGTGAGATAATTATGACATGAGGTTTATCTATGATAGTTTTAACACAACAAATCACTAAATCAAAAAAATACAAAGTATAATTACGTATTAATATCTATTCTTCTCATGGAAAATATATGGGAGAGGATGATATGATTTATATAGATCTTGGAGATAAAATGTAGATATTGATCAAGATTTGAAACCTTTTCCAACAAATACAAAAGATTCTCTATGCTTATGGTCATCGTAAAAATTGTACCTTTTTTTCCTTTCAGCAAATAAAAATAGAGAGTTATGGAATACTACCAAAATAAAATTGACTGTTATGATGCCTTTGTCCACCATTGACATTATAAAATAATCAATCAATGATGTTGCCATCTTGTATTGATAAGAATGACATGTTAATTTATAATGTATTATGAACACATAAATATCATTATCACATCAATTTGGTCCATTCATCAGATGGTCATGTAATCAATATGTATAGATGTACATCACTTTACCCCTAATTTTTTCAATAAACTAGCATAAGACACACACCTCTTACCCCTAACCTATCCATTTTCTAAGTGTCCATTTATGCAATGGGATGTTGGGAGGATGATTAATAAATATTTGATTATGGAGTATTTTTAAGTGAGTTAGAT
>JARHVA010001404.1:72500-87500 GCA_037957365.1 Torreya grandis
TCCCTTAGATATGTGGTAAAATGAATTTCACAAGATTACTTTTAATATTAAAATGGCTATTTCAAAATTATCAACATTTATGCCAATTACTTTAGGATATTCTATATACAAGTTAAAATTTGTTCAACATGAGATGCCTATACTCGACATGATGATTAGATCAGACAATTTATCTAGTTTATATCCAATTACCATCCAACCTCATGAGATTCTTTTGGCACAAAAATATTCTTTGTATAAAAAAGGTAAATATGAATATAAGATTCCTTTGAAAGGCAAAGCAAGAAAAGCTGTAGATAATCAATGGTTGTATTAGAAGATTAATCTCTGTCAATCTACCATTGAACCAATTGTTTCCAACATTTTTAAATATTGTTGCTCAAAAAATCCCCTTGCTTTTTAAACATAAAATCTCATATAGAACTCAAATTTATTACAGATCACAATGGAAAGTAGTATGAGCCTCATTTTAAAGCTCCTCATTCAGGGATGTCTCCATCCTTAAGGGAAGAATGCTTTCAAGAGATCCAATAATTAAAGGAGCAAGGATTGATTCGTGACTCTCACAGCCCATGGGGATGTGAAGCCTTCTATGTCAAAAAAAGTGTTGAGCATGTCAGAGGGAAGAAAAGGTTAGTAGTAAATTATATCCCTCTCAATAATCATGTTATTCTATTCCAACATCCTATCCCTTTGAAGGATGAAATTATGCAAAGAATAAGTGGTAGCAAGGTATATAGTAAATTTGATTTATAGTCTAGTTTTTGGCAAATCCAAGTTGCAGAATTTGATAGGTACAAGACTACTTTTATCACACCCTTTGGTCAGTTTGAATGGAACATTTTTCCATTTGGTCTTAAGACTACCCTAAGTGTATTCTAGGAAATGATGAATCAAATTTTCTCTAAGTATTATAATTTTATCATTGTCTACATTGATGATATATTAGTCTTCAGCAAAACTCCTAAAGAACATGTTGAGAATCTAGAATAGTTTTATAAATGCTTTGATACCATTTTACACCCAGATATAACAAGGTAGAAGCAAAGTAGAAGCATATATGAAAACATAACCATGATCTTATATAGATATATCAGGATTTTCTTACACACTGAAGCTTACAAGCTTTAGATAAGCACTGGCTCATAAAGCCCTACACAAAAACACAACTTAGACACTCTAAGAGGACACACACTAAATCCTCAAGACCGAATTTCCACTTGAAACTTCACTTTGAGTTTATTTGTGTAGTTTATGGATCCAAGATAGGTGAGAACTTTTTAGAATATGGGGAGTTATAAAAAAACAACAAAATATATTGTAATTCACTTACCTGTTATGCTAACATTCCCCCCTTATGACATTATATTTACAAGCATCATATTATTGATAGTGGACCCCACCTTTATTTATAGCATGGTAAAAATGCTTTTCGATCTCTATGTAGCTTGCTCACCTTTGAGGTGGTATGCCATATTTGTGGCTTCATGGTCTTGGTGACACCTTAATTTTTCCTTTTAGGATTACCACAATCCTAAAAGTGATAGGAGTACATCTCTTTGCTAATACCTTCGATGGCTTTTTGGATTAACACAAACCCATAGAGTTTTTCGTTGTAGATTGACCATGAGCCTAGAGGTGATAGGAGGTCTCAAATGTTTTATGCACTTCGATGGTTTCTTGATTTTCCACAAACCCTTTTTGAATAACCAAGAACTACTTTAATGCTTTTACTTCCCACAATTTTCTTAATCAGGGGGGTACCAAACTCAAAAATAATGCTTAATAATTTTATTGAGAATTTCCACTCAATCTCTCACAACATAGGTATTTACCACTACCACTAGAAATCATCCTCAGCATAATCAATTTGGCACAAAGCACACCACACTAAAAAGAGAAACACACTATGAAAAAATAACACACCACATAAAATATCACCATAGTAATTATGCGACCCCATTGTAGGTAACTCAAGAGAGGATTTCAATTGTCCTCTAGCCTCCGTATATCCTTCACCCTCTAGTAGGTGAAGCTTCTTACTCAATGGAATAGAATTTTAATCTTATTAGATATCACATAAAATTTATAATGTATATGTGATGCAATTTTTCTTAACAATCATTGACAAAAAACTTGATTCATTTTGACAATGATAACTCATTCTAATTTACAATAAACTTCACTAATAATTTTATAACTGATTAAACAAAAGACTTTTAATGGTTAAAATATAATGTCTAGACAATAAAATCAACAACATAATATGCCTAGATAATAACATTGACTTAAAAGTATTAAATATACTCTAAGACAAAATTAAAATAAAATTGACTGTTAGATTTATATTTAACACTTAAACAATTTTTAGACATAAATTGACCTTATTTAGACTTCAATTTAAACTTAGCTAAATCTATAAATGACATGACTATATAGTTGACCAAATAAATGACATGACTTCAACTAAATATAATCATTGACTAGTGAAGAGGGACATGGTAGTTAAGATAATTATGAAAGAACAGTTTACAAGATCAATCTATAGAAAAAATAGTCTATACATAAATGGCTTCTTTCAAGACATAATGGTGATGGAGACATAGACTAGTCTACCAAGTTTGTGGGTTTGTGGCTGGAATGATTAATAGGTCAGTTGAATGTAGAGATTTACAAGTGGTGTAAATAGACTATTTGCAATCTTCTTTCATGAATTTAAAGATAAAAAGTGGTATTGGTGTGAAAAAATATGAAATCTATTTAAAATCAGATTTGACTTTTATTAAGAAAATACATTAACCTCTTCAAAATCAAATGATGCCAAAGACAATGGTAGAATCTCTGCAATGTTAGAATGAAATGCAATAAAAAAAGATAAAAATAAATTTTTATGTTCTTGACATGAAATATCAATGTTTTCTTTACAAAATTAATTTAATAATAATGGGGAAAATAAGAAAACTATGTGTGCCCCTATAAATCACTTATTCTCCCATAGTTGAGATCAACCTGGCTCTGATACCCAATTATGGGAGAACAATGACTCAATAATCCAATAATTTTATTGTTAAACAACATGTGTATATATACAATGAAATATGTAACTAGAAATAGGTGAGAGAACCATAAAAATTAAGGAAGATAGGTGATAACTCCATAGAATCTAGGGAGTTATAAAATAATGACTAAAAATAATGTAATCGACCTACATGTTATGCTAAAAAACATAGCCCCTAAACATAAATGTGTGTTTTCCCAACATATAATTAAATTAAAAATCCATCAACCTCAACAAACCTTTCACTAATATTATCCACCACCTCCTCAGCCACTACAATACCACCTAGACCCAAAGCCCTTAAAACATAGTTAAAGCATGCCAACATAGCACTAGTAAAAGGGACGTCAACACTAATATAGTTTATATGGTGCCTTGAATGGGATGGTATTTATTAACTTACCCCATAAAGTATACACAATAAATTCACTATATCTAAAAAATGAGAAGAACACTATAGACCCAAGATAACATAGACAAAAGGGAGAAGAACATGTAGGGAAGCCATATACAACCATGCCACAAACCTACCACATGTCATTAGAGATTGAATAATTCCTTGAAAATCATCAATGAATTTCAAATCCACACAAATATTATTTCAACTCATGAAATATTTAAAGTGGAATTAACTCAAAGCTTTCAACACTAAAGAGAAGTAGAGAGGTCTAATTCTTAGATGAGAAACCATCAATAGACTCAATCTACCAAAATTTATTAATAAATCCACCACCTCCTTGACCAAGCTCTTATCATCTATTTCCAAGAAAAAATTATAAATTAAAAGGGAGGCAATACAAGAATTTAATATGACTAAGAAGGGTGTCTTAAGGAAAACCATACTGATAATTTCTATGAAAGCCTCCAAAACATGGCCCAACCATATGAGAAACAATTTTTTGATCCTAACCTCAATCACACTACCCTCAAACACTAGATCCATTTTCTCTTCTCTCACTGTAATCAAAAATCTCACCAATATTGCACTGCATAGTGGGTTCCATTCAAGGTAATTTTTAGCATCAAATTTTCATTAATTCATGAATATTTCAAGTTTCAAATTTTGTTTTGGTTGATATTTTAGGGTCATTACATGGGTCTAGATCACATAAAATTTTAGAATTTAAATTATTTTTGCGTTTGAATCATCAACTATTTATAATATTTTATTAGTTTACCATTTAAATCACCACACACACACACACACACACACACACAGAGTACATAGGCTATCATGGGTAATAATCAAACTATACTTTCAACAATAGATCGATAAAAACCACATGGGAAATTGAAGGAACATAGATAACTAATAGAACTAATAAATAACATCATATATACCACACCAAATGATAGCATGAGATGGTAACATCTAAGATGTAAAAGATGAATCAAATGGAAACACCAAATGATGAGACCAAATGGTAGAATCAAATGATAGTACCAAATGATAATGTTGAATGATAGTACCAAGTAGTAAAATTGAAGAGGATAATAATGATGTAACCAACCAATATAACTGAATTATAGAATTTGATCTATAACCAAATGATATAACTGATGTGTTTCATCCTTGATCATCATTTCATCTACTTAAAATTATAAAGGGAAAGGCTAGTTATCAATAAAATTGAGCATATTATCTTATTTTAAATAGCCAATAAAAATACCCACACAACCATAATGCACTCAAAATATAGGTGCACATTGTTTTTATTATAATTACTATATTTGGTGGGATCCTTACCTTATATTAATAAATAGGTTGCACAAACAATCCAACCAAAACTACCATGGCCCAAAAATAACCAATTATAAGAAATGACCACAAGGTTACAAGAAAATTAAATAACATCTTTATCTATCACATAAAAAATGATATTAGAAATAATTTTAGTAGATAGTGGGTAAATAAAAAAGCTATTAATTATCTTTCTCAATTTACTATATTTTTCTTTTTTACATCCTACCACTTTCCTTGTTCCTTATTCAACACCACAAGTTATTTATTTAGATTTTAATTTTTTGCATTCATCTTATCATACAACTCATTATCCAAATCTAAATTTTTATAATCATGTCCTCTATTCACTCCCCCTATTGGCTTTCTAAGTGGTTAATCTGAACTTTATATATTTCTATTGGAGTAAAGCATGTAATATTGTTTTGTAAGTTTTTTTATTGTTGGAGATGCTATTATATTTTATGCACATATTTTTTGAGTGTAAAATAATAATAGAACTAATATTTTATAGGTTGTTCATGTAATGATATTTTATTGAATGAAACAACTAACCTTGCCTATTTAATAAGAATTCCCATGTACTTTTGAATTGGTCGATTGTGGAGACCCACACAGAGATGTGAATACACTTTCGGAGACTATTGTGCAAATTCTTTTTTTTTAATTCTCTGTAATTTCTTAAATGCTCTAATAATGATTTGCAAGAGAGATCCTACTAGTTATATGTTCATTTTGAATTCCAATATGGTATCAAGGTTTCCCCCTCTTTATTATCAACTTATTTCTTAGCAATACCTTCTTATCCTTTCTTACTCCCTCCCACTTTTTTATGTTTTAGATATTATGAATCTTCAAAACAATCTTCAATGTTAGATCTAGGACACTCCATTTACTCAACTTTGACTTCTCCCACTTTTTATTTCCTATTTGATAATTCCCCCAATAGGAGGAAACATTGATTTGTCCTAGGGATTTAAAAATACATAATCAAAATGTAGTATTCTCATAGTATAGAGTATGAACATGAATTACTTTTCCATATTTTAAATATTACTTTGTCTAGAAACCCTTTACTCAAAGCAATATCTACACAAATTCTAGTAGAATTTCACAAACTTGTAGTACCTTTATAATGATCATTATTTTGAAAAGACCGTAAAACATTAACAATTTACTTAAGCATAACAAAAACATAAAGCTAGAATAGGTACATGAACCCACACTAGAATCTCTAAGATTGAGAGAGTGGTTGGGTAAAAATCATGAGACTAGGGACTGATAAACAATCTTGCATTGCCCCAAAACTAGGGACCTTCTATCATACGTTTATTATAATCTGAATGATCTCAAAAATACATCATAAAAGAATGATTAGAACATAGAAATATATCACATTAGTCTAACTAAGTATCATAAACCCATTGATATAAAACATGCGAAGAAGGCTATAGTCTGTTAAATTTATATATTATTGCATCATCTTTGAGAGAATGAAAATAGTCATCAAACTCCTCATTAAATATTTCAACAATAGATACCACCTTTTCTTGTTCTATAATATAGGCTTAATAATTAATATGCATTAGTGCATTAGCCTTTGGGATAACATCACTGACCACTTTGTTCCAACTCATAGGTTTAAGGACATGTGTAGGTTTTAGGGGAGTTCATAATTTATTCCCTTTCACACCTCCTTACAATATGAAAGCCATAGAGATAATAGAATATATGCATATATTATAGTAAAATAGAAGTAAAAAATATTAAAATTATTTGCCTTGATGCGCCAAACACTGAAACTCCACTGGAACACTTAATAGAGCCTCTAATCTCTATTTTAATTCCACTACATAGTCTGTCACTAACATCCAAATTAATTTTAAATTTCCTGATAAGGATCACACTAAAATTTGAAAACCTATTTTATCCACTAATATATTTTTTATTTCATTTATTTTGTCTACCTCATTATTCTTTTGATCATTTCCCCATTTCTAGATTAGAGAATCTGTATCATCATGGTCTATTGTATGATAAGGCATTTTAGAACAACCTTATAGCTTTTCCATTTTATATCTATCCTACAATTTTACCTCAATTGACTCTAAGTGTCATTCAACACCATTTTTTACATGTTTCTTTCATTCTCCTATTTTTTTGGTAGATTTGGTTTATTTACACCATGACTCCATTCTCTGATTAATAGTGCATGGCATTTCAATATGATAGTACAAATCCTCTATTAGATAAATCCACCTAGAATATTTGATTGACTGATTTAACTGTGATTACAATATTTAACATCAGTCCATTACTACCTACAATTACCCTAGCATGGATGTAAATGCTAGCACTCTCTATTCATTTTCTAATAGTTAGTTTACTTATATATTTTTTGGTTTGTCTTGAATTTGTCTTCTTTCTATTCAATAATATCAAACCAATTTTATATACAGAAATCCCCTTTATTCACAATGGTATATCATAATAAATAATTACCTAGAATAACATTTCACCCCCTGAAGATTGTTTTGATGATGACATGCCACCAATCGAACATACTCCTTTGGTTGTTTATGATAATGATCACGACACTCAAGTGCTAAAAGTGACTATTAGTTCTCATTAAATATAAATTTTAGTTGAAAACTCTATTTAAAAATCTTCATGAAGGAAGAGAAGTATACAGATATTGGAAGGTCCTTTAAGGTAGACTAGGCAATGAAAACTCCCTTCATTGAATCTATAAATCCTAAAATTATTCATGATACACTAACAAAATGCAGATTTATAATATGTAGTTGGAAATTATGAAAGGAACACATATTGAAACTAAATTTGGAAATGATTAAGAAGTATTATGGAAAATATATATGTGACAGTGAATCACCCAAATGGGTAGAAAACAATAGCATATAGGTAGAATAATGCAGAATAATAATTACATGTAAGATATGCACAAATTTCTAAAAATGATAAAAAAACATAAAAAAATAACTTTTTGAGAACAATCAAATAAAATTTTGGAAACATTATGAAGTCCCATCTAAAGTCAAAATATATAGAGTTATCCACTATATACCACATTCTAGGAAAAAACATACATGTTTTTGATTTTTTAGATTATAAGATTTTATTTCAATATAATCAATTTATTGATATTCTATAAACACATCGATCGGATAACAATGCTTTGGAAATGGTAAAATTTTTAGCAATGGTTGAGAAGGAGGATTTGAAATAAAAACATAAAAAATCATTGTTCATATCACTGTCTATTGATGAGGTCACAACAATTAACAACACATATTGGGTTTGCATACATATTTATACTTTTGAGAACTATTCACTTGGCAACCTCATCTACTAGCAATTCATAAAATGGTATAAAATTATAATGGTCAAGATATTCACAAATTATTTGTATCCAATTTGAAAGATAAAGTTGTGATGGATCATTATGAAATATCTATAAAACTTGTATGTATTGGAGTTGATGTTATATCTATAATGTAGGGGCATATAAATCATATGTGTGCTCATCTATAAAAATTATTTCCCCATATATGATTTGAATTTATTCAATGGATCACAGGAAGTATCATGCATACAAAATAGTTATCAAATTCGCTAATGTCTCAAAAGTAGAAGATTTCATTTGTGACTTACATGCTTATGTGTCAAGCATTTCAAAAATATTTTTAAAGTTCTAAAATTTTGAAGTAGGAGTGACTGATGTTAAAAAAATATCTCAAAAATATTGACATAAGATGGATTTATATGTATGAACTTGCATGCCAAATTTTGGAAGAATATCCATCATTAGTATGTTTTATGAATAAATATTGTCGATAAGTTGACAAGGTAAAATATTCATTATACCATTTAATAGATTTGGAAACATTGATGAAATTATATGGAATTATCCTCATTTTAAAGGAAATGAATTATTTAATGAAACATTATTAGTAGAGATCCATTTATATTATTGACTTCATATGACTGAGAAAATGAGTATGTTGATCTCTAGATATACTATACACTTTAAGTGAAAAGTTTTAGGTCGCTATTTTTAACATCTAGCAACATTAGATAGATTTAAGGAATCCTCAAATATATTTGAAATTAAATATCAATTATCATATTTTTATGATCATTATTGGCAAGGAGATACCAATGCACACTTTCTACAAAAGTTAGGATCTTGTGGAAGTTGAATCTAAAGAATTGCATGTAACATGTATTCTCTATGATAATATTATATTTGAAACAAAGATGAATCTATGTATAATTTCAAAAAACTTATATATGGATATCATATATAATTTTCAAAGGGATATTCTTGTTTAATGACATGGAAGTTGTGACTTTCATATTTTGAAACAATAATAATAGTCAGTAGTTGATTAGCAATTTATTTCATAAATATATGAGTTATATTGTTGAGAATTTCAATAAATATGTAGAGGAAAATAGAGTTGAAATAAAATTAATTTTTTTAAAAGATTTACTTACATCTCATTCAACTCATTTTATAATTACAATGTTTGAACAATATCAACTTCTAAGCAAACCAACAAAAAATGAGGACAATTACAGGGCTCTAGAAAAAAACATTATCCTAGCAATATCCTATAGGAAAGTATTAGTGCATATTTATGATTATATGAGATTTATAAAATAATTAATATGAACTCAATGGAAGATGAAATAGTATTTAGTGCATTATCTTTCATTAAGCCAAAATTTAAAATAAATTGGATAAACATTTAGAAACATGTTTGAGATTGTATGTTTCACATTATGTCACAGACATGTTTCCTTATGAAAAAACATTGACAAAATGGATTTATCTAAATTAAATAAGAGACATCAATAATATAGTGATAAATAGAGATGATGTAAATAATGACACTGAATATGCCACTAACATGATAGATTCAAATGTTATTGGTGATGACCAGGTTTGAGTAGGATTGTTTCAACTACTCGAGTATTAGTTGTATATTTATTTAAATTACCCTATTATGATTTCCAATTTAATATTATTTTTACTATTTTAAAACAGTTTAAATACTTAATATTATGCAATTGATGATAAACATTTCATTTGAAATATTTGTTCCATTTCTCAAGTAACTTTCTCTTTTATTTAATTTGTTCATAATAAATTCAAATGGAATTTAATATTTTTCTAGTTTTCAAATATTTTATTGTCAAATAAATATTTTTATTACTTTTTAAATATCTTAAATTTGACATTTTATCACCATATTAATAGTTTTAACCTTAAATTTTTTCTCTAAAATATTATTTTTTAAATCAAATACAGGGGAGATAGAACATGACAAGCATATAAAAAAACATGACCAAATTAAAAAGATAAAATCTAAAATAATGGTAATAATAGATCAGTATGAAATCAAATAAAATTTAAATCCATGCTTGGTTCAAACCTGAAGAAAAGAATAATTTTAATCCACATCACCATGTTGATTGAAGTACATCAACTAAATAAACTCATATTTGTAAAGTCAAACTTGGCATTGTCATTTCAAATTGTTTTCTTTAAAACATAACATTATATTTTCAAAATTTATAATGGATTTACAACATCATAAAATTCAAATTCAATATCACTCCAAATCCATAGAAAATAAAAATTGTAGTCCACATCACCATGTTCATTAAACTACATCAACACAAAATATGCATGTAAGATGATAAATGAACCATAAATCATTACCTAGTAAAAAATGACTAATTGAAACTTATCTTAATGATAATTAAAAATACAAACATAAAATTTTCATTTAAAATATTTTTTTTGAAAACATAACATTATTTTCAAATATAAGAGAGTTTATAACATCAAAAATTTCAATTTTTTGGTGTTTTAGAAAGACCTCTCACTACTTAACCACTTTTTCAACCACATTTAATGCCTAAATATTCTTCATCAATATCATTTTATTACAATTATGTTAACCCATGCACACTCAAGATAACTCTGATAGAGATAGTAGGCAATTTGAAACCTAATAGTTACAGTGTTCCTTTGCTAGCTGTTGGCCTATTCCCCCTTGTGAATATTAGAGTTGTTGCCAAAATCCAGATAATGCAAGTGCAATGGAGACATGATCACATGAGATGAAGCAAGTGCACACCACAGAGATGCTAAAGCAATTTGAAAATAACATAAGAAGATAAATTGCACAAGACAAAATGGAGAAAACCAAAATTTAATTAACATGAGATAGCCAAAGTGAGGATTACATATAAGAGAGTACGTAAGTAACTCCTCCACAAAAGGTGGACAAGGCACCCCAACAATAGACTGCAACTCCTCCATGAAAGGTCGTGATAAGGTGCTAAGAATAGAGAAGGAAATCCCATCAAGGGAGTTACTTATGACATTCTTTTGACACTTATGACACATCTATGACACACACCTCCACATAAGCTAGCCTATCCCACAAATGTAGGAAAAATCCAAGTATGCACAAGAGATATAATTTCCCTAATTATAAAAATAAAAAATAAAAACCTACACTAATACCCCCCATAAGTGCAGCTTAGGTGGGTAGTGTGGAAGTATAAGATGGGTCTCGACAACTAGGCCTGATGAGGTACCCATGTACAAATGCAATCTCCCATAAGATAGAGAAAAGGAGAAAACCCATAGGAAAAAACTCCCCCCCCAAAGAGAAACATAAAATAAAGAAGAGGCTAGTGGGACTCTCATAAAGATGAAGCTGCTATAGATGTGGACCACACACCAGGTTGATCTCATAGATGAATGAACTTGCTCTCAGTGAAAAGTATGGTGAAGATGTCTACATCCTGTTTCGAAGACAAACAAAATATCAAGTCAATGACCTGACTATGAATAAGCTCCCGAATGAAATGCATGTGAATCTCTATGTGCTTGTTCTGCTAGTGCTGAACTGGATTCTTGCAAATTTGAGTGGTACTCTGGTTGTCACAATAAATTATTGTAGGCAACCTGATAGGAATGCCAAACTTAGAAAGTATCCCCTGAAGCCAAATAGCCTCAGTAGTTTCATTAACAGCTCCCTTGTACTCTACCTCTGTGGATGATATAGCAATAACATTCTGATTCTTGCTAGACCAACTGATAGGACTAGAACCTAGAGAGAAACTATAACTAGAAGTGGACTTGCGAGTTTGTGAATCACCAGCCCAGTCTGAATCTGTACATCCAACCAAGTCAACCTCTATGCCAAATCTATAATGAATCCTATATCTATGTGAACCCTGTATGTAATGCAGGAACCTCATGAGGTGCATTGGAAAGTAGCTAAGAAGATCTTGTATTACTATGTTGGATATAAAAATATACACTAATAGTGAAAACTATGTTGAAGGGAAGTGGTGATGGCATACATTTCCTCAAATATTCAGGGTGCCTTATAAAAATAAATTATATTATAAAAATGGTAATTAAAAAATAAATAAAACTAAATGCTATTTTGAAATTAAGTACTTTTAAGCAGATAAAATATTTACTGCAATCTCTGCACCATATTCTTCATGATGGGGATAGTTTTCACTATAATAGGAAAAAATTTGATCGAAATAATATGTAATCAATGAATCTTTAACTAAAGACAAAAGCATTCAATGTAAAATAACATGCAAAAAAGGTCAAGATGATACAAATAGATAAAATGTTGGCATTTGCTAAGGTTATTCCATGCCAACCTCTATCGATTCTGAGCCAATTAAAAAAAAAACAAACACATAAATAATATAATGTGCTTGAAAGTTTAAATGTCATTATAAAGTTGTAAATACTAAACCCACATGAAGATATGACGCATATGAAACTTTGGGACAATTTAAAATCCTAAATGAATTCAATGATGAGTCTGCAAACTCAAAATTTTGATATCCTTCAGCTTTATGTTATCCCTTTGAGGTAGATTACTTTTGTGTCATAAAATCAGGAAATCTTACCTAAAAAACAAACAAATATTAATCCTTAATTTTTTAATAGTTCATAAACTAAATCATTCATGTGATTCATTTGAAAGGTAAACTAAGCTCCTATTCATCAATAGAGAAACCATTTGTGCTCATATTTAGATATAACACAATTGTAATCATAGTTTTTTGAGGTCATATAAGGACTCATAATCCAAGGCCAAAATAAGATTTACATAGGAAACTATGGAACGTGGATTGTTATAATTATAATTTTATTATAACCTAATATTGGAATAAATAAAATTACATTATTAATGTCTCAAAAGACAAAGAGTATGGAGAATATAAACAAATCCCAAAAGGTAATATATAGTAGTCTTCCCTATAATACTATTCTCATGTGAAAAAATTGAATGATTATTTTAAGAAAAGGGTCAGAAGAATCATTAATGTGGAATCTCCTCTTGTAACTATCTAAAAGTAAAGTGGAAAATTAGGAATGAAAAGTTGAATTTTTAATATGAAAAACCAATTTACATATCAAAAATTGAATTTTTAATATGATAAACAAATTTACACACTGTTTTGACTTATATGCTAGTGAAAAAATGACCCAAATATTTTTTTTCATCATAAATCAACATTGATTTTAGAGTCATAGGGTTAACAATGTGAAATGGAATCCCTGTCAGATTATGAATATCTACTAATGAGGTACCAAAGCAGATCAATATAGATTCAAAATTCATAGTGAACCTATCTCACTATTATCATTGGGAGATATTAGAGATTTCATCAACCCATGGTCTATTTTATATTTGGGCATGTAGATAAGGATTCCAAATCTAAATTTAAAAATATAATCATTATATGAATTGAGGTGTTATACCAACTTCAGAATGCCTTGGCTTAATAAATTTTTAAAATTTTATTTTCTTTCTATATCTTGCTAGTTGATAGTGTGAGTAGGCAAATTGTTCTGGATGGGGTGAAGGGAAGATGGAAAGATATTCTTAAAAAAAATTAAAATGAGGATAATGGATTGTTATTTATAGGACAATGGTGTAAAATAGGTAACCAACCAATATACTAGATGCACAGGTCACTTGGCATCACCAAATAACCAACACATAATCAGATGAAATGATAACAACAAATGATAGTTCTAGGAGTAAAATGTGACCTCACCAATTCGCACCAGCATACAACATTTATGTTTGATATCATAATCCATCGTAATGTTTTGGACTTATCATTGAATCCACTATTTAACATACACCATTCATCACCAACATTCAACAACCACCATTTGTCATCCACCATTTAGTTGCAACTTTTTGACACCCAACAATCAACATCTATCTTATAAAACCCACCTTTTGACACCCACTATTTTATAGCCACTATTTCACACCCACTATCTTGTAGAAAACATTCGACATCTTTCTCTTGGTGCAGCTGAAAGGTGGTACTGAAAAATATGAAAAATAAAATATTCTATAATTTGTTTCTTTGCAATCCTCTATAATCTTGATGGATTCACCATCTCTAATATAAGATTCACCAGCATACATAAAGGATTTTCCATGCCTATAAATTATTTTTTCATAGGTTCATTAAAGAATTTCAAGAAGATTTCCTATAGGGCATGTTAAAGGTAACCCTAGTTGCATTTGATACTCAGTGATATCTCTAATCCCTGGTGCCAACATAAGGGAAAGAATTGAATATACCCTTCATATATAATGATGCTCATATAAACCCAATATTCTATCTAATTCCTTGACATATAAAATAGGCAATAAATAAAAAGAGAGCATATCAATAAATTATTATAACATCACCGTTTCCAAATCCTCCATTTCCCCCCAAAACAATCATATGAGTCATAAAGGTTATAAAATTGGTATGGGGCTTTTGGCTAAGCCTCCCAATAATTGTCAGTTCTGATGTCCTTGAACTACAAGATGCCTTATTTGGCTAGTAAATTTATATTTTAATTATCCTCTTAATAACAATGAAAATCCTAAAAAGAAGAAAAATACTTAAGGTTTCCTAGGCAAGTTTGATGATATTCCCAATGTTCCAAGAACATGGCTTCTAATTTCATAGGGCATGGATCATAACCATTGAATCACGTTCAAATATGACATTCTAAATACCATAATGATCAACCGAGTCTACCCCTAATGCAAGGGAGTGAGACTCAACTTTATGATTCATCACATCAAGCAATTTGAGAGATGTG
>JARHVA010001404.1:92500-97500 GCA_037957365.1 Torreya grandis
GTTTTAGAATCTTTTTGATATATAGATGTTTTCCTCTTTTATCTAATAACAGATGGTGAAAATTATGGAGCATGAGATTGACCTTAGTAATAGATATGACTGTACAAAGATAGCCTTCTAAGTGTATTTCAATGGTACCCATACTTAGTCTATTTTGCACGAAGTTAAAGATCAAGACCAAATAGAGATCTAATGGTTTATGGTAGTTCATATATATAGATCAATGATATTTGAAAATTCAAATGGGTCAAAGTTTTTAATGGTGAACAACAGTAAAGATTGAGCTTCTTACATAATATTGATGGACAATGTTTTTTTCAAGATGTCAGGATGCAATGAGATGGTGCCAAGTGTTTGATTTTTAACATCAAGTAGAGAAAAAAACCAAGATTCTTCCAAGATATAATGGTGAGTAGTTTTTTATATAAATATAAGTCAATGGTGCATATTGAGAGAGATGATCTCAAAGTGACCAACATTTTACATACATAAAGACAGAGCTACATACAGGGGATTGATGGATCATATGAAGTCAAACTTGTGAAGATTGTAGGAGATGAGGTAAAAGTGATAGATGTTTAATGAGCCATATTGAAGTTAAAATATGATCCAATTCTAAAGAGATAGATGGATCATAATCAATCTAAGATGTGTGAGCAAGATATGAAGGAAAAGTGTTTAAGGTTTGACTGTGACCATTTAAATTTAAATATTCAAATTTAACAAAGGAAAAACTAGATCTTTGTATTTATATATTATATTTTGATCTAGGAAAAACTCAAAGGTGAAGTAAAAAATAAAGATTCATTTGACTCTATGTTGCATCCATTTAACATGGCTAGAAGGTTTGAGTATTGATATAGTTAAATATATTAATCTTAAAAGTTTATTGTGTGTTTGACCATGGTCTATAAGTGACCTAGGAAGGATATTTGAGCTTATTATGATGGTATTTCAATGTCTCATAATGGCTTAGATATTTGGGAGTGTTTTAAACTCTATGAGGATGTTTTTTATGGTCTTTAGGAGTTTGAACAATTCATATTTAGTATGAATAATTACTAATAATTTGAATATGTTCCTTAAGGCTATTAGCAAATTGTGTGACCATCTTACAAAGGCAAGTTGAAGTTGTTCTAAGATGATTTGAATAATTCAATAAGCATGAATATGTTCTATAATTATCTAAGGTTTATAATAATGCATTGGTTATCATAATATGCCCCTGATCAAATATAAAGATTCAAAATAGCTTGATTTTATTTTTATAATATATGACCTGTCTGAATGGTCATGTTATGTATGATATTTTTAGTGCTTAGACCCTGTATTGAAGTTCATAAACAACATGAAGAGTTAATTATGGCCAATAATAGTACACACATGTGATCTAATCATATGTCTATGTAAAATTTTAGAGTGTTTAGTTCATTAGTTTGAGACTATGTTTTCTATGTATGAAGACCTAAAGAGTGAGGTGACCAAATTGGTAGGTTTTAGTGTGGATTGGTGTTCTTGGTGGCATGGACCTATGTGGGAGTGAGAAAGGGGTCATTTGGAGTGTATCTATGTGTTTTTAAGTGGTTCGTTGTTCTTTTTTTCTTGATGAAGTGTTAAATGTGTGAATATATCTCCATGAGACCTATAAGAACTAAAAGGGCCTTATTAAAATGTGTAGCTACTTAAGGGTGACCCATAAATGCTATGGATGCCATTTATTTATTGTATTTGATTTGTGTCTTAAAGTGAGAGAATCCTTAATGGTTAAGACATGTCTAATTTTTTACCATGAGTTTGTTAATAATAAAGGCTCTATATATAGAGAAACTAAAGAAGATGGTTTTTAGACTAGTATGCGTGTATGTGAATGTGAAATCAAGTAAAGGAGAGAAATGTTTAAAGAGAAGATATAGGTTACAAAAGAATAGTAGAGAGTGAAGAAAATTAGACATGCTTGTCTATTCAATGTGATGAATGTGATCACATAGGTCACTGGACCTAATAAGTTTGGAAGAGGTAAAATGAGTGAGTATGATTAAGTGGATATTTATGAGAGTGTGTATGGTGAGCGAAGGCATGGTAAAGTTTGTGTTCCTAAATATGGGTTGAAGGGTAGAGTAGATTGAAGACTATGTGTATGGCTTGTTGGTCATATTTATGATGATAGGATAGTGATCATATAGATTGATAATGAGATAAGAAGACTAGAGTGATCCAAAAGGATGTTTTGGATGTTTTGAGAGTAATTGAAGGATAGATGGTAACTATGTAATATTGGTGGATAATCTGAGAGATAGTTTAGAGTGAGGAATATGTGTATGACCATGTGGTCATGTTATTGAGGTGATGATAGAGTTGTTGTTCAGTTTTGAAGAGTGACCCAAAAGGTGAATTTAGATGCATTAAGTGTGTAGAGTTAAAGAGTAGGGTTAGTTAGGATATGTAATATGTCTTAACTGATATTTATGTGTTGATATTTATGAGTTATTGCTAAAAAGTGAAGAGTGATAATCAATGTTCCATCATCAAGTTTTGAAGAAATTAATTCAAAGGTAGAGTTACTCATATTTGTTGTTATGGGATCTCAATATCTAATGGGGTTGTTTCCTCCTTGCAAATTGAAACTTGTTAAACATCTATTTATTGTGGTAGCTCAACTAGATAGGTGTAGTAATTCCTTATGAGATTCTAGTTTCACTACAATAAGGGATGGTATTTATTAATTAATTATAGTTATTCTAATTTGGATCTTATCACTAAAGGACTGTATTCCATCTTGCAGGTTTCAGTGGGTTTTATCCCTTAAGAGGGTTTCCCATGTAGATGATGTTTTGATGTGATTTATGTTTTTATTCATCCTTTAGATGTATATAATTTCATTTTTATGTTGCTAGATCAAGTTTTTGTATGATGGAATTTCTTAATAAATTATAGTTATTTTAATTTGGATCTTATCATTAAAGGATTGTATTCCATCTTGCATGTTTCAGTGGGTTTTATCCCTCAAGAGGGTTTCCCATGTAGATGATGTTTTGATGTGATTTATGTTGTTATTAATCCTTTAGATGTATGTACTTTCATGTTTATGTTTCTAGATCAAGTTTTTGTATGATGGAATGGTTTTTGAATTGAATGTGAATTGTTGTCTACTGATTCATCCCACTCTCATTAGTTACTTCCGACATATTTTTTGAGAGAGAATATATTTTTAACTACATTATATTTCCCATTGTTATAAAGCATCTCAAATTCATAGGCTTATAATAAATCAATCCATTTCTTTTTATCCCCTATAGGTTTACCTTGAGTTAATAGGTGATTACGTTTGAGGTGGTTGTCCTTAAGGAATAACCTACTTCCCTATAATAATTTATGTAATTTCTTTATCATATGCATAATGACTACCATCTCCTTAATACATGTGGTCATTTGTCATGATGTTCATTAAATGTGTAGTTTAATACTCAATAGTGTGGTCCTCTTGAGAAGTAATTATCTTCATTATATGTCTAAACTATTCATGCTAATATATAAAAGACTTTGAGAAATTATAATTTACTAAAGTTTTAGTAAGGACTAGATACCCCTTTTATATTCTAAAATGATTTTTTTTCCCTTGTGGACCACTTGAATGATTTCTTTCTAGTGAGGTTAGTAAAGGGACATGTTATTGTTGATCATTTACTTATGAATCTCTTATATAGTCATGCTAAGAATAATAGACTAAATTTATTGTTAAGATTCTTAATTAAATTCCAATCACATATGGCCTTGATATTTATAAGGTCAATGTTGAACCCCTCATTAGAAGTTATGTGACCAAGGAATTATAAAGATTTTTTGGTGACTTCAAATTTAAATTCCTTGGCATTAATATTATCATTAGATAGTATATCCAAGATAATATCCAAATTATCATATGGGATGCCAATGAAATAATATAAACAATAATTTCATCAAAAAATATAAATAATAACTTACACAATAAATTAATGATTATATTACTCAAATTCTTGAAACATGTCAAGAGCTTTGCTAAGACAAAATGGCATGACCCTAAATTTTTAGTGGACCTATTATATTTAAAATCATTCCTATACATTTATTTAATCCACATTGATATTTAATAGTATCCAAATCTGATATCTATCTTTGAAAACCACTTCACCCCATGAAAATGTCTAATAGAACCTCAATTCTTGACACTGGAAATTTATTTTTAACTATCTTTTCAAGTAATGGACCTATAATATATGTAAATTTTATATGATCCATCCTTATCCATAGATAATAAAATATAAGTATCATATCGACTCTTACATTGGATGATGTGTTAGTCAGGAATCTAGAACATAAAGCTCTGATCCCGCTTTGCTAGGATCTAGGAGTACAATTGATTACCATTGTAAGAAACTAAACATGGAATTTAACCAAAAGTAACAAGTAACTAGAAATTAGAAACAACATAAAATTTGAGAGATAATACACAATTGTATTCAACTCATCCATAAAGAAATAACAATGAAGATGCCACACTCTTCCCACACCTCTAGGGCATACAATAATCTCCTCCAAAAGTTCTCTCTCTCAATTGCGGTCACAACAAACAACTCAAACACAGAGTTGTTGTTCACCTCCACCAGTCAGTAACAATATTGCCAGTACACAAGTACTCAAAGTACTCCAAGTAGATCTCCCTTGATCTTACAATAACCTACAAATCAAATGAGCTTACTTACCATATAGATCTTCTCCTTGACCTTGCACAACCTACAGATCAACCTAATCTTAGAATTGGAAGGATCTGTTCCTTGTCCTTGCCTTGATTACAATACAGCCCAATGGGTCTATAAATAGATCCCAAAGCCAAAAAATAATTAGAAATGCAACTCAAGACTAAAATTAGTCTTTAACATGCAAACAACTGATTCATTAACAAATTATTCATGAAACTAGCAGTTCTTGAATCACACAGGCGATCGACATCGGTCCCTATCTAT
>JARHVA010001404.1:102500-192500 GCA_037957365.1 Torreya grandis
CCTTCAAAAAATATAGAAATAAAATCTAAGAGAATAGAGTGGCTTATGAAAGAATCAAAATTTTTGAAGTGGTCATTTTGGCACATGAAAGGGCTCAAATGGAGTTATAGGTTGAAACTTATGGCCTCCGAAAGGTTGGCCTATTTTTTCTGCATCATTCACCTTTGGTTGAAAATAACTCAGCTACTATGAGTTGGCCTGATTATACTACTAAATTTTTTATTTGTCAATATTCTTCAAATCCAATTCCATAATCCATGTGTTGTTTTCTTAGTGCAATCTTTCCCACTACACCAAATACCAGTTAGAATTCCCTTATATTGTGCTCACTATCTTCATTTCTAAAACCTACAATATTTTTTTTATTTTTTCTTCTTTAGAACATGTTTCTCCCAATTTAATTATTTATCTTCATAATTTTCACCATATTCTTCATGTAACTCATATTAATCTAAAACATTAAATACTAGAGATATATAAAAATTTTGTGGTAAATTTACCTCATAGGCATTATCCTGATTTTACTCACAATTCTACATAGTTCAATTTTATTTTACTTCAACTTATTATGTGAACCTTTTATAAATCTCTCTTTCCTCAAGTAAACCATTACCAACTCTCCTTAAAATACCTTGGATATACCTCTAAGATCTGCTATTTCTTATTAATTTCCTACAACTTTATTCTTACTCCTTTCAACTGTTATATATGCTTTGCAAATGATTTTGCATCATCACTAATTCAATCTATAATTAGAAATCATACCAAATATAAAATAATCATTGTATTTTTCTCAAAAATAATATGAAAAGCTGAATTTCTTATTGATCTATTCACAAAACTATTATATTCAAACTTAGTTTGTGATAAAGCCAAGTCTGATTGCTTTTGCTTCTCTTCCATTATGCCTCTCGATCAATTTTCTAAGCTCCCAATCATAAATTTTTTTTGTCTATCTATTTGTGGGTCATATGAGCTAAGAAATTGTATCTTAGTACCCATTTTATTCCACAAAGTCCTCCAATAATGACTTAGAAATTTTGTGTCTCTATCTGAAGTAATAGTTTTTAGAACACCATGCAATCTCACAATATCCATAAAAAATAATTCTAAAACTCTAGTGCCATCATTGGTTTTCTTACATACAATAAAATGAACCATTTTAGAAAATTTATCTACAAAAAAAAAAATAATAATAATAATAAAATTAATCCTTACTTCTATATGTGTTTGTAAATCCCAACACAAAATTCATACTCAAATCTATCCATGGCCCTCTTAGAATTCCTAATGTCATGTAATGTCTAGTATCTTGTGCATGTCCTTTAGCCACCTGACATATTATAAACCTTGAATCATACCTTTTCACATCTCTCTTTATCTTTGGCAAACAATAATTTTCCTCCACCAAAGCTATTGTCTTCATCTTACCAAAATATCCAAGCAAACTGCCACTATGTAATTATCTTATTATATTGTTTTGTAGAGACCCAACTGGAATGTACAAACATTTCCCTTTGAAGAAATAACCTTCTTGTATAAGATATTCATCATTAATAGCATCTATTCCACCTATTAATGGATTTCGACACTGCTCAACTACCTTGTCAAATTATAGATCAATATCATATAATTATTTGATAGCTTCAAATCCAACTACTTCACTTACTCTCATACTCAATGCATCAGATACTTGATTTTGTTTTCCTTATTTATACTTTAACACAAAACTATACCCTTTCAAGAAAGATACTCACTTTGCATGCCTACTATTCAACTTATTTTGTGTATTCACATACTTCAAAGCCTCATGATTTGTAAATAATATAAACTCCTTAGGCACCAAGTAATACTTCCAATGTCTTAATGTCTGTATAGTTACATGAAGTTCAACATCATAAATATAATACTTTATTCTTACATCATTCAATTTCTCACTAAAATATACCATTGGCTTTCCTTCTTGACTCAATACAGCACCACCTCCCACAAATTAAGCATCACAATCAACATCAAGCACTTTGTTAAAATTTGGTTATGCTAAAATTGATCTTTCTGTAAAAAATTTCTACAAATATTCAAAGCTTTATGTGGCTGCTCTAGTCCATGCAAATTCATTTCCTCTCATTCAATCTATTATTGGTGACACAATACTACTAAACTTTTTATAAATTTTTTGTTAAAAGTTACTAAACCATGGAAACTTCTTACCTTTGTAATGCTTCTTGGAATGGAACACTCTACAATTATGGTGAGACACATAATTATGACGATGTGCCTATTAAAGTTCTGAATTATCTTATAAACATTCACACATAGCATGTGGAACCTTTGGTTATTGGAATTTATATGGAATCACAACAAATAAAAGTGAACATGATAGATAAAAAATCTAAAATAAATATTTGTAGTATTTGTTTTCTTCATAAACTTTGATATGAATCTAAAATCTAATACAAATATCACTTTCTTCTATAAAATATATAACATTCAAATGTATTACATTCCCAATATTCAAATTTATTACATTCCCTATATCTATCCTACATTATTACATATATATTCTACCCCTTTTTATTATAATTGGTAAAAGAGCGTTTTCAAATGGTCCATTACCTTTTACAATGGAATAAAATATAAGGTATTTAGAGTCGAAAAGAACCACCTCTTCAAATGGTGACCAAAACAAGCTGCAAATTGATATTATAAACTAGTTACAAACCTATAGTAGAATGAATTTTTTTGGGAGTGAAAAATCGTATTCAATGGTGGTTGATACTTCATACAATTAATGAAGACTCAGAAAATGATCCCAGCCTTGCTCTTCCTCAAGAACTGTTTTTAAATGAATTGATAATAGATATGAAATTTCATAGACATTAGATTAAACTCTTATTTTTTAATAAAATGAATTTTTTATGAATAATATTTACATACATTCATCTGTATGAAAGTGTCAACTTATAGAGGAAAAATAAATAAACCACCGAATATGGTTTGACAATTAATGGACTAAATAAATTCCAGTGTGTCAAGTCATTTTTTACTTTAACAAAAATGATTGACGGCATAGTATTGACAAGGAAATGGAGGAAGAAAATTTCAAATGCTTTTTGCCATCTATTAGGCCTGGTGAAGAGTACTTTAAATATATATTATGGGCAAAGAATCATAATAATTAATGTAAACGATTCACATACAAAGACGAGCCATGATGTTGGATGTAATAAGATCATTAAATCAAAGGTGAGCCTTCATGGCTTCGGCAAACGTAGTTTTTCGTTTTGCCCAAATACATCAATAAATCAGGGATAAATATTTATTAGTTCTCAAGAGTCGAAACTCTCCTGAATTATTTTTATACTCAATATATTTACCAATATCCCCTGTCCATGACTATTTATGTGTTGTGTTTACCTCATTCCTTTTCCATGCCAAACTATTTTGTTAATACATGTGTTTCCGGATATTTGTTCCATGTACTGCAGGTAAGGCATAAAATTTTCAAGGTATTTAGGGGTCATCGGTTATTTTACACGCTTAAAGGAAATTGAATAATTAAAAGGAAAGTATTACAAAAGTTAGAATGTTTGTTTTGCTTTTAAATTTTGTAAACTTTAAACTTATATGTTTTTTAACAATACATTTTTTTTTTTTAATAAATTATATTTATATATTTGATTTTTATTTTTATTTTTAAATATATATATATATATATATATATATATATATATATATATATATATATATATATATATATATATATATATATATAT
The DNA here is from genome assembly GCA_037957365.1 of Torreya grandis. Classification (NCBI taxonomy): domain Eukaryota; kingdom Viridiplantae; phylum Streptophyta; class Pinopsida; order Cupressales; family Taxaceae; genus Torreya; species Torreya grandis. The sequence continues at coordinate 106,277 of JARHVA010001404.1, forward strand.
ATATATATATATATATATATATATATATATATTATTTTTAAAAATTAGAAAAGTTACATATTTTTTATTTCTATAGTAACATTAAATATAACCAATAAAATTAAAATATTTTATAAAATAAATAATTTTACACACACACACACACACACACACATATATTTATTTATTTCTTAATTTTATAAAAAGAGATTAAAAATAAAAAAAGAAATTAAAATTTTATCTTATAAAAAAAAAATTGAGCTTGTAACGAGCCTATTAGATAAACAATAATAATGAAATTTATGTTTATGTTTTCAATTATGTATTGGCTTTTCAACAGAGCTCCAATTAGTTTGGGACATAATCGGTCACCCAGATCCCCAAGTTATTATCTTTCACAAGTACCAAATTTATCAATAATAGTCATAATCAATATGAGAAAATTAAAAATGGCCACAACTGACCCAAGAATACAAATGATCAACCACAACTGGCCTATGAATACTAAAAAATGTCCACAACTGGCCCAAGATACCAACTATTGGTCACACTTAGTCTAATATTACCAACGATCTACCACAATTGACCCAAGTATACCAACGATCTACCACAACTAGGGTGGTGTTTGAGACAACCAAATCACTTTACCAACTCACCCACATCTCATCAGTTAAAAAATTAATCTACATCTGCAAAGCAGTGGGGGCAGGCCTAGATCTATTATACCTATCAAATAATTCATAATTGAATCAACCAACTATGATCCACATGTAACACATGGATAAGCTTGATCCATACCTCAGGGTGTCCCTATGGACACTTTAAAGTCTAGTTGATGTGCAAATATCCCACTCCACACAACACAAATAAATCAAGTATTGAACTTGAGATATGGATGACATAAGTCATTGTTCCCATCAAATCAAGGTAACCCTTGATGGAAAAATTTATGGTTTTATTATTCATCAAACATTCAAATTTAAAAATAACTTTCAATTTCTTTCCAAGCATTAATTTCACCTTTTTCATTACACACTTTAGCATGTATTTTTTTCATGACCCATTTACCAACTGGTAGATAAACATTAAAACAAACATTAAAATTTAGTATTGAACTCATTTTAATAATATTAGCTTCATTTTTTTTATTATACATTTTACCATTAATTATTAAATAATAGATATAAATTTAAATATTATAAATATGTACTAAAAGGCTAAAAAAATTTAATGAGAAAGGTTATATTAAATCAGAAATGTATAAGTACTTTACTAAACATCTTGTTTCAATATTTTGATGTGGATTTATATTTTAAAAATTTTAAATCTAATTTTATTAATAGTCAAATAATATATTGAATAAGAACAAGTTTGAAAATTTCATGTTGAAAGAAAGTACAATAAATAATTTAATAGTAAGTGCCTTGTTAAAAATGAATTATTCATTTTAACATTGATTAATAGTAAAGAAACATTAAATTTTATATTAATTTTTTATTTAAAATTATAAAACATATATCACCAAAAAGGCATGTCTTAATTAATATAATTAAATAATATTTCTTATAAATTAAATTTTCAAAAACAAACATTGTAGACAATGATAAAATTTTAATTTTTTATTTAATTTTTATTAAATTTGAAAGGTTCCCCATGCTTTTATAATATAAAATATTAAAGTCTTAATGAAAAACTACTTCTGATAGAAATCGATACATATTTTGAATAGGATGTAAATTAATTGTAGACCTAAAATAAACAAAACTAAAACTTGAAAGACCATCTCCCTCCTAATCCACTCTATTTTTGAGATTGAGGGGTCATATTCAATGGTTTGAAGTCCCCTTTAATGTATAATTTCCTCTTATTGTTTACCACCGTCTAATCTTCCACATGCCCTAAATAAAAATGGACATGTACATAGGTTTTAAGTGAAACTAAAGAATGACAATTCATCAAAGAAACTAGAGAAATAAAGCATTCACCTATCTTAATCCCCCTTCCACAATGTTACTTCCTTTTGAAATATACTTTAGCTTGGGTCCCTCCTATTTTATTTCATCCTCCACATTATTCTTCTCAATATTTGATTGTACTAATGTAGTTCAATTTCACCTTCAATCTCAATTTTATTAGCAACTTGAACTATTAGATATTCTAGACTAACATCCTTCTACAAATTATTTTATTTTTTATATTTATATTCAAACAATCATGCATAAAATAACCTATTTAAAAGTATTTATTCCATCTGAAAATTAAATGTTCACAATATAAAGGTTGTACCCATCTTCAATTCCTAACCTTAAATTCTACATGTACAAAAAAACTCCTTTGTAATGTGTTTGTAGACCAGAATTCAAACATAGATTAAGTGATGGATTAGTTTTTAATGATCCAAATATTAATTAATTTTTTAGGTAGTTTTTACCCAATATTTGGTTCATCAACCAACTCATCTTTTTGTAAAGTTTCTTAAAGCTTCTTTATAGAAATATAAATTATTACATTTCCATAATATATGTCTTCATTACTTCTTCATCCTGGGTCATCAGTGTTATCAAAGCTCTGGTTTTTGAAGGAGGATATGAATAATCAATCAAATATGTTATGGCATAGCATAACATTTCCAAATTCAAATAATGGTGAAAATGTGTATCTTTTTAATATTACTCATAAAAGCATAGAAGTACGGTGTATAATATTTGATGCATTACAAAACATTTCAACAGTTTGATCAATGCAAAAATCCAAACATAAAAAACATACAATTAAACTATAGATATTTCATATGGTGACACTATGAAAATTTGTTGACTTATGGTGGAGGCACCTGAAATACACTTGGTACAAAATAAAATTCAAACCAGATTCAATGCAATAACATACAACTAGTCGTATGGTAGTAGAATAAGCCTTATACAATTAATTTATATGATGGTAGAATAGAAAGAACATGAGACATAGTTTTATGTTTTAAATTTAAATGGATACCACTCATTTATTTTATCTAAGTAGTGATAATGGTGGTTGAGTTTTGATATTGGCATGTGGGACCTCTACAAAGGCACTGAGTCACTTTTTTTTCTCTAAGATAAATTATTTTTTAAGTGAAAGTAATTTTTCTTACGAAAAAATATATTGGTTTTGAATATAAAAATTTATCTTAAAAATTATTTTAAATTATCTTGGAACACTTGAGAAAGCTTGTTTTATTTAACTCTTTGAAATTAGGAAGTCTTTGGTTCAAAATCCATTGATGTATTTTTTTTAATCAAAATTTATTTTTGATCTTATTTTTGTAATGGAGTAATAAGGGTAAATTCAGTGATATAAGGGTGTAATAGGGGTTATAAGGTGCATTTATTATTAAATCTCAAGAAATTTTTGCATCCAAAAACTATTTTTTAAGGTAAATGCAAAACCTCAAAATAGTATTCCCTTGTATTGTTTTTGACTTATTTCTTTATCATCATGGCTAAAATTATGAGCCTCATTTCTAACACTGGATGCCTAACTCCTAAGAATTATAAATAATGGTCAAAGAACATGAAAAACATATTAATATACAATGACTTGTGGGACATTATTGAAAAATAACCACCATTTCCCATTGAAGCCACAAAACTTGTAGAATTTCATAAATGTGATAGGTGAGCTCTTACATTCTTAAAATCCACTTGTAATGCACATGCCATAATTCATATAGAAGATATCAAATCTAAAACATGGAAAACATGGAAATATCTTAAAGACTTGTATGATAAACAACCTATTTAAAAGAAAATTGATCTCTTTATGTAATTGCTTAACACTAAACTCACTAATGAATGAAGATATTTATGAATATGTGTCATGCATTAAGAATTAAAAATAAGAATATGGAACTACTAGTGCTAAAATTGATGATGAAATGCTCATTTCTATTATTATAAATGGTCTTAGCCCTAGCTATAGGAAATTTTTTGAGATGTTACAGCTTAGTGATAATCTTAAGTCTGATTTTTATTTTATTTATGAGTTTCTCACTCAAAATGAGTGACAATTTTCAAAGAATAAATCTACTGAGGAGGCACACAATAAAAAAATATGAAATCCATTGTATGAGCCTAACAAAAGACAAGATGAGAAACAAAGACACTCTCAGAGGTGCACTTCTAGGAATAAACATCATTATGTTTCTTCGAGACATAATAATCATTATGGATATAGGGATCATTCAAGATCTCCTAATCATAAACACCACTCTAGTTCTCTAAAGCATGATCATCGCCAAAAACATTCATATGTACACAAGCACAAGCATAGACATTCTTTTTCATGTGGCTATTCTTTCTCTAGTTCTAGTGGATGTCAGAGAATATGCTATAATTTTGGTCGAATAGGACACCTCTCTATAGAGTGCACTTTCAAAAGGATGTCCTCTCGACATCAACAAAAGGAAAAAGTAAATATTATTGTTCACTATAATCACTTTGGTCATTCTTCTATTTTTTCTTCTAGCTATTCATCTGCATCTTCTTTTGATGTATGGGATGATTATGAAGTTGCATGCTCCATACTTGATGACTATATCTTCTAAAATAGTGACTCACCCATCTTGTGTGATTTGTTATGCTCAAGATTAGGATTTGATGTATTAGTATTTTATGGCTTGTGTACTTTAGTTTCATAGATGTAGTGTTTCTATGATCTTTATTGTAGAGTATTGTAGTGGTTTATACTTGGTTTATTTGTTGCACAACATCTCAGCTCTCACATGATAGGAGGAAGATATTTTATATTAGTTTTTTAATTAGTCATTGTGATGTATGATATGAGTCATCATTATGTTTCTAACATTATTAGTGTTGAGTAAATGCCTAAAAAATATGGTTGTGATTGTTAAGCATCAATTTGATATGATTCATATATAGTACAGAGGGAAATAACTTGTTGGTTGGATTCTGTGTGAGGGTCAATATAGTTAGATATTGCATGATAATGTACTACAATTATGTGGGGATGATCAGGGCATAGATCAGTCTAGGATGCATATTGTACTAGTTGTAATTATGATAGAGTCTACTTGTATGACTCACAGTTCATTACTCCAATGTTTCTATACGCCTTTGGATCAAGGGGGATTTTTTAGGATTTTTTTTAATGATCCAAATATTAGTTTGTTGTTTAGGTATTTTTTATCTGATAGTTGGTTTCTCAACCAACTCATCTTTTTGTAAAGATTTGTAAAGCTTCTTTCTAGAAACATAAATTATTTCATTTCATAAATATATTTCTCTATTATTTCTTCATCCTAGGTCATAATAGAATGGCCTATATCTTTTGTAATAGAATCCAAACCTTAAAAAAATACCAACAAAATTTACTATAGGTCTACCAATAATATAATCCCAAAATTACAATAAAATTTATTTAGAATAAAAGAATTTTATTATATGACATTTTAAAAAATCTATAATTTTGTAGAAATTTAAAATTAATAGTCATATATTATCTTAAATATTTAAAATCCATACGATATAATATAATTACGTTCCTTTTTTATATAAAATAATATAACGTTTTAAACATATAGTGGTGTTTTGTGCCTCTAATCTCATAGTAAATAATGTATATACTAATATTAATTGAGTTTTTGATGTTTCCTTATCCTTTCGATATTTTTATTTCCTTGTGTTTATATAGTTAAGGGTATTATATTGCCCACATGAAGCGTTTAATCATGGATTCATAGCTAAGTTTAGTTTCTTGTTTATGCAAGATTTTTAGGTTTTTACATTTTAAAAAAATATTTTAAAAGCTAATTGCTTTATGACCAGGGTTTAAATATAATTGTCCTATGATTTGTTTCCAAAATTTTAGTTATATACAAAATTTAGTTCGCTTAAATATTAATATCAAAAAATTATTATAATAAACATTCAAAATTAATGAAGTATTATAGGTATATATATTTAATTAATATTAAATATAGATTTAATATTTTAAAGATTTATATATCCTATAAATTAAATTAAATCATTGTTCAAAGAATTCATTATATTTTTACATATTAAAAATAAATTACACACCAAATAAAAATTGAATAAATTTTGAGATTACACCCCAAAAAAAAACATAACATAATTTAGATCAGGACAAACCTCAAGGATAAAATAAGTTATATATCTAGGTCCATAAAAATATTAGTAAAAAATTACATGATATGTAATATTAATAATAAATAAGAAAAATCATTCCAACATACACAACTATCTGTATAGAAATAGGAGGAAATGATGGAGTATCTAGATTAAACTCCTAACGACATATGTGGGGTGCATAGCATCAGGTATGGATTTTAAACCATCTAGTTATACAATTTATTTAGATTATTTATTCAATTGTCAATGAGTGGATGAAATAACCAATGAAAATAGAGGTATTTTATCTTGCCTATCCCAAATAGAAAGACTAAAAATAGGAGAAATATGTTCAACATCTTGCAAAGGCCACCCTCCATTGCACTCTGACAATGATAAGATATAGAGGGAAGGACTGTGATTAGTGTATAATGTATATTTATTTAAGGATATATGGATAACATAAATTTATTAATTCTATGTTGTCCTCATCTTACATAAAATATATGAGTTTTTTTCTTCATCTAGTATTATTATAAGTTACTATGCGTGCAAAATAAAAATAAAAGACCAGAAGCATGGTTTATACCACTATAGATAATAGATAAAACAAAATTTGAATAATATAGTTAATACATTTTTTATCCTTTCAACTATGTTATCGAACATGAAAATGGATTGCACAATTTGTTTGTAGCATCTATTGTAGTCTAAAACTAATCATATTAGTGGCATGCTTGAAACCCTACATGCTAACATTTTTTATCTAAAGATGAAGTGAAAATTTTATAATTCTAAATTATAATCATGTAAAAAATGTAATAAATGAAATAAAAAACTCACATATGGGATAGACAAGTCGAGTTTGTAATTGGCACCTCTTCATAGGTGAGGTAGAGGCACCACCCTCACCTCTATCATTAATAAACTAAAACATTATTTAAAATATGTATAATTCAAAATTACAATTGAATTATGTAATATTAAAACTTTAATACAATTGATTAATAAAAAATTTATATTTTTGACGTTTGAAAAAAACTTTGAGCTGAGTACAAAGTGAGTACAATTCTTGTATGTTACATTTTTTTGAAGTCATTTTTTGGTGACATCACTCACACATAAATAAAATCAATCAAGGGGGATGGGTTCTTGTTCGTATCCTTAACCCCATTGGTCACATGGTATGCTCAAGTGTAGGGGGATTAAATTTTAAGTCAAAGAAGCGTGGAGTTTACTTCTGTCTTTTCATGTTTTTTATGTTCGATAAATTACTTTTTTACAAGCATTTAATATTTTTTCCTATAAATTTTTATTTTTGACCCATTCATGATGGGAAAATTTTATAAAAATTGTATCTCTTGATCGGTAGTTCAAAATTGAGTATTATTTTATTTAAGTCTATGTTTTAGTGTCTAATCTTTATTTGTTACTTATTTTAAGAAAATATATTAAAAAATTAATTGGCAAATTTGAGGGCAATATCAATACAAATATTTTGAGGGGTTATCTTAGTTTTGATTTGTGCACCTTTTTGAATTCACTTGCTCTTTTGTGATTTTCTAGCATCGCTTATTTTTATGCATTAGATTAGTGCGATCCATGGACAACATATAATTACCACACATGGAGACAAAGAATATAAAAACCATTAAACAAAAAGGATTATGGGACTTAATGAATAAAACATGACAAACATTAATGAAATAATTTGAGAAATTTTAGCACCAAAGTAAATTTTAAGAATGTATGGGTTTGATAGGATCCTATGTAAGTGATAGTATTTTATTTAGTTTTGAAGGATGTCACTCTCCTTTCAATATTTGATAAAACTTAAAGTGTTTGTTTGGTAAAATGGATCACATAAGACCCATGGGTAAGTGAATAGGTTTAGGGGATAATTCTATGGACATTTTACATAACATGATCACATTATTTAATTAATAATATAGTAATATTTATATTATGGCTCATTAATTAATGACTAATAATTTAATCAATTTATATTATTTAATTAATAAGTGATAATTTGAAAAAAGTGAGTGAATGTTGGTTAAAATTTAAAGTGATCATGTTATTAATAACATGATCATGTTCCTATTATTTTAGATGTAAAATCTTGTAAGAGTTGCACATGAAGGCAACTTTTGCTAGAAGATTATATTTACTACTCTAAATATTAAGTAGAAGAAAATAAATGGTTACATTTATTTTTTTAATTTTAAATTTATTAAAATATAATAAATTAGGATTACTAGTCATTTGATAGAGTTGGTCTCATAGCTACATGCCTTATGATTTAGAAAATAGTTACTTAAAATACAATCAGGTTAGTACTTAAGCTTTTTTAGGGTCTAAGTATTAAACATAGGGATTTTCACACAATTTTTGTAATTAGTTTTAATTTTAGGTAAACATATAATCATTTTTGAGTTTTATATGCCTTCTATATTGATTCTTACAATTGATAGGAGTCTTAGGTTTGTCAAAATGAAAGTTTACAAGCCACTTACTTTGAAATTGATGCAAAGTTATGTGATTGGAGCAGCATTGGTCACAATGATGACCTACACACATCAAATGACCACTTTATGTTAATTTTAATTCATCATCATCCCTCCCTCATCCCTGATCACTTCCTACTCATGCCTCATCACCCCTAATCACTCTCATATTTCTTCATTTCTCCTAATTACTCCCTCATTAAACCTTACTATTCCTAGTCATCTCTAATCACTCCATAATCCTTGATTACTACCTCATTGTCCATCACTATCCATCATAATTTTTAATAACTTCTTGCTCATCCCTCCTCATCCCTCATTATCCATAATAAATTAGGGTCACATAACATCAAAAGTGTTGGTATCACACCTATATGCCTTAACAAATGGAAAATAAATTTTCAAAATCCAATATTGTCATCACTTACACATTTTTAGGGTCCAGGTATTAAGCCTAGGGATTTAGTACATAAATTTTTTGATTAATGTCCATTTTTTTAACTAATACTAATATTTTATGTTTTTATGCCTTCCAAAATGATTCTTGGCATTTATAGGAGTCCTACGTTTTTCAAAATTAAATTTTGAAAATTGCTCACTTTAAACATGATCTAAAGTGGTGTGACAGGGATAGTGTAGGTCATGTTGATGACCTGTAGACATCAAATGACCACTTTGTGTTAATTTAAATTGTTTATCATCCCTCCTTTATCCCTGATCACTTGTTACTCAAGCCCCATCACCCCTAATCACCCTCTCATCATTCTTCATTATCCATAATCACTCGCTCATTAAGCCTTACTATCCCTAGTCATCTCTAATCACTCTATCATCATACCTAATTGCTCCCTCATTGATCCTCACTATCAACCATCATCCCTAATCACTTACTCCTCATCCTTTATCATCCCTTATCACTTTATCATTAACCCTCACCATACCTCATCATGTTTAATCACTCCCTCATTTTCCCTAATCACACCCTCATTATCTCTCACCATCCCTTATCATCCCTAATTACTCCCTCATTGAATCTCACCATCCCTAATCACTCCCTTATTGATCCTCACTATTCATTATCATTTATAAACATCCCTATCACTCCCTAAATGACCCTCACCATCCCTCATCATCCCTAGTCATTTATTCATCATACCTCATCATCTCTAATAACTCATCCCTCATCACATCTAATCACTACCTCATTAATCCTCACCATCCCTCATCATCCCTAATCACTCCCATATCTTCTCTAATAACTCCCTTATTTACCCTCACAATCTCTCATCATCCCTAATCACTCCCTCATCATATTTACACAATTCTTCCTCATCCCTCATCATCCTTAATCACTCCATCTAATACCAATATGGTTTTATTTTTTTGGGGTTTTACATAGTTAGCATTTACAAGTGGAAAGTTGAGTGCTAACATAAATTATAAGACATAGTGATCGAAATGATGTGGAGGCAAATTTGAAACATAAATATTTAACACTAATTATAAAATATTGGCCTATTATAAATGATGTAATTCATAATTTAAAATACTAATGTAAAATAGGAGTAAGTAAAAATACCATAGCACAAAAAATGGGTAGTAAATACATGAGGATCACCAAGATATGTGATTTCCTGAAACCAATCAATTGCTTACCATATGAGGACATTTTATGATCTGAATAATTACATTGAAGACCTTCTATTTTTATGTATATTGATTGAGTCATCATTCTAGAGAGTGGAAAATAATTTTCAAATGATTAGAACAAGTATTCCAAGATTGGAAAGTGTTTCTTAACTCGTAAATTCAATATTTAATCCAATTAAGAATGTCACACTATGATCACTCTACTTACATATCTTGAGAAGTGGGTACAAGTTATAAAGAATTATAAAAATGTAAGTGGATAATATATTATGAACCTAATGATATGTTTGGTAGTAAAAATATCTCTACTACCCTAAACCTAGAAATTATATGAACTAAAAATATTGTTTCATTAATAAACATAGATCAGTGGTTAGCTAATACACTTTATCATTTCTAATGGAATCCAGGGGAATTTAATTTATCATAAATCATATTTTTAAAAATTTAACTTGAAATTTATACATCATACATAACCATACGCTATTTTATGGTCTATTCTATTTTTTGAGAAATGAATCACCTAATAGTGTAACCTTGTATAAAAAATCAAACTTTTTAAAGATGCAATTTTTTGTGACATCTAACCATTAGAGATATATGATGTTTTACATATGGTCAACCATATATTTTCCATTATGCCTTTTATGTTAACTAATGTAATGAATTCATTCATTTCAAGATGTTGAATGAAATCATTAGGATGTCTATCTATGTCATTTTTTAATCTACCTTGATGACTTATTAATCTTTAAAAAACATTGGATGAAGATCTACACCATGCTAAAATAGTGTTTCACATTTTATAGAAACATATTTTTATGATAAAATGATAAAATATTCATTTTACATGCAAGTGATAAAATATTTGGGATATAATACACACATAAAGAGTGTATGTGTGAACCTATCCAAGATTCAAGTCATATAGGAATTGGAAACACTAAATAAATTTGCATTTGATTCAAATATTCTCAAAATTAGAAGATTATACAAGTGATTCATGTTTAATTTTTATATTTTGAACAAAACTACCAAAGGAGGAACTGAATAAAGTTTCATCTAGTCATTTTCAAAAAAAAAAAAATCGATGAACTAAAAACCACACTCTATTTTTTGTTATTAATTATGGTAATTGACTATGAATTTGAAAGATCACCCAATTCATTTAATAATAAAATTAACTATCACAAATGGGTATTGAGAACATAAGTCCTAAAAAAGAATTAATATATATTATAATAGATTAAATAATATATAATTAGAATCAAAGATATATTTAGATTATATACTTACATTAAAGTATAAGGGAATGATTAGGGATGACAAAGTATGTTGAGGATTAATGGAGTGATGAAGGAGGGTGAGGGTCAATGAGGGAATTATTAGTGATGATGATGATGGATGAAGAAATATTGATTAGGGATTATGACATATGAAAAGGGAGTGATTAGGGATGATGAAGTATGGTGATAATCAATGATGGAGTGATTAGAGATGATGAAAGATAATGAAGGTTAATGAGGGAGTAAATAGGGATGAGGAAGATATTAAGGATGATGAGTGATGAGGAAAGAGTGATTAGGAATGATGAATTATGGGAAGGGAGTGACGAGAGATGATGAGGGATATTCAGGGTCGATGATAGAGTTATGATGATACAGGAGTGACTAGGGATCACTAAGATAGTAAGGGAAAATGAGGGAGTGATTAGGGACAATGAGGGAGGGATGATGAACAAGTTAAATTAACATAAAGTGGTCATTTCATATGTGCAGGTTATCAATATAACCTACATTACCCCAATCACACCACTTTGGATCAAGTTCAAAGTGGATAGTTTTCAAACATCAATTTTGACAAACCTAAGACTCCTATAAATGTGAAAAATGAATCTAAAAGGCATAAAAACATAAAAATTGACTATATATTTATTAATAATACACATCAATTGTAAAAGTTATATACTAAAATACCTAGGTTTACTACCAATACCCTAAAAATGTTGAAGTACTCACCAAATTAGATTTTGAAAAAATATTTTTCAACATTGTAAGGCATACAACTATGAGACAAACTCTATCAGATGCTAAGTGACCCTAATTTATTATGGATGATTAGGGATGAGTAGGGATGAGCATGGAGTGATCAGGAATGATGAGGGATATTGAGGGTCAATTAAGGAGTGATCAAAGATGATGGAGTGATTAGAGATGACTAGGGATAGTGATATTCGGTGGGGGAGTGATTAAGGATAATTAATAATGATGAGAGAGTGATTAGGAGTAATCAAGTATGATTAGGAAGTGTTCAAGGATGTAGAAGGGATGATGAGAAAATGAAATTAACACAAAGTGGTTTTTTTATGTGAGCAAGTCATCAATATGACCTATGCTACCCTAGTCACACCATTTTCCATCAATTTCAAAGTGAGTGGTTTAATATATTCAATTTTGAAAAACATAAGATTGTTATAAATGCCAAGAATCAATCCAAGAGGCATAAAAACCTAAAAAATGATAATATGTTTAATAAAAATGAACAACAATTACAAAAATTATGTTGAGTGACACCAACTCTATCACATGTTGAGTGACCCTAATATTTTATGTTTGCATTTATATTATTACATTTATTTTCTTATGCTTAAAATTTAGAGTAATAAATATAATCTTCTATCCAAATTTACCTTCATGTTAAACTCCCACATGATTTAGGGTGTTGATAATATATAACACAATCTCATTATTAAGTAATGTGAATGCGTTATTAATAATGAAATCATGGTATTTCAATTTGAATTCAATTCCCATGCCATTTAGCTTGGAAATGGCTTGGATTCCTAAGCCAAAGGATTGGACTATCAATGTATTTCCTAGTTTTGAAACATATGATAATGAACAACAAATTCTAGCTTTGATCTCCAAATACACTAAGAATTTCAATGTGAAAATTCAAAACATTGATACCATCATGAAGAGCATGCTCTCAGCTTTCCAAAAATATGATTCTTATAATTTTTAGACTAATTTAAGGTTTCAAAATATATTTATTTCTAATCATGCCTTTTTTATGTCACTACATACCGAAAGCATACATGCTTATACATGTTCATGTAATTTTTCTTTCGTTGATCCAAGTAAAACAAAACATGGTGACGTAGTAGGCCTAAATCTACACACATTAAAAATAATTTACTTTTAATTTTATTTTTGAGGTTGTTAGGCACAATTGATAGATACCTATCAATTTATTTTTAAGTTTTTAGGATGTATTTACTTGAAAAATTTATAAAAAAAATTATTCATTGAAAAAATACAAAAAATATTGATGACATACTAAAATATTTTATCAAAAGTTTCTCCAAATGGTTTCAAATAATATTAAATGCTGCTTAAAAATAGTGTGCATCCCATCCATCTATCTACTATGTTTTTTGAGAAAAAATGAGTTCTTATTCAAATTTAGATGTTTGACCTAGTTATAATTAACCATTTTTATAAAAAAAATAGTGTTTTAAAAACTAGAGTCAAAATAATATATTTCATGTTTTTAAACATCTACAAATTTGGAGTGTAGATATCTCAAATTATCTAAGAAATTAAATTTTTTAAAATTTTAGTAAAATCATGTCCATGTGTAGACAACTTTTTCCCCCAACTTTGTGCACTTACCCCCATGCAACTTGAAGTAGAGATAACTTCTCTTAATCTTAAAGATTTTCCATCTATTAAAGACTATAATACTATGTTAATGTATTGGTTGACACAATTAAATGGGAGTGAAAGAGATAATAAAATTGAATAATATGTTTAATATACTAAATTGTATCCAAATTCAAATGTCCATTCAAAATCCTTGCTTGTTCCTTTTTCTCTGGGATGGATGCCTTGGGTATTGGATTTTAAATGTCTGATTTAGAGTGTTTTTGTGAAAGTTTTAATAAATAAGAATCCAAATTGTCTAGCCTTGATTCTTCCACCTCTCAAAAGTCATTATTAACATCTCATCCTAATGTTAATTACTAACAAAAAAATTAAAACCAAAATCATTCCTTCTCCATCATAAAGCACCACTAAACCTACATACAATAACTCTAAACCCAATGAGTCTTATAAATCTAATAGTAAATCTATTCTTTCATTCTCCTTTAGTGGGAGAACTAGTCATGTATAAACTAGGTGTTAGAAGAGATTGCAAGCCTTAAATGATGAATTCATAAAACACACACGCATGCACTCATGCACGCACGCATGCACGCACGCACGCACGCGCACACACACACACATCTTCACTCCACTTACTTTCAATGATCATAGCAAATCATTTAATATTATTAGGATATCTTAGTCACCTATTAAAAATTTTTTGGTTATAGATAATGGTGATTTTTACAGTATTAATTCTTTTAAGGAGTCTTTCATATATTTTCGTTTTAGTTTTGCTTATAAAATTAGGGTTGGTTAATCTTCCTTTATTCTTGTTAATGTAAAATCTGACATATAACATGAAGGTGGGTGCATTAATTATGCACTATATATTCTTCACATCACGACCTATTTGCTTTCTATTTATTATATTTGTCATTTTGATAATGGCAAGATAATGAATTTAACATAACAAGGTGATGAAATTAAAACATTATTGGATCCTCATTCACTTTTCGCGCAAGGTATTCTTGATCATAGTTCTAAATTATATCACTTTAAGGGTTTTTATGATACTTGTTATATGGGTACATGTTTGATTTATCATGCTGATTCTAGGATTGTGTTTTGGCATATATATATAAAGGATTTGAGCACTCATGGTAATTTTCTAATGCAATTAGAATATTTATTCTTGACCAAAGAATTGAAGACATTGAAGTTGGAAAAATATCACTCTTTTAATTGAGAAATTAACCCAAGTATGCCTCTATAAATTATCTATAAATGTAAGTGAATAAATATATCCATTGAATGAAGGAGTAGTAAAAACCATCAAGTCACCGTGTAAAATTTTAAGTGGTAAAGAAGCTATCTTGGATAAACATTTATGGAATTGATATTGGTCTTGTTTCCATAATGGACATCTAGGTAAAACACCATCAAGACAAAAGACTCTAGGAAGACCATCAACCATACCATGAGTGCTCAAATCCTTTACACATCAACCATACCATGAGTGCTCAAATCCTTTATATATATATAAAGGATTTGAGCACTCATGGTATGGTTGATGGTCTTCCTAGAGTCTTTTGTCTTGATGGTGTTTTACCTAGATGTCCATTATGGAAACAAGACCAATATCAATTCCATAAATGTTTATCCAAGATAGCTTCTTTACCACTTAAAATTTTACACGGTGACTTGATGGTTTTTACTACTCCTTCATTCAATGGATATATTTATTCACTTACATTTATAGATAATTTATAGAGGCATACTTGGGTTAATTTCTCAATTAAAAGAGTGATATTTTTCCAACTTCAATGTCTTCAATTCTTTGGTCAAGAATAAATATTCTAATTGCATTAGAAAATTACACTCATAATGGCGTGGAGTACTTCAATAAAGAGTTTTCTAATTCTTTTGACAACTCATGGCATTTTTCACCAACATTATGTTCCTTATAGTCTAAAATATAATGACCCAACATAAAGGAAGAACATAAGTTTAAAGGATATGTATAACTACATGATGCATTCGATGGATTTGTCTCCTATATTCATTGTATAAGTATTTATTTATGGAAACTTCAATTAGAATCACACATCAATTGAGAATTTGACTCTAGAGGAGGCTTGGTCTGGAAATAATCTTGACATCTCATTATTTTTAGTTTTTTGGAGATGTGCTCTTGATTTTATACCAAATAAGAAAAGTGAATCCTTAGATAAAAAGATCAATCCCTTGATATTTATATTATATTATGAGGAAATAAGAGATTGTCAAATTTTAAATCCTAATATTCATGATGTTCTTTTTTGAATACACATTTAGTTGATGATCACTTATATTCTCATATTTTTTCCTTTTCTTCCATGACATAATCTTAATCTTTGATTCAACACATTGATCATCATACACTTCATATTAAGGATCCCTTCTTTTTGGATCTAATTTACATGGATTCTAAAGGGTTTGTAGATGTAGACTTAAATGCAGATCATGTTCCCACTAATCTTATATGGGCTTCTACTATAATTAATGAGGTAACACCTTTTATATAGGATCTTTCACTTAGTAGGCATCATTGCATACATTCTGTAGGTTTTTAAATTTTCTATTAGGTGTTTTCTAGGGATTCGTAGTCCTTTTCAAATGCTCATGGTATACAAGAGTGGGATAATGCGATTAAAGATGAGTATTCTTCTTTGATGAAGAATCATACTTTGGATTTGGTATCTCTTATTAATGTAATAATTTTGGTTAAGTATAAGTGGATATACCACACCAAAAGTGTATATTATGCATGTGTTCATAAGTATAATGCATGTCTTATATCCAAGTATTTATCACAAGTTGAAGGCATTCATTACTCCGAGATTTATTTTCCTTGTTGCCATGATGGATTCTATGTACCTTGTACTTTTTCTTGCTACATCATAGGGTTGTCTATTATTTTATATGAATATAAAGAGTGCCTTACTACATGTATATTTGTAGATATAAATCTATATATAGAAAACAACTGGGTTTATTCATGATTCTTTTATGTTTGGTTGACTATGAAGGTCTTTCTATGGTCTCAAATAGGCTCCTTGGGCCTGGTATGAGAAGATGGATTTTTTTATTCTATATTTTGGATTTCTATACTACCACTCATAGTATATAATATAAATACAACATGTTATATTTGACATTTATATATTATTTTTGTATTTTGATAATCTATTTCTTACATTCAATTCTTCTTCTTCGATTCAGGGTATACAGTGGGATCCTTCAACATAGTTTATTATGACATATCTTCATCTTTTGCACTTTTTCCTTGGTTTAAATATGTTTCAGTCATATTAATGGATTAATTTGAGTAAAAAATGGTACACCCTTGATCTTCTTCAACATTTTGGAATGGCTGATTTGAAGCTAAGTCCCTCTGATTTCTAGTTTTGGGCCATTCTTACTTCTACCTGCATTACTCATATTTTGGATCTTACATTATATAGACAACTAGGTGCATGTCTTATGTAGTTGAACCAAACTCACCCCAATATTTATTTTACATTTTTTCTTGTATCTCAATTTAAACATGATCATAATGACAATCATTGGTAGGATGCCAAGATGATTTTGAGATATTTATATGGTAATTCCCACTTTAGATTACACTACACCATAATTTATACTTATTTGGTTGGATATATTGATTTAGATTTGGAAGGTTCTATTTATGACATGTTTTGCACTTCTAGTTATATTTTGTCTTTATACGTATAAGTTACTTGGGATTCTAAGAAGTATTAGGCTATTATAATTTCATCTATAGAGACAAAATACAAGGCAACAATCATAGATATTTAGTAAGTTATTTGGATTCATCATTTGTTACCTGAGTTTAGTTTCAAAAATGATTCACCTCATGTACTTTGTTGTGCCAACTAAAATGTAATTCACATTTATCTTAACCATGTTGAACGCCAATAGACCATGAATATTGAGATTCACATGCCTTTCATTTATCATCACATTTAAGATGTGTTTTTTTGCTTAGAGTACATTATAACTTAGTAGTAGGTTTCTAACATCTTTACCCAATCTTTTAGATTATCTCATTATTACCTTTAGTTGTGTGGTATAGTTAGGGTTTTATAAGTTATCCTTGTAGGGTGTTTTTAAGGACATTGCCCTTCTTCATTTTTTCATGGATATATTGTACATGAGTACTTAATCAAGTATTATTTTCAGAACACATATTATGGATATGTAACTTTAATTTTTGGATGCTTTTGGCCCTTAGATTCAGTTGAGGAAGGGTGTGTTGGAGAAGGTTATTTACCTTAGTAGTTTATTTACATTAGCTCATGTTTCATATGTGTATTAATTATTTTTAGCATTGTTTCTCTTTTCTCACTCTCTTAGGAGTGGATATTAAATGCATTATAGAGAGTGGGTTTATATCCCTAGGTTATATCCTATGATCCTATGGCTATTTTTCATCTTCCTTTCCTATTAATGAAAACAAAACTCATTGTACTTTTATGAATATTTTTGATATATTATATGATATTGCTCTTTTTTATTTGGCATATCTATTTGTTGCATTCAACTTCTTCATGTTATGTATTTTTTGTTGTTAACACTTGAGATATACACATTATAATGATTTCGTTATCATTCCTTTAAATTTATCCATATAGAAAATAATCAACAAAGGATGAAAATAAGAAAAAAAATTAATAACAAGTGTGATCCATTATGTGAAATGGTATATCCTATTGCTATCACTACCCAAGTCAATAGTAACAAGCTAGATGGTGCTCAAGCTCACCCAACTTTGTTGATTGTTGATATGGATTAGATCTTGTTCCTTGATTTCTTGGTGGACATTGGGATATTTATAAAGTTTTTTTGGTTATGTTTTATTTTTTTTAATTAATAAGTTGTTATATTGGGGATTTTAAATAAATTTGAGGTTAAAATAGTTTTTATTTCTTTCTTGGGGTTAATTTAAGAAGTGTAAATGTGGTACCATACCATTCATGTTTATGTATGATAATGATGAATAATTTATAATGTCAATAGAAAATGCTTTCCAATTTAATTTTATAATTTTAAATGTTTGATAAAGGATAAAAACATAAAATTTATTAGAATTTCTTATCTAATACCTAGTCCAAAGGATGGAGAAACTACAACTATTATATTATTGCAAGTGGTCCTGGCCTTAGTCTCAAACCCATAAAACAAAAAACATTAGAAGAAAGAAAAAAGTAATTCAAAAGTAACTACAATCGGTACTTAGGATACATAATTTTAAAAATAATTAAGGATAGGTGGCTAAGAACATACAAAAAATGCAAATAATATTTCAACATAAAAAACTTTATTTACAATAAATCAATAATTATTTTATAAATATCTTTCAATTCTTTTTCATCATTTACACCTCCTAAATTTTCTCTATATTTAAAGAATTATTGAATATTTTAATAAAAACTTTTCTTAAATAATCTCAGTTGTGTCCATAACATTTATTTTATCATGAAATAACAATCAACTATAGCATAATCATCTCACTCCAATTCCAATCTCCTTATATAAGATAAATTATCCAATCATTACTTATTCTATAAGAAATTTATAAAATTAAAATTAATATGTGAAATTGTTTAGGTTGGAGCATTTTTCTATTTCAGTATATTTTACCATACAAAACAAGAATATTTTTTCCCTAATTTGGAATAACATTGAATAGTTTATTTAAAATCAATGTCATTTTAAAGCTAATCGATATTTCAACTGTTATTAGTAATATTTTTATATGCCTATAAAATAGGGTGTAGAGCACCAAGTTTATACGGGAAGAATGGCAAATAGTGACCAAGTTTTATTGATCTTGTATGGGCGTATGCCAATTTTTTTTTAAAACTGATCCTAGCGATAGACTCGTATCACTTTGTCATGCTAAAAACATATCGAACCATAGACGACTCCTAGGAAAATTGTTTTAAAAACTATGATCCTGGTTTAATTCCTCTGAGGTGTTATGACCTAATATTATTCAAATGTTTAGAATCCTAGAGAGTTCTTATAAGATCTAGCCATAAAATATCAATCACAAAGATTAGGACTTCATTCAGTTGTTGGATAATTCGGTGAGAAAGAAACATGCGGAAATTCTACAGACACGCTAAAATCGACATATGAGAGATCACGATTAAGGTAGTTATTATAGGAACTATATGAAATTCGATTCCATGTCAAAGACGTCGCAAAGCTTGGAATCATAGGTGAACGAATCTGGCGTATTTCATTGTTATAATATTATGCAATTTAATTAATCGTCCTCTACTGGAGCCATAAGTGAGGTAATCTAACCTCTTTCCTTGTTATATAATTGGTCTAACACGGACTATGTAGAGCATGAGATACTTTGGGTACATGCAAAAACTGAAAATAATTATAGCACATCACCACACATGTAGATAGACTCACTTATTTTAATAGTCAGCCTGACTATATGGTCTATCACTTTATCCTTGTTTTTTAATTTTTGAAGAATCATATTTCATTTGTATCATATGCTTTGCTAAGCAATCGGATTTGGCTAAAAGAATATTGATTCCATCAAATTCATCTCAAATTCAAAATTGGTCTCAGCCTTTGGTATTCAAGCCTTTGTACTCCAAAAGAATGGATCCCAAGTAAGATTTTCTCTTCATCTTTGACTGATATATGGTCTATCACTTTGTCTATATTTTTTATTCTTTTAAAACCATATTCTATTGGTATAATATGCGTGAATAAGTAATCCTCTTTAACTCAAAGGAATGTTGGAATGTAATCCCAGCTACCTTCAACGAATGCATCAAACAAAACATTGTTTTGTCATAAATGTTGAAGTCCTTCTAAAGGACTGATCTGTCTATCTCCATGCCTTTATTCAACTCTCCCATATGTTGCTATCCTATCTTCATTATTATGTATTTCTGCCCATACTTTTGCAGTCCCTTCACCTTTCTTTCCTTTTAATTTCTTCTGCAGAGAAGTTATTAGGAGTATGGTCTTCCTTTCAACATAGAAAATAAGGAAGACTGTGTGTTGTTTGAATTAGTGTGTGCACAGAGAGCAAAAAAAAAAAAAAAAAAAAAAACTCTGTTTTTATATTTAAAGAAGCTACCCTATTTTTTTCTTAATTTTGTGTATGGAAGAGCTAAAGCTCTATTTAAACGGAAATATACATGTTTTTTTTTCAGTGTCCTGGATTTAGCATATGGAATGCTCTATTTTTGTCGATTCAATATAAAATTTTAATAGAGCAGTAGCTCTATGTTTCTAGTTTTTTCACCTCTACCTCTTAACCAACAAGTGGTATCAGAGCCAATGGTTGCTGTTGAAAAGAAAGTTTTAGCAAAGCTTGATGGGGAAATCAAGAACAACAAAGAGTTCTGATTCCACTTGTCAGGATCTTGCTCCTCGATAATAGCACATATGACTACCTTGTATTAGCAACTAAACACGAAATTATACCAGAATGAACAAGTAATTAGAATTCGCAAATGACACAGAATATGAGAGACAACACAAACTGTATTAATACTCAGTCATAAAAGAATACAATGAAGAGATGCCGCACTCTTCCACACCTTTCAGGCTTCCCGCACCACGTGGAC
Organism: Torreya grandis; assembly: GCA_037957365.1. NCBI lineage: Eukaryota > Viridiplantae > Streptophyta > Pinopsida > Cupressales > Taxaceae > Torreya > Torreya grandis. The sequence continues at coordinate 127,855 of JARHVA010001404.1, forward strand.
AGTAATTCTCTTCAAGAGTTTACTATCCTACCAAAAATGGTCCCAACACACAACTCAAACATAAAATTGATGTTCACCTCCAACCAGTCAATAATAACCCTACCAGTACACAAGCACTCAAAGTACTTCAAGTAGATCTCCCATGAACTTGCAACAACCTGCAACTCAAATGATCTTACTTACACATGTAGATCTACCCTGATCTTGCACAACCTGCAAATCAATGATCTTACAATGGAAGGATCTTCCTTGCCTTCCTCTTTTGCTCATCATTACAATACATGCCAATGGATCTATAAATAGATCCCATATTAAACAATAACTTAGATGTCTAATTTACAATAATTAGACAAGCAACTCAAGACTCAAAACAACCTTTTACATGCAAACTCTCAGTTCAACAAACTAACTGTTCATGCAATGAACAGTTTTAGAACTACACAAGCGATCGACGTCAGTCCCTATCTGACTGGAGGTGACTGACGTTGGCCAACTCCTACCAATGTCGGTTACCTTTCTGTTCACCCCTACTGATGTTGATTGCCTTCTGCACTATACTCTCCCGACGTTGGTCTTCCTAAAACTTAGCAACCTCCTCCATGTCTGCATGAGTTGAAGCTTTTAGCTCCACAACCTAACAATCTCCCACTTGGAGATAAACAGCTGCAACTATACCTATACCTGTACATCATCTAGTTTGTTCCCTTGGCTTTATATCTCTCTTCAAGATCACTCTTGAAGACCAACCACCACAAAACTTGTCGTGCACCTCCTGTCATCCAAATCACTTGCCACATCCGCATCTACAAACACCTGTAGAAAAGAACTTGACCCCGCATAGCATGTGCACCTGTTGCTGGTCCCTCTCAGATACCTGAGAATCCACTGAACTGCCCTCCAGTGCTTCTTTCTCAGATTGGCTCCAAACTTTTTGGCAGCTCCCACTACTTGGAAAAACTCAGGTCTAGTACATACCATGCACTTAACCTCATTATGTGAATCAGGACACTGTTCATAGAACTATCCAACCATCAACGTGCTAACCAGTTTCACACAATCATCTAGAGACAAAATCAACCTGTGACCTTCCATGTCTCTAGAACACACTGATGCCAAAGAATCTTGCTGCTCCCAGATTCCTCATGACATACCTCAAAACTAGTATTTACCTTTAGTTCAGCAACTCCCTATATGTGTAACCCTGCAACAAGCACATAATACAATAATAGGATAATGTAGCTAATATTATCCAACCTCGTAAAGAGAAACACAATGGTCAAACCTCCATTGTCCTGTAGCTTATTCAAGACCATATAACCATGCCTTCTGTCTCACGTGTCCATTCCAACTCTTCTTTATCCTGAACATCCATTCGTCTCTCAGTGCTTTCTTCCAGCTGGCAACTCTACCAAACAACTCATGTTTAGTTCTTCTCCAAGGAATCACATCCCTCATCGATGCCAAGCTCCCACTATTTCCTGGATCTACCTGCTCTGCTTCTTTAATAACTTCCTGGTTCTTAACCATCAGTGAGCAACAAGTAGTGTAAAGAAGGGAAATGATAAATTTGAGGCTTACTTACCCTTTCAGTCCTCCATATGGGTGCTTGAGACTCCTTGACAGCTTGTTGTCCACCCAAAATCCATCTCAGTGACCGATGTTGGTCACATCTTAGTCTGCACCTGACCGACGTCAGTTCCATGCAACTACCTCATCATCGACGTCGGTTCACCCATGATCGATGCCAGTGTTTATCTACCCTAAGTCATCGATGTTAGGCTGTACATAGCCAATGTTGGTCCCTATCTGGATGTCGATGTCGATTTTCTAACCGACGTCGGTTTTTGTGTATTACTTGTGAGCGATGACTTTTTCTCGCGAGCTCCTTTTGGATCAAACCATTGTCTAATTCAACTTTGCTCTACTCAAAATTCTTCAACCCCTTAAACTGATCTCTATCTGTCACCTTCTCCTTGAAAACCAAGGCTTTCCTATTCTTGTCACGAACATTGAATTTCTTCCTTCTACAATATTGTGATCCTCCAGTAGAAGCTACCACCTTCTTAGTTGACCCAGTGTCAAGAAACATCACTTTATTCTTTTGCTTACAAAAATCTTGATCCATGCTTTTCAAATTCAAAAGCATACCCTTTGACTCAAGAACATGCATCCCCTTCTTATTCATGTGACCAAGCCTATTAAGCCACATCTTTGAATCTACAACTGAAGTAGATAACCCAAAAGGAGAATCAGTAATACAAGTAGATAGATAAAGCGTACCTACTTTCTTACCTCTTGCTACAACAAGTGCACCCTTGGTAACCTTTCAAGAGTCCACTATGAGAGATACTGTGCATCCTTCATCACCTAACTTTCTAATAGAAATCAAATTTCACTCCAGGATTGGGATATGCATGACCTCCTTCAACACCCATGTGTTTCTCGTCTGTAATTTTAGCTACTTTCCCTTTGCCAACCATATGACAAGGCTTACCATCCCCTAAACCAATTTCTCCAAAGTCTCCCTAGACATACTCATGGAAAAATTACCTATTTGGGGATGCATGGAAAGAGGCACCAAAATCTAAAACCCAAGATTCTATTTTATCCAAAGAACATACCAGAGCATCCTGTGCAACAATACCTGCATCACCTGCTTCTTCATGTCCTTCATGCTAATCTTCATTCACCCAGCAATCTCTCTTTAGATGCCCTTACTTTTCACATTTCCAGCAGGTTATTCTACCATACCTAGACTTGGATCTCCTGCCTATCTTGGACCTTGATCTCCCACGCTCAATCTTCTCTCTTGGCCTTCCCCTGCTTTCAACACTCAAAGAATTCCCTGATGATTCACCTGTGCTTTTCCTGCAAATTTTTTCATTCAAGATTACACTCACAACATCATCCACTTTTAAGATTTTTGAAGCAGACACAGTATTACTAACTGCCATTACCAAACTCTCCCAACTTTCAGGTAATGAACACAAAATTAAGAGAACCTTAATTTCATCATCAAAAACAATATTGACTAAATTTAGAACTGGTTTACCAAACCATGGAAATCACTAAGATGACTATGAACAGATCCACCATCCAACATTTATAAATTAAATAATTGCTTCATAAGAAATACCTTATTCAAAGCTAAGGGTTTTTCATATAAATTTTCTAAAGATTCCATCAACTCTACCATTGTCTTATCCTGTGATAAGTTGGAAATCATAGACGATGCAAGACTCAATCTTAAAGATCCCAGAGCCTTCTGATCAAGAACCTTCCATTCTTCATCCTTCATATTTAGGGGCTTGCATGCAACCCCTCCCAACGATAAGTACAAATCTTTCAGATACAGATAATCTTCTATCTGCATCTTCCATAATTGATAGTTCTTGCCAATAAACTTCTCCATTCGTAGCTTACTTTCTTGTGCCATTGCTATACTCCCACTCAAACAGAAACCCCTGTGAGTAACCTATAATCAACAAACACTAACCAAATCTGAAACACCTGTTAGTAACCTAACTAAAAGCTCTGATACCAGTTGATGGGGAAATCAAGAACAACAAAGAGTTTTGATTCCAGTTGTTAGGATCTTGCTCCTCGATAAGAGCACATATGATTACCTTTTATTAGCAACTAAACACAGAATTATACCAAAATGAACAAGTAACTAGAATTCAAAAATGACACAGAATATGAGAGACAACACAAACTATATTAATACTCATTCAAAAAAGAATACAATGAATAGACGCCACACTCTTCCACACGTCTCAGGCTTCCCACACCAAGTGTATAGTAATTCTCTTCAAGAGTTCACTCTCCTACCAAAAATGGTCCCAACACACAACTCAAACACAGAATTGGTGTTCACCTCCAACCGGTCAGTAATAACCCTGCCAGTACACAAACACTCAAAGTACTTCAAGTAGATCTCCCATGAACTTGCAACAACCTGCAACTCAAATGATCTTACTTACGCATGTAGATCTACCCTGATCTTGCACAACCTGCAAATCAATGATCTTACAATGGAAGGATCTTCCTTGCCTTCCTCTTTTGCTCATCATTACAATACATGCCAATGGGTCTATAAATAGATCCCATATTAAAAAATAACTTAGATGTCTAATTTACAATAATTAGACAAGCAACTCAAGACTCAAAACAACCTTTTACATGCAAACTCTTAGTTCAAAAAACTAGCTGTTCATGCAACGAACAGTTTTAGAACTACACAAGCGATCGACGTCAGTCCCTATCTGACTGGAGGTGACCGACGTCGGCCGACTCCTACCAATGTCAGTTGCCTTTCTGTTCACCCCTACTGATGTCTATCCCTATCTAACTGGAGGTGATCGATGTTGGCTGACTCTTGCCGATGTCAGGTGCCTTTATGTTCACCCTTGTCGATGTCGGTTGCCTTCTGCACTATACTCTCCCGACGTCGGTCTTCCTAAAACTCAGCAACCTCCTCCATGTCTACATGAGTTGAAGCTTTTAGCTCCACAACCTAACAAAGTTGAAGGTCATTAGTGCAAAGGGCTTCATCAACAAAGAGCTCCAACAAATGTTTTTCAAGGCAAAGGTATACATAGTCAACAATGGCAAGCACAAGTACAAATTTAACAAATCCTCAAATCCCATAGTTTAATGGAAAAAATTATGATTATTGGTCCATAACAATGAAGGCACTCTTTTGTTCTCAAGACATATGGGATCTTGTAGAGAATGGATTTCTAGAAACCCCAGATGCAACAGCATATAATGCTCTATCTCAAGTAGAGAAAGATTTGTTGAGGGATAATAGAAAGAAGGAATACAAAGCTCTCTTTTACATCTTTCAAGCCATGCCTGAGAGCATTTTTCCAAGGATTGTAGCAGCAACAAAGTCCAAAAAGGCATGGGATATTCTTCAAATAACATATCAAGGCATTGCAAAGGTTAAGACAACTAAGTTACAAATGTTGAGAAGTGATTTTAAAATAATTTTCATGAAGGTTTCAATAGACACTTTATTCACACAAGTGATGGGTTTAGTTAATCAAATTAGATCTCATTGTGAGACAATTGAAGATACTAGGATTGTTGAAAAGATTTTAAGGAGTTTACCCACAAGGTTTGAATCCATAGTTGAGACCATAGAGGAAACAAAGAACCTCTCATAGTTTTAAGTTGATGAGCTCCATGCATCTCTCATCTCACATGAGCATAGACTAAGCAAGTCCAAAAATTCAACGTTAGAGCATGCATTCAAGACACAAGCTTCAATCAACCATGGTAGAGGCAGATGAAGATCAAGTTTTAGAGGTAGAGGAAGGAATTCTTATAGAGGTCAAAGAAGCAGCCCATCAAACTCAAGTGGAAGATGTAGTAGCCAAAACTCAAGCCCAAACCCATCTCAAAATCAACCACATGGTCAAAGGTATGACGAATTTCAAATCCAATGTCATTATTTTAAGAAATATGGGCATTATTCAAATGAATGTAGGAAAAAATAATCTGATTTCAGCAAACAAAATGCAAACATTACAAGAGAAAACCAAAATCAGAGAAATATGTTCATATCAAGTAATGTAGCACAAGAAAATTAGAAGGATGTATGGTTTTTAGACTTAGGTTATAGGAATAATATGACTGGGAACTTAAAAATGTTCTCAAGTTTAGATGAAAGTGTAAAATGAAATGTCACATGGGTAATGACAACAAAGTTTTAGTTATGGGCAAAGGAAATATCAACATTCTAACTAAACAGGGGGAAAAGAAGTATATTTCAGATGTTTATTTTGTGCTTGGTCTAAAACACAATCTAATGAGTATTGGGCAGCTTGTTCAAAAGTGGTATAGAGTCTTCTTCAAAAACAAAGAATGCACTATTATAGATAAATTTCCATGTAATCAGCTTATTGATAAAGTGTAAATTACAAACAATAGAATTTTTCCCCTAAATATTAACCCAAATTTGAGTGTGGAATATGCTGAAGCATAGCCCATAATGAACCCACAAGAGGATAAAGAAAAGGTTGCAACAATAACACAAACCATCTTTCAAACAAAAATGAAAGATGAAAATTGGTTATGGCATCTAAGATTTGGGCATCTCAACATTAGAGGTCTAAATTTTTTGCATACGAAGAGTATGGTAAAGGTTTTGTCATTAATAGAGAGACTAGAAAGAGTATGTGAAGGATGTATGTTGGGAAAGCAACATAGAGAGACATTTCCAACTAGCAAGTCAATTAAAGCAAAGGTACCTTTAGAACTTGTTCATTCAAATTTATGTGGGCCAATGCAAGCACCATCAATTGGTGGAAGATTTTACTTTTTGACTTTCATTGATGACTATTCAAGGAAAGCATGGGTCTACTTTCTAAGGCAAAATAATGAAGTGCTTGATTTCTTCTGTCAATTCATGACACTTGTTGAGAAGCAAAGTGCGTACTACATCAAATCATTAAGAATAGATAGAGGTGGTGAATACATCTCAAATGAATTTATAAATTTTTGTAAAGACCATGGAATTGACAAGCAATTCACACCCAGGTACACACCTCAACAAAATGGAGTAGCTGAAAGAAAAAATAGAACAATCATGGAAATGGCAAGAAGCATGTTGAAAGCAAAACATTTGTCAAATGAATATTGGGCTGAAGCTGTAGCTTGTGTAAAATACATTATGAATAGATGTCCAACCAAGAGTGTGAAGAATATGATTCCTAAAGAAGCATGGATAAGAAGAAAACATAATGTTTCTCACATGAGAGTATTTGGATGTGGCATATGCACATGTGCTAGATGAGTTGAGAAGAAAATTGGCATATGCACATATCCCAGATGAGTTGAGAAGAAAATTTGACAAGGGAGAAAAGTGTGTATTTTTTAGTTATAATGATAAATCCAAGGCATACAAACTATACAATCTAATAAACAAGAAAGTTATAATCAGTAGAGATGTACAATTCATAGAAGATGAAGAATGGAATGGAAGTTTAGAGAAGACAATCAATATTTCAGCCAACTTACCTCAAGAAGATAGAGAAGAGTTTACACCAGCAGGTACTCCATCAAATGTGACTCCTTCCACACCCATTTAGGCTCAACAAAGTGGTCATCAAATGACACCATCATCAAGTGTAAAGACAGCCCCATGCATTCAAGCATCCACTCCTTCAAATGTATAAAAAATACCATCTACAAGTGGCAATCAAGGTGCAGGACCATCAAGTCCACATTCAACAAGTCCAAGTTCAAGTGATATGTCAAATCCTACATTGGCAAGCTTGAGGAGACAAAAAATAAGAATTTTAAGAGACATTTATGATCAAAATGATGGTGAGAACAATGCTGGTCTGATTTCTCTCATTGCATTTTATTCACAAGTAGAAGACCATATTCATTATGAAGATGCAATTAAGGATGAAAAATAGGTAAATGCAATGGATGATGAAATTGATGCAATAGAAAATAATCAAACATGGGAATTAGTGAGCCTTACAAAAGGCAAGGATGTTATAGGAGTGAAGTGGGTTTACAAAACCAAATTAGATGCAAATGGTGATGTGGAAAAGCATAAAGTGAGACTAGTGTGTTAAGGTGTGGAGCTAAAAGCTTCACCAATGAGCGAATGCTGAAGGTTGCTATATTTAAATAGTCACCGACGTCAGTCAGGGATCAACTACAGGCTATCAACGTCGGTTATGGATCGGCTGATGTCGGTCATGTGCAGACTGACAGGGACTGATGTCGGTCATCTTTGTGTTCTAGAAGTCTATTTTCATGGGATAACAGAATGTTTACATGATTATTTACACTGTTAGTGGTGAGTCTGTGTCTCTATCTTTAGCAGGACTATTTTGATCCTTTGATCAAGAGGTGTATCTAATGGTTGTAAATGTATTTCTCATGATCCCTAAGTATATATAATAGGGATAGATCTTCATAGCTTGTATGTGTGTGAATGATTGAATTCTGTATCAGAAAGGGTGAACAATTCAAGTAGCTGAGTTGTGTTTGTAATTGTGTGAGAGAGAACTCTTGAGGGAAAGAGATCTGTACATATGAGAGAGGTGTGGAGGAAAGAAAGATTTCTTCAATTGTATTTCCAAGAGTTTAATACAAGTTTTCATTGGTTTCTTGTATCTCTTATTCTTGATGATTTTGATTTCTAGTTGCTTTCAATTCTGGTATAATTTTGTGTTTAGTTGCTTGCAAAACTAATCAATTGTTCTTATCTAGATCATGACAAGTGGTATTAGAGCTCAGGTTCACTAACAGGTGGTTTTAGATATGTTTACTGCGTGTTGATTACAAGTCACTCACAAGGGTTTCTGTTTGAGTGAGAACAATGGTAGAATAAAGTAAACTGAGAATAGAAAAGTTTAACAACAAGAATTATCAATTATGGAGGATGTAGATAGAGGATTATCTATATCAAAAAGATATGTACTTACCATTGGGAGGGGTTTCATGCAAGCCCACAGATATGCAAGATGAATAATGGAATGTTCTTGATAGAAAGGCTCTAGGATCCATAAGGTTGAGCCTGGCATCTTTTGTGATTTCCAACTTGTCACAGGCAAAGACAATGGTAGAGTTGATGGATACTTTGAAAAATTTATATGAAAAGCCCTCAGCTTGAAATAAGGTATATCTCATGAAGCAATTATTTAATTTGCAAATGCAGGAAGGTGGATCTGTGTCTAGTCATCTAAATGATTTCCATGCAATAGTAAATCAATTGAATTCAGTCAAAATAGTTTTTGATGATGAAATTAAGGATCTCTTAATTTTATGCTCTTTGCCTAAAAGTTGGCATAGTTTGGTTATGGTAGTTAGTAATACTGCATCTGCTACAAATATATTGAAAGTTGATGATGTTGTTAGTGTAATCTTGAATGAGAAAACTCGTAGGAAAAGCATAGAGGAATCATCAGGTAATGCTTTGAGTATTGAAAGTAGGGGAAGGAAAAAAGAGAAGATAAAGCATGGGAGATCACGGTATAAGTCAAAGATGAGAAGGAGATCCAAATCCAGAAATGGAAGAAAAATTACCTACTAGAATTGTGGAAAGATAGGGCATACAAGGAAAGATTGTTGGTCACCGATTAAAGAAGAGAATCAGCACGAAGGTAAACAAGAAGCAAATGTTGTAGGTATGGTTGCACAAGATGCTCTTTTAATTTCTTTGGATAATAAAATAGAATCTTGGGTTTTAGATTTTGGTGCCTCTTTCCATGCAACCCCAAATAGAGAATATTTCAGTGATTATGTCCAAGGAGATTTTGGAAAAGTCTATTTAGGGGATGATGAGCCTTGAAAAATTGTTGGCAAAGGAAAAGTGCAGCTGAAAATGCAGAATGGCAACACATGGGTGTTGAGAGATGTCATGCATGTACCCATCCTGAAGAGGAATCTAATTTCTATAGGAAAGTTGCGGGATGAGGGTTGCACAGTAACTCTCATAGCTGAATCTTGGAAGGTTACCAAGGGTGCACTTGTTATAGCCAAATGTAAGATAGTAGGTACTCTCTATTTATGTAATTGTATTACTGATTATTCTCTTTCTGTTCTATCTACTTCAGATATAAATGCAAATTTGTGGCACTATAGGCTTGGCCACATGAGTGAGAAGGGAATGAAAGTTCTTAAGTCAAAAGGTAAGCTTTCATTTTTGAAAAGCGTAGATCTAGATTTTTGTGAGCATTGTATTTTTGGAAAGCAGAAGAGAGTGAAGTTTCTCAAGACTGGGCCAACAAGGAGGAAGCACAAGTTGGAGCTTGTTCACACAGACGTGTGAGGACTGGTTCAGGTAGCTTCTATTAGAGGATCATAGTATTTTATTACTTTCATTGATGATGCTACAAGAATGGTGTGGATCTATTGTATAAAGAAGAAATTTGATATATTTGACATGTTTATGAAATGGAAAGCTTTAGTTGAGAATGAAATAGGTATGAGATTGAAGTGCCTTAGATCTGACAATGGTGGTGAGTACTGCAGCATTAAGTTTGAGAGTTACTATTTTATGAATGGAATACGTAGGCAAAGGATGGTTCCAAAGACACCTTAGTAAAATGGAGTTGCTGAAAGGATGAATAGAATAATATTAGAGCATGCACGGAGTATGAGGTTGCGTGTTGGTTTGCCCTTGCAATTTTGGGTAAAAGTTGTAGATATTGCAGTTTACCTGATTAATAGAGGACCTTGTACTGCACTAGATGGTGCAATTGTAAAAGAGGCCTGGATAGGTAAAAAGGTAGATCTTTCATTTCTTAAAGTTTTTGGTTATGAAGCTTTTGTGCATGTTGACAAGAAAAATAGAAAGAAGCTAGATGCTAAGTCAATGAGGTGCATGTTTATTAGTTATGGCTCTAGAGATTTTGGATTTTAGTTGTGGAATCTAGGAAATAACAAAATTATTAGAAGCCATGATGTTGTTTTTAATGAGAAAGTGATTTACAGTGATCAACTCAAGAAGCTAAAAAATTTTGAGCAAGGCAGTGGATATTTGGATGAGATTGTGATCCAAAATGAGCTCACAAGAAATCACTTCTAGAAAAAAACAGATATTAACGTCGGTTAGGCAAGAACCGACATCGATCAAATAGACATCGACATTGGTTAGACAGAAACCAATGTCGACTAGATAGGAATCGAGGTTGGTCAGGTGGAACCAACGTCGGTCAGGTACATACCTGGAGATGACGGAGATCAATCACTGACAGAGAATTTGGGTAGACAACAAGCAGTGAATGAGTCTCAAACACCCTTGAGGAGGTCAGAAAGGGTAAGTAAACCTCCAATTTGATATTCCCCTTCATTATTCTACTTTTTACTCACTAATAGTGGAGAACAAGAGAGTTTTGATTAAGCAATGCAGGTAAAAACTCGAAAATAGTGGGATCTTGTCATGAATGAGGAGATTGATTCCATGGGAAAGAACCAAATGTGGGATTTGGTTGAGTTGCCAGCCAGACAGAGAGCACTGAAGAATAAATGGGTTTACAGGTTAAAGGAAGGAGAGGATGGAAAAATGAGACATAAAGCTAGGTTGGTAGTAAAGGGATTTGCACGAAAACCAAGAATTGATTTTGGTGAGATTTTTTCTCCTGTAGTTAAAATGACTTCTATTCAGACTGTATTATCTTTAGTTGTTATTGAGGATTTGCATCTTGAGCAACTTGATGTTAAGATAGTATTTCTTCATGGAGATTTAGATGAAGAAATATATATGGAACAACCGAAAGGTTTTGAGGTCAAAGGTAAGGAGAAGCTTGTGTGCAGGTTAAAGAAGAGCTTATATGGTCTTAAGCAGGCTCCTAGGCAATGGTATTTGAGATTTGACAGGTTTATGACTGAGCATGGCTACAGTAGGTGTCAATATGATCATTGTGTGTATTTTAAGATATTGGATAATGGTAGATATATTATCATGTTATTGTATGTAGAAGATATGCTTGTTGCAGGTTCACACATGCAGGATATTAAAGAGCTTAAGGTGAAATTAGCTCACACATTTGCCTTGAAGGATTTGGGAACAACAAAGAAAGTCCTTGGCATGAGTATTAAGAGAGACAGAAAAAATCACAGGTTGATTTTGTCTTAAGAGGATTATATGAACAAGGTGTTGGAGAGGTTTAATATGCAGGATACAAACTCTGGTAAGTACACCTATGGCTGGACACTTCAAGTTGAGTAAAGAACAGTGTCCAAAATCACATGATGAGGTAGATTACATGAGTAGATTTCCATATGCTTCTGCATTTGGGAGCTTAATGTATGAAATGGTATGTACTAGACCTGATATTGCCCAAGTAGTGGGAGTTTTCAGTATGTTTATGGCCAATCTAGAAAAGGAACACTAGAAAGCAGTTCAGTGGATACTCAGATATTTGAGAGGGACCAAGAGTACGCATTTGTGCTATGGTGGTTCAAACACTTCTCTACATGGTTATGTAGATGCGGATATGGTAGGTGACTTTTATGGCAGGAGAAGCACCACAGGATATGTGTTCACTATTGGTGGAATGACGGTTAGCTAGATTTCAAAGTTGTAGAAGGTTGTAGCCTTTGTCTACTACAGAGGCAGATTATATTGCAGTCACAGAGGCTAGTAAGAAGATGATATGGATGATACGGTTCATGGAAGAGTTGGGAAAGGAGCAAGAGAGTTGTAGATTGTATAGTGATAGTTAAAGTGCAATTCATTTGGCTAAGAATTTAGCCTTTCATTCAAGAATCAAACATATACAGCTTAGGTATGACTTCATTAGACAGGTATTGGAGGATGGTGAGTTGAAGCTGGAAAAGATCCATACAGATGAGAACCCTACGGATATGCTAACAAAGCTGGTAACAAAGGTGAAGTTGAATCTTCATTCAACTTCTGTTGGTCTTCAAAATTGAGATTGAAGATGGAGAAGCTAGAAGATGTTGCTGTATAGGTACAGGTGTAGCTATTTATCTCCAAGTGGGAGATTGTTAAGGTGTGGAGCTAAAAGCTTCACCAATGAGCAAATGTTGAAGGTTGCTGTATTTACATAGTCACTGACGTTAGTTAGGGATCGATTGGAGGCTATCAACATTGGTTATGGATTGGCCAATGTTGGTCATGTGCAGACTGACAGGGACTGATGTCGATCACCTGTGTGTTCCAAAAGTCTATTTTTGTGGGATAACAGAATGTTTGCATGATTAGTTAAACTGTTAGTGTTGAGTCCGCGTCTCTATCTTTATCAGGACTGTTTTGAGCCTTTGATCAAGAGGTGTATCTAATAATTGTAAATGCATTGCTCATGATCCCTAAGTCTATATAATATGGATAGATCTTCATAGCTTGTATGTGTGCGAATAATTGAATTCTGTATCAGAAAGGGTGAAAAATTCAAGTAGCTGAGTTCTGTTTTTAATTGTGTGAGAGAGAACTCTTGAGGGAAAGAGATTTGTACATCTGAGAGAGGTGTGGAAGAAAGAGAGATTTCTTCAATTGTATTTCCAAGAGTTTAATACAAGTTTTCATTTGTTTTTTGTATCTCTTATTCTTGTTGATTCTGATTTCTAGTTGCTTTCAATTCTGGTATAATTCTATGTTTAGTTGCTTGCAAAAGTAATTAATTGTTCTTGTCTAGATCCTGACATAGTGGCAAAAGGATATTCGCAACAGCCTAGGGTTGATTACAATGAGACATTTGCTCCAATAGCTCGATTAGACACTATGAGAACTACACTTGCAATAACAGCTCAAAATAAGAGGCTAGTTTACCAAATGGATATAAAATTAGCCTTTTTGAATGGTTACCTTGAAAAAGAATTTTATGTGGAGCAACCACCTAGGTATGAGATTTTGGGTCAAGAAAAAAAAGTTTATAAACTGAAAAAGGCACTCTATGGACTCAAGCAAGCTCCAAGAGCTTGGTGTAGTAGAATTGACTCCTATCTTTTGCAAAATGGCTTCAATAGGTGCAACAATGATCCTGCATTATATACCAAGATGAATGAGCAAGGTGAGATCATAATTGTTTTCTTGTATGTTGACGATTTGATATTCACATGTGATTTGGCAATTGATTTGTTCAAAGGAACTATGAAAAAGGAATTTGAAATGACTGATTTAGGCCTCATGAAGTATTTTCTTGGCATTGAGGTAAATCAAAATGGTAATGGTATATTCATCTCCCAATCTAAGTATTCAAATGACATTCTGAAAAGGTTTAACATGACAAATTTCAAATCAGCTCCAACACCAATTGTCACATGACTGAAATTAAGCAAGCATGATAAATGAGGCAACATTAATCCAACTTTGTATAAAAGGATTGTTGGTAGCCTCATGTATTTAACAGCCACAAGGCCTGTCATAATGTATGCAATTAGTCTCATTTCAAGGTTCATGGAGTCTCTGAAGGACTCTCATTGGCAAGCAGCAAAGAGAATATTCAGATATGTTAGTGGAACAAGGAACTATGGCATTCAGTATGCAAAGTCAAATGAGTTCAAGCTGATTGGTTATACATATTGTGATTGTGCAAGAAGTGTTGATCATAGGAAGAGCACTTCCGGTTATGTTTTTCATTTTGGAATAGGTGTAGTTTCATGGGCTTCAAAAAAACAACCAATAGTTACGCTTTTATCAGCTGAAGTAGAGTATGTAGCAGCCATAGGTGCATCATGTCAAGGAGTTTGGATGAAAAGAATGTTGAAAGATCTCAGGAAAGAACAAAAAGAAGAAACAAAGATCTATTGTGACAACAACTCAGCTATAGCATTGTCAAAGAATCCAATTTTTCACAAGAAAAGCAAACATATAGACACAAGATATCATTTCATTAGAGAGATGATTAACAATGGAGAGATATTTTTGGTGTTTTTTAGGTCTCAAGATCAGTATGTAGATATCTTCACCAAGCCATTGCGAAAAGAAAGCTTTGAATATTTGAGAAATCATTTTAGAGTTCTAGATGGTAGTAGTTGTGATTAAGGGGGAGTGTTAGAATGTAATCCCAACTACCCTCAACGAATGCATCAAACAAAATACTATTTTCTCGTAAATGTTGAAGTCCCTCTAAAGGAGTGATCTGTTTATATCCATGCCTCTATTCAACTCTCCCATACGTTGCTATCCTATCTTCATTATTATGTATTTCTGCCCATACTTTTGCAGTCCCTTCACCTTTCTGTCTAATTAATTTCTTCTGTAGAGAAGTTATTAGGAGTATGGTCTTCCTTTCATTGTAGAAAATAAGGAAGACTGTGTGTTGTTTGAATTAGTGTGTGTGCAGAGAGTAAAAGAAAAGTTTTCTCTATTTTTATATATAAAGAAGCTGCCCTGTTTTTTCTTAATTTTGTTTGTGGAAGAGTTGAAGCTCTATTTAAACAGAGATATACATGTTTTATTTTTTAGTGTGCTGGTCTTAGCATATAAAATGCTCTGTTTTTATCTATTCAATATAAAATTTTAATAGAGCAGTAGCACTATGTTTCTGTTTTTTTTTTAGCTCTGCCTCTTAACCAACATGGATATCCAATTCACCAACTTCATCTAAGACTAAAATTTGGTCTCACTGTTTGGTATCTAGGCCTTTGCACTCCAATATAATGGATCCCAAGTGATATTTCTGACTTATATTTGATGAATAAATTGAATAATGCATTTTTTCGATGGTTAAACAAGTTTTATTATTTGGACTCTGACATTAGTTGTGTTGTCTTATCTCTAAATTATGAATTAGTCTATCAATATATCTATCAAGGTTAGATAAATTAATCGCCATTTCTGTCTTTAAATCGCCATTTTCATTTTGATCTCCTCATATCATAGCCCACAGGCATAACTCAAATATAATTGAAAGCTTCGTCCAACTCTAAAAACATTTTTTTTTGGGGTACAATCACGAATTTCAGCTAGAAAAGAACACAACCTCCAATTATGTCAAATTCAGATACCATAGACAATAGATTGCATATTATTATTTTTTTAAACAAAAAACAAATAGAAAGGTTCAATGATTTGGAGCCTAAATTGGGCATATTTGAATAACAAAGTTCATTTAAAAACCAAAATATAATAAAGCAAATATTAACATGAACAATTAAAATATTAAATGGCATAAACATAGTATTTTCTGAAACCTTGTTTTGGACTTCTTTTGCTGCAATTTTAACGAAATTAGAGATGTCATTGAGCATCAACAAAACGTAAAGCCATTGACAATAAACCGATAGAGTATAAAAAAATACCACATACAACAACCACTTTTCAAGCATTGAAGATAACCATACAAGCATTTCCGGAAAAAAACTAATTACAGAAGTAACACCTACAACTATGTGGACAAGTTTGCTATACAACAACAAAGCAGCGTAACTGCTAAAACCAAAGGCACTAAAGAAAGACATTAATGAAATAGTACACAATATTAATCTAGTAAACCCTCAATTTAGTGTCTTTAAAAAATAATGGAATAATAAAAATTTAAAAAATTACAAGAAGTAATATTATATAACTTGACAAAACATTTAAGAAGAAGAGATAAGTAAAGTCTAGTGAAAGTTATGACAGAGGACCGAGCTAATGCAGAGAGATCCTACCAAAAGGAGGACAACATATTTATATTGATTGAAATGAACGTAATTAAAACAATTCTTACATCTTCAAAAATAGAATATATCCTAAATCAAACTATAGCTGTTCCATAGTAAAGAAATAGATTGTTGTACAATCTTCTAAAAGTAGTTTTTCAGATTCAGCATTCCCGAAAAAGGATGACTTTGCTTGACATCCATTCCTTGCTCTAGATTGTTTCTCAGGAAAAGAATAATCGCTTTTTGATATGAAATAAAGCAACCACTTTATTATAACTTTTTAGTTCCAGAATTAATTAGTTAACTTCAGGTGTGCATTTTGTCAAAACTCATTTATCTCCAAATTCTGTTTCATCTCTATAGTGTTATGACAAGGATTACAGGACAACATACATATGCTAAAATATACCAAAAATTAGATAGGAATCACCACAGCGAAAAACTAGTCATAAAACTTAAACACCAAGGGAGAGGAAATGATTCTTTATATAAAATATTAAAAACCAGATTATAATTAAAAAAAAATGAAGACGAGATTCTCTCCTCACAATAAAACAGAATTTGAATATATTATATATATAAAAATAAAATGTGCCTATTAAAATCATCAAACCTATAAGGCTAAACCCTTTCTTAGTTTTTCATCTATTTCTATTTTTACCCAATCACAAACACTACAAGTAAAGAGCTTGTCTAATGAAGTTAATAACTTTAACCTACTAATTGATTTCATGTAGCATTTGTAAAATAAATCACCAGGTAGAACATACATTTTTATTAGCCCTTCATTAAACCCTAAAAGGTTGACCATTTATAAATGTTAAAAATTATTAAATTAACATGTTCCCTCTGGCTTAAGACACATGGCTTGTTAGAACCTATTTTTTCTCATTCTTGGATGATCTGAGCCCCCACCACTTGATAACCAACCAGGTCAAAATTGTCTCACAAAGAAATATAAAAAATTGCATACAAAAGTCATCTCTCTAGCTTCTAAATTTAGGCCAAAATGAATTTACAAAAGTGTTTACGATTCAACATAAGACCTAAATCTAGTGCAGTATAAGCAATAAAACTAGAGTTGCATGTGAATAGACAGAATATCGGATGTATTATTAGGTACAGATATAACTAATTTTCATTACTTCTTTATATACGTATAGTTTGATACAACATACATGTATATGATATTTGAATTGTTATACATTATATGACCTCTTTTTATTCCATTTTAAAACTCATAAAATGCATATGAATTACACACTCTATCCCACTGGAAAGGTTGGATGTTGGGTATTTCATGTATAAAAGCAAATTACACTTTGCTTAAGTTAAAAAATATACACAAAATGAAAGAAAAGGATTAAAATATTTGCTGAAGGAAATAAATAAAATGAAATCATATTAGGTTCAATAGAATTAATGTGCAATTTTAAAGGAAAAATCAAATCAACACTCACTAACTTTTACGTCCATAAATTTTGTTGAGAAAATTATTTTAGATGGTTATTTGTAGTTTTTTATTGACTTTTAAAACAAAGATGTATATGAATGTCCTGGATATTGTATCTAGCATATCCGATATAACCTAATTATAGGGTGTATCTAGATACAAATGATAAGGTATCTAGAGCATATCTATGTCTTGACACGTTTTATTTGTATAAAACCTGTAGATACACATAACTTAACAATAGAGATAGCATATCTGACAACCTTGAATGAAAAAATACTAATACATTCATAAAAAATAGTTATCATAGATTTCAATTCTTTCTATAATATTGTTATTAAAAAATGAAATGCTCTTAAAATTTTTTTTAAAAAAAACCAAGCTTTCACTCTCATGATATCAGAGGTATCAATGTTTTTCAAGACTTATTTACATACAAATTTTGTATCTTGCAAACGAAAGCCATTTTATATTTACTTATTTGGATGCTAAAAACGATACTTTATTGAAACCTGAGTCGAATTACTTGCACCAAAATTATTATAACTATACATGTCATCTCAGGAGAAGTGAGAACTCTGAAAAATAATGTGATCACTTATATATGACAAAAGTTGAACTAGAAGCATAGTTGAAATATGTGGAATATCAATCCACTCCACAAAGTGTATTATGGGAAATTGTTTCGCACAACTCATCCTCATTAAACAATACCATGGGAGAGGGTAAATATCTTCAACCTAGGCATGGAAAATTGGGTGACATTGTGTAGTAGAGTCGATAAAGTGGACCTTGGAAGAGGGAAGTAGAAATCTGCCTCATGTATGCCATTAATAGGCGAAGTGGGTGACATTGATCATGCTTAGTATCATTTGGAGTTAATGGAAACTGCATAAAACAAACTCCGTTACATATAATAAAAAAAATTGAGCCAAAGCAATTTTAATATTGAAAAACAAAAACAAAAGAAGGTTTCACGATTCTCACTCTAAGAAATGTAAATTTTCATCAAGTGAGGGAATCACCAACCAAAGCATTTCTTAACAGAGTCTATCTAGAGTTGTGTAATTAAAATAGCACTGTGTAGTTACTAGAGCCTGCACACAATATTCAAACAAAACAAGCATGTATAGATCCAAGAGGTGCAAAAATTTTAATATTGTTGAAGACAATCATTATAAACGTATTAAATTGAATTGTGACAAATTCACCAAAAGCAATGATGAATAAGGTTGTCTTTCCGCCTGCACCTTTTTGTTATATGTCAGCATGTCACCCGTATGCTTACTCTTCTTCACGACCACCTGCATTGCATGCATTTTGACTGAAAAATGGAATCTAAAACAAAATTCTCATATACAACCCAAAAAACATTATGCCAAAACTCTTCGCATGCCCAACTTAGAGGACTACATGCCCAAGAGATCCTTCCTTCCTAAATATTTTTACCAATAATCTGCCCTTGTCCAACCAAACTCTATCAAATTTAATGAAAAAATTATGCATTCCAGACAACTCCATGATGTCGTCGATCATGGCGCAGATGTTGCGAGAATGCGGAAGTCCGGTTGTGAAGGGAGAAATTATGAAATGTGTGATGTTGGTGGAAGGCATGACAGAGTTTTCTATGTACACAAATATCACTTTTCAGTGAAGGGCTTCTCAGAAAAATATAGACCTTCAAAACAGTAAAATATATTAATAATTGGCTAGGCATAAAAAATACTAACCTTTTATTCTGTGTTCAGTAGCTGGCATCCCATGCCTAGAATATCTTGAATGTACATTTCAGAATCATTATGACCATGACCATATAGCTCTCCACTAAATATTTCGGCTGCAATGGTGGGATTAGAGCTGCCTTGCAGTGTGGTCATTTGCATGCATTGCCTTTAAACTTGACACAGGTCACCCATTATTTTATCGTCGCAGTTAGAACATTCTAGTCTCTTCTTTGATAAAGATGGTGGTCTAAAAGTCACTGGGAAGTTTTATATTTGCGTAGTGAGGGAATTTCTTCAGAAGAAATATCATTTTCGTTAATAAATGAACAAATGACTTAACTAATTTTCATTTTCTCTATAAAATTTGCCGAATTTAGTGCCATTTTTTCTGGTGTTGTAGTAGAGAAGGAAAATACTTGCTATTGAAACGGCTTCAAAGTTGATAAATGACAAAGTTTGATATCAAATTATTAAAGTCCACATATGGTTCATTAAAAAATTTCGGTAAGATGATCTCTATAAAAAGCTCGTTGTAATGGTGCCTTGATGCTCACAAATACTATACACGAAACTCAATTTCAAGACACTCAAGAGCTCCGTGTTATGACAATCATGTTCATCTACTTTAGGCTTGTGCTTTTTTCCTTTGTAAACCATTTCTGGAATGAACGACAGTAATGCTACGTAGAGTCCTCGAGCTTCCCTTCCATTCATAGTTATCGATGCCCTCCATTATTGCTAGACAAGTTTGACACTAAACTTAAAGATTTATGATTTTGGGGTCGGAAAAATGTGTAGGGACGAAAGGAAATGTCCATATGTTAAAAATTAAAAAATGGAATTGCAAAGAATTTGTGAACGAGAAGTGACCAAAATCAAGATTATAAAAAAAAGTACATATAAGACATTAATACCATGTTATGATGACTACTCATAGCAGTAAAACCATTCTATGATGACTACGATGCGTAAGTCTTAATTTATGTGATAGCGGAAACAAGTTGTTAATGATATTAACTTCTCATTTATTCGAGTCTCTGTGATAGGATGCATACATACGGTGCCAGAAAAAATCCCCAATATTAAATGTCACCTCGAATCACGTGAGGTTTTCAATAACCGGAAAAATTCTTCAAGTGCATGACAAAAAATAATATTTTATTTAATGAGTTATAAAATTTACTTTTGTTCGTTCAAAAACTCTACATATTTTCAAGCATGGAAAATAGAGTGTTCTGATTGATCAAAAGAATAACGAATAATAACTATAATAACTAGTTAAATTAAATGAATTTAGTAGTCTCATTTTGAGACTAATAACTAGTGTCAATGGAATAAGATGATTACACGAGGTAAGCACATGGAAATAATTTTACATAAAGAATATTGTTCAATATATTGAATATTGAATATAAAAAATAATTTATCATACGGGAAAATATTCATTCAAACAATGAATTATATTTTATTTAAAATTTAAATATGATTTTAAAATAAAATTATCATTGAAATGGATTAATATTCAAATTCCATAAAAATAAGCTATATTAAAAAGTTCAAATTATATATGTAGATTTAAAAATATAAAGTGGTTACAACCAATTTAACATTGAAGAAGTAGAAAATATTTTTATTAAATTTTTTAATGTGCAAATAACTCACATTTTTTATTAAATAATAGAACTACAACTGTAAATAAATTATGTCCGGGCTTCACGAAACGGTTGGAATAGAAAAGGCATGAGGCAAACACAACATCGAAATAACATGACACACAGAAATAGTCTCACACTAGGAACATTGGTAAACATATTGAATATAAAAAATAATTTCACAGGAGCGGATCGAGTCATTCAAACACTTCGATTATATTTATAATATGTGTTTTAACCAGAACACAATTTGCGTTTTAACCAGAACTCCAATGCTTTTGAAGGCAAAACTTGTCAGCTTTGGCGATTTTTTCTAGTCGATTCACACAAAAAAATGTCTTATAAACCGTATTGAAAAAAGCAATTATTGTAGTGGGTTCTATTTGTGGATTTAATACTATTCATGCGTGTGTTGTATTGGGACTACACGCTACTCTATCTCTAGGGGTATTGACGGTATTGAAAAAAAACAATTATTTGATGGTTTGTATTTGTGATATTTAGTGTGCTGCTTCTCTTTAAAGCGATTCTTAATATAATGAATAGGTAAATATACACCATTAAATATTTATATTATGAATAAATAATATTTTATTTGTATTTTTGAAATTTTATATTAACAAAATATAATTATTTTTATTTGTTTTTTTTAAATTTTATATTAATAAATATAATTATTATATTGATAGGCATTTTTTAATGGTAAGAGTAGTAGTAATATAAAATGTAATAGTATGAATTATTTCATTTAATATTTTATTTTAAATTTGGTATTTATTTAACTACTATAAGTAGATTAAAACTTAAATTTGACTTTCATTATTTAAAATATATTTTTTATTGAAAAATGTTAAGAGAAAAAAATTAATATTTTGATTATATGTTAAAGTTTGAAGTATATTTTTTAATCCAAAAATAAATATTCAAGTTTAACATTTTGATATAACAAAATAGATATTATTTCTTATAAATTAAAAAAAATTAAAAAAATAAATAAATAAATAAATTAAAAAAAAATATTACTAATCCATATGATATGTATAAAATCAAAAATAAAATCTTTAACATTAATATATCTCTGTTTCATAATTTTTTTTAAAAATTATTTTATGATGTATAAGAGATTATTATACAATTAAAATTGTTTGTATAATGGCATATAATTAAAAAACATACAAAAGTTTGAATTATATGCTTCATATGAAATTTGGCAGAAGGTAGCCCACGTCATAAAGGGACCTACGTTTTGTTTTAATTAATATAAATCTTAAAAAATAAATTAAAATTTTAGATTCCCCTTTTCTAATTTTAAAGTGACATTCCATTTTTTTTTTAATAT
Organism: Torreya grandis; assembly: GCA_037957365.1. Lineage (NCBI taxonomy): Eukaryota > Viridiplantae > Streptophyta > Pinopsida > Cupressales > Taxaceae > Torreya > Torreya grandis. The sequence goes on from JARHVA010001404.1 coordinate 150,106, forward strand.
AATTTTTTTCAATATTGTAATTAATTATTCTTATTAAATTTTGAAGACTTTTATGGTTTATATTATTATGCAATAAAAATATATCGTTCAATAATAATATATGATAATAATATAATTTTAATATATGATTACATTTTTTAAAAATTAATAATTATATTAGATAGATTATGAGGAACATTAGAATTTAAATAATTATTTTAGATAAATATATATAAAATATGTCAAGAGAAATTATTTTAGATGAATCTAATTCACTTGTGTTACATGTTTAATATAATACAAACCCCTCAAGAATGATAGAACTCATTATTTTTTATATAGATTTATCTAAGGTAGATATATTAATAATATCTATGGATATTGCATTCTTATTTAATGTATAATAAAAAGTATTTTATTAAAATTTAAATGTATAATATAAATCATATTAAATGACATCAACTGAGTTTGTTAATCATCCAATTGTGTCCTATAAATAAGATAGAAAAAGAAGACTCACATACGCATCAAAAAAAATGTTAAATAATGAATCATTTGATATTTATAGTTTGAAAATTGTAATAAGTATATATCATTGTTTATTTTCTAATAACTTCAATCTATCTTCCTCAATTTTTTATATGTAAAGTTGTTTTCCTTTTTTCATCTCTTCATAGCAGTCATATGTAAATGGCAGAAATATTTTTAGTCTTTTCAAGAAATATACAAAGGATATAGACATAAATGTTAACCATCTTATTTATTTTTATCCTATATCATTTGTAACTTTTGAAAAGGAGAGGAATTAAAATTTGTGTATTTTTAATACCCAAGCCAACCATGAGGTTCGTTTGTGAGTATGTCGCTTTTGAATTAGTTTAATTGGAATTATATGTGCAGTTTAATATCCAAATGGTACTGTGGAGTAAGTGTCAAACTCAACCATAAAATATTTGTATGGTTATGGTGGGCCACACCCATGTTTGTATATTATACATTGAACATACCCTAGAGCTCCAATTATAAAAACACAAGGAATATCTTTTCTAAAACATTCAAATTTTGGATCCCAAGGAAATCAAAATATTTTAGAAAAGATAGTGTTGTCTCAATGTCTTATATTTCTATGTAATACACCCTTGGGATCATGTGATAGACACAGGATAAATTTTTTTCACATAATTCAAATTTAAAGGAAAGGGCTACAAGGGGCATACATTAGCAAGGTGGTGGACTTACACACACTCAAGGTTCCATACAAGTTATAATGGTTGTGTGGAATGGGTAATCACTCATGTCCTATCCTTACCTTAATTTCTATCATTCATCTGTCACTATCACACTAGATTTACTAGATAAAAATAACTGATATAATAATAATTAATTAAATATGACATCATTACACAAATCGTATATCCTGGATTCTTTTAATCTAATCAAAACCAAATAATAATTGAAATAAATACATATGATATCACACACATAAATTCATATCACTGAATATAGATCCTATTTATCATGACACTAAAAATACATACATTGGATGATGTTTATCATTATAACTAGTATGGAATATTTATAATCATCAAATCATCACAATAAAAAAATAAGTAACATCAAAACATAGTAAATTAGTTCCATATCATCATGATATAATGGTAAAATAATATAATAATAATGTCCATGAATAAGTCTTTATCTATAAAAACAAAATATAGTTTTGCTAATGACAATCAATTAGAGAGAGAATATAGATCCAAATAAACGTAAAGGTCCATGCATAAAATAGGTCTAGTACTAACATGACATTCTTCTCTATTTTTTTTTCTTGGAAATCATATAAAATTTTACTAATATTGGGCATGAAGTGTTGAATCATGCTCATAGGTATCAACACGCACATCATATATATCCCATTAGATCATAAGATTGTCTAAGTCTTGGAACCAAAGGGATAACCTCCTATTCTCCATAATAATGATAATGGGATTAGAGGAGAGTTACATTTAATTCTCCATCTAAAATGTGTACCAATCTAATACTTGATGCATATCTAGGATATACTTATGTAAAATGGGAACATTGAAGGCATCATAAAACCATGACTGACTAGATGTAAAGGTAAGACACTAGGATACTGTTCCAATCCTCTTTATGATTCCAAAAAAATGTATAAAATAGAGTGAAATATTATATACTTTTTACATAGTAAATTAATCTCTTATGTAGTCACATGTATAGAAATTTTTTTTTCAATAAAAATAAAATGTCAATCCAATCTCCCATCACAAGGTATATCTTCTAAGGATCTTTCACCTCATGTAGGCGCTAATGGATACCTAGTACCTTATGCTCCATGTCATATGACAACATAGGATTAATGGATACTCATTCCTCAAAGTGATCCAAACTCAATGGGATTTGACGCTTTGTTCCATATAATGCTTCAAATAATTCCGTTGGAAGGAAACTATGGTAAATTTTGTTATAATAAAAGTCCACTAGATAAAGTCCTCCCATCGATACTATTGGTCCATGACATAATTTATAAATATATAATTTAAAACTTGATTAAATCACCTCACATACAAATCTATCTTGGGAAGGTAGGGTGTAATAAAATTGATCATAGTTCCTAAAGTGCATTGCAAGATAGTCCAAAAATTATAAGAATAGATATGATCTTATTTAGATATGATCTTATAAGATATACTATGTGATTAAGCAATGTCATCTAAGAAACCTCTATCCATTATCATGGCATTATATGTATACTTGGTGGATATGAAGTGTGCTACCGTGGTCAACATGTCCACTATTACCATGATGGTGTCATGGTGATAGGTAAATATATGAGTACAAATAACATAATAGATGTAAATGTTATACCATTTCCACTCGAGAATATCGTGTGTGTAGATAAGTATTTTTAGACTTAATGCACTGACACGTAAGGGTTATAAGAATAAAATATACAATATCTCTATCTAAAGTAATCCAAAAATATAACTTTCAAGCTTAGCATGGACAATATTCACCCCTAGGTGACTAAGATAATGGGTTGATACATCTCTAAAAATATCAAATAATGTAACTCTCTAGTATTAAGCACATATATGTGCCTATTATGATGAAAGAGACTAAGCACTTCAAGGTAAAGTTTTATTTTTTCTGTCTAGGTGTAGACATTAAAATTTAACCGATAATGTTTAATAATTATTTTCATTAAGATACTTTCCTTGATTGGCCAACTCATCATTTTGATAACCATGTATCTATATGATATCCTTAAACTTATTTTAAATACTTAGAAATTATTACGTACTTCCCTATTTTAGTCCAATTAATTCATAATCAATAGATAATTCAGTGTCATTCTAATTTAAGAAGTCTCTGTACATTCTAGACAAGTGTGAACTATGTAGTTAAGGACACACTTAACACATGTATAGTAGTGTGGACTTGTCTTTGTCACTCTAATAGATAGTTTTTCAAATTAAAATGCTTCCTAATAGCTTTCTTACATGTGAAAATAGGTCAATTATTAGAAACAATTCAAAGATGATCCTATAAGAGCACATTGAGTATGTCACTTGAGAGTCCTAGTTACTCTTTATATCACTCATAAATGTAATTCAAAAACCTTCTATTTATTTAATAGGTAACCCTATTATAATTTTTCTATAGTATTATAGTCATTTCCCAAGATAACATTATTTTATTACATGTTGAGCACATCATTTTGTTAAGCTTTTTAACAAAAAAAAATATTTATAGCTATATGGTGTTACCTAAAGGGAGAACTACATCGTACTGACATCCACTTAGACTCTATATACAACACTTGGTCAACAAGGGGGTTTATGAGGATAAATTGGACAAATTTGACTTACCTATTTTTTTCCCCTTAGCAATTTAATCTTTATGTATCCATGTGTAGGCCAGGTTTTCATCTTACAGGTGATCCATGCATCCAAAAAAGTAATGAACATGAAAACTATCAAGAACAAGAACATTACGAGTAGACCAAGATCTTGAAATAATACTCAAAATTTATTCAAATTAATTACTTGAAATAATTATAAACCCAAAATATGCTTAAATAATCCTCAACATAGAATTTATAGTTTACAATAAAAATTCAAAACAAATTAGAATCTAAAAAAAATGTTTATTTTTAGTGGTCGCTATTATAGTATGTTTCGCATGCAAGTGCATGTGGCTCTAAATTTTTTCAAAAATAACATAGATGCTAAAATTAACCTATGAAATGAAATTCAACTGAAATTGACATCTGGTTATAAAAATTTACAATTTTTAAAAATAGAAAATTCATAAAAGCATTTTTAAATGTTAATTTTAGACCCTGAGATGATCACGTTTGGCCTCCTTAAAATATAAAAATAAAATCTAAGATTGTATGTTAACTTACGGAATAATTTAAATTTTTGATGTGATCACTTTGGTGTATGGAATAGCTCAAATAAGTTATGGGTCAAAGGTTATGGTCTCTAGAAGGTTGGCCTATTTTTCTCCATCATTCTCCTCTGGTTGAAAACAACTAAGATCTTGTTAGTGGGATAGATTATACTACTAGGATTTATCTTTATAAATATTATTTAGCTCTCATTGTATAATCTAAGTATTATCTTACTATTGTAATCCTTTCCATTGCACCAAATACCTATTATAATTCCCTTGCCTTGTGTTCATTATCTTCTTATCCAAAACTCGCACTATCTTTTCCTTCTTTTTCTCTAGAACCTACTGCTCCCAATTTACCTCTTCATATTCATCATCTTCACCATCTTTTCCATGGAATTTATATAAATATGAAACATTAAATACTGGACATATGTCAAAATTTTGTAGTAAACTCACGTCATATGAGTTATCATTGATTTTATTCATAATACTACATGGCCCAATTTTCTTGTACTCTAATTTATTTTATGTGCCTTTTTTAAATCTCTCTTTCCTAAAATAAACCATTACCAATTATCCTTCTTTAAATACATTGGATCTTCTTTTGACATATAGTACTGCTTTATATTTCTCATTAATATCCTTAAACATTCTCCTTACTCACTCTTGTAACTACTGCATATGCTCTATAGACACTTTTACATCATTAAACTCTAATGTATATATTCTAAAAATGCTTCTTACATCAACTCTTACTTTTAAAACTAGAGTAGAAGAAAAGAAGGTAATATTTGTGTGCATGAAATTGAAAGGTCATGCAATGATTTGGTGGGATCACATGCAAAAAGAGAGATGGAGAAAAGGTAAACATAAGATTAATTCATGAAAAAAGGAGAAGAAGCTGATGGATAAATTTATTTCTCTATATTATGCATAAACCCTATACAAAAGATTTAATAATTTGAGGTAAAAATATCGCAATATACAAGAGTATACATATGAATTTTAAAGCTTTCCATACGAGTGGAGTATGATGAAATAAAAGAGAAGATGATTGCAAGTTATGTAAATGGTTTAAAATTTTCTATTCAAGATGAATTAAACATGCATAAAATACTTAAGATAGAGGAGCCTTATCAATTATTAGCATTGAAGGCATAAGAAAAATAAAATAAACAAAATTTTAGAAGAACATCCTCTAGTGTAAAAAGAGGTAGATACCCTCTAATAAGGGGATGAAGTGGGTCTAATACCACTAGAGGTTGATTTAATGCCAATAAAGGTGAATAATCATGTGGTGCAAAAAGGCAAGATGACAATAGACAAGGGTTCTAATACCAACAAAGAGGAAGAGTATTTTAGAGAGGACAAAGTTACAGTGGTGCTAGAGGATTGGTTTTGAATCATCATAGATCTTATGTTTGCTATAGATGTGGGAAATAACGTCACAAAGAATTTTAGTGTCCACACTATGAAGATCAAGAAATAAAGTAATAAGATCAACCAAGAGTGGATCTATTTGAGGTTGTGTTAGAAGAGCATAATACTAAAGTTGCACCTATAGATGTAGGAGAGAATCTCATGATGAGAAGAAACATGATCACTCTGAGGAAGGAATAAGTATATAATAAAGAAGCTGGTGATGCATAGCTACAATCAAATATTTTTTGAATAAGATATACTTCAGTTAGAAAGGTATGAAAATCAATTATAGATGGTGGTGGCTGTGAAAATATGGTCTCTTAATAAATGACTAAGAAACTAAATATGCAGTGTGAAAATCATCCTAATGCTTATTGGATTTCATGGTTTAAGAAAGGGAATGAAGTTACCTTAGATAAAATGTGCTTAATTAAGTTTTCTATAAGAAAAACTTATAATGATGAAATATGGTGTGACGTTATTTCGATGGATGCATGCCATTTATTATTAGGAAGACCATGGTAATTTGATAGAAAAGTAATTCATGATTGAGAAAAGAAAACGTACACTTATTGTAAATGTCGTACAAAGGTAGTTTTGTTAAATCTTAAATAGGAATAGAAGATAAAAAGTATTGTCTATACTAAATAATTTATCCAAGATATGAAGTATTGTGTTGTTTTTATGTATTAGTATTAAATAATGAAGAAACAGAAATGGTGCCAATACCAAAAAAAGTACCAAGAGTGTTGAAATAAAATATAGATGTTATGCCTGATGAGTTACCTAGTGGTCTACCATCAAAGAAAGATATACAACATCACATTGATTTGATTCCAGGATAAGCTCTACCAAATCAAGTAGCTTATAGGATGAGTCTAATAGAACATGTAGAATTAAATAGATAGGTTACTGAATTGCTAAGGAAGAAGGTAATAAGGGAGAGTATGAGTCCTTATGCAACCCCTACTTTTCTAACTCCAAAGAAATATGGATGATGGAGAATGTATGTGGATAGTAGAATAATTTAAAAAATTACAATCAATTATGGGTTTGTTATAGCTTGTTTAGATGATATGATGTATGTGCTTGTAGGAGCAAAATATTTTACACAGATTGATCTAAGGAGTGGTTATTATCAAATTTGAATTTGTGAAGGAGATGAGTGGAAAACTACATTCAAGACTACAGATGGCCTATATGAGTGGATGGTGATGCCCTTTGGATTATCTAATGCACCTAACACATTTATGAGGGTGATGAATACAACTAAGAGAATATATTGGTGAGTTTTTTTATTGTTATTTTGATGATATTTTTATATTCAATAAGACTAAAGAAGAACACTTAAAACATTTGAGAATGGTGCTAGATTTCTTAGGAAAGGATAAGTTGTATGTAAATTTTAAGAAGTGCAAGTTTATGCAAAATAGTTTGTTATTTTTAGGATGTATAGTTTTAGCATATGATGTGAAAATAGATGAAAATATAAACACAATTTTTGAATGGCCTATTCCAAGAAACATTGCAAAGGTAACAAGTTTTGATGGTTTAGCAGGTTTTTACATAAAATTTATTAGTATTGTGGCACCAATAAAAGATTGCATGAGAGTGAAGGAATTTTCATGGACTAGAGAAACCACAAAAGGCTTTGAATTTTTAAACAAAAATATTAGAAAAATGCCAATTTTATCATTACCAACTTTTAACAAAGTGTTTGTGGTTGATTGTGATGCTTCATTTATAGGAATTGGTATTGTGATGAGTCAAGAAGGAAAGCCAATAGCATATTTTAGTGATAAATTGAATAAGGTAAGACTAAAGTATTCTACTTATGATGTTGAACTTTATTTAATTATACAAGCATTAAGACATTGGAATAATTACTTGGTGCTTAAGTAATTTATAATATTTACAGATCATGAGGCTTTGAAGTATGTGAATATACAAAATAAAATTAATAGTAGTCATACAAAATGGGTTTATTTCTTTTATGGGTATACCTTTGTGTTGAAACATAAATAAAGAAAACAAAATTATGTAGCTGATGTAATGAGTAGGAGGGTAGCATTATTAACTACTATGGTGAGTGAATTAGTTGGATTTTGGCTATTAAAGAATTATATAATACTGATCTATATTTTAGAAAGGTAGTTGAGAAGTGAAAGAATCCATTAACAAGTAGGACATATGTTATTCATGATTAATATCTTATGCAAGAAGGTTATCTCTTCAAAGGGAAAAAACTATGCATTCCAATTGGGTCTCTAAAAGATAGTATAATAAGAGAATTACATAGTGGTGATTTGGTTGGACATTTTGTTAAGAAGAAGACAATAGATTTGGTGGAGATTTTTTTTTTTTTTTCCAAAGATGAAGAGATATTTGACAAGGTATGTTTCAAATATGTCACGTGGCTAAAGGATATGCACAAAATATTAGACTATATATGACATTACAAGTTCCAAGAGGACCATGGATAGATTTGAGTATGGACATTGTGTTGGGATTGCCAAAGACACATAGAGGTAATGATTTAATTTTTTTTATTGTAGATATATTTTCTAAAATGGTTCATTTCATTACATGTAAGAAAACTAATGATGCCACTAGAGTTTCAGAGTAATTTGTTATGGATATTGTGAGATTGCATGGTGTTCTAAAAAATCTTACTTTAGATAAGGACACAAAATTTATATGTCATTTTTAAAGAACTTTGTGGAAGAATATGGGTAGTAAGCTAAAATTTAGTAGTGCATATCACCGACAAGCAAATGGAAAATTTGTTGAGATCTCACAACCAATGGGACCTTGCTTTACCACAAGCTGAATTTGCACATAACAGTTCAGTGAATATATCAATAGTGAAATCGTGATTTCATTTTTTTATAAGAGAAATCCTATGGGTATTTTAGGTTTGGTACAATTATTGATTGTAAATTGAATTAGTGATCATGCAAAAGTATTTGTAGAGCATATGTAGTAGTTGCAAGAAGGAGTAAGGAGAAAGTTGCAGGAAAGTAATGAGATATATAAAGCAATAGTGAATGTCAGAAGATTTAAAGTATTTGAATAAGGAGATTTGGTAGTGGTTTACTTGAGAAAATAATTTTTTACAAAAGGTACATCCAACATGTTGAAGTCCATGAAAATTGGGCCATGCAGAATTGTGAAGAAAATTAATTATAATGACTATGAGGTGAGTTTACCACATATGTTTGATATATCTATAATATTTAATGTTTTAGATTTATATGAATTACATGGGGAAGATGGTGAAGATAATAAATATGAAGAATTAAATTGGGACTAATAGTTTCCAAAAAAGAAGAAAGAAAAAATAGTACAGGTTTTGGATATGTAGATAGTAAACATAAGGCAAGAGAATTATAATAGGTATTTTGTGTAGTGGAAAGGACTGCACCAAGAAGACAACACTTAGATTACAAAATGGGAGCCAAAAATGACTGATAAGGAAAAATGGTAGCAGTACAATTAGGGAAATTCACAAGAGCAGAGTTGTTTTCAACTAGAGGAAAATGATGCATAAAAATAGACCAACCTCCTAGAGGCCATAAATTTTGACCTGTAACTCTGTTTGAGGTCTCCCATGCACCAAGATGACTATCTCAAAAAGTTTGATTCTTCCCTAATCTACTCTATCTACAGAGATTTGATTTTAATATTTTTTAGAGGCCAAATGTAATCATTTGAGGGTCTAAAATTAGCTTTTAATATTTTTTTGAAGATTTTTCTATTTTAAAAAATTGTATATTTTTAGAACTGAACATCAAATTTAGTTATATTTATCCCATAGTCTGATTTCAAAATTTAGGATATTTACTTAAAGTTTTAGAGCCTTGCATGCTTGCATGCAAAACATACTATAAATAACAGCTACTAAAAAAAGACTTTTTTTAAAGATTTCAGTTTTTTTCCCAATTTTACATATAGAATCTAGTTTTCAAGTTACAAGTTATTTAATCATGGTTTGGGTCTATAATTATTTCAATTAATCAATATGAATGAATTCTGAGTATTATTTCATGATCTTGGCCTATTGGTAATTTTCTTGTTCTTGATATTTTTTAGGTTCATTAGTCCCTATTAATTTTTAGGTATAACCATGGTTCAGACATTTTCATCAAACCATTCATCTATTAGACATTGACCATGATCGCTAGTTGTAAATACTGATATGTGAAAATTCTACATATATATGGAGGTTAAACCCATGTATGTGTTTAAAACTAATTTAGATGTGAAGCCTGTTTAAGTGGTCAAGGTTAAGGATATATAAAAAATATGACATAAGGGTGAATATAACATATACAACATGTTAATTAATGTGTTAAACTCATATGTACCATATGCTAAATTAATTATGTTAAGATAAGTTATTAATGGAAAATACAACTATGATAGATATGTAAATGACATAAGAGAAACTATTTAGCTATTTTATATGCTAATATAGTGTTATATCTTATATATATGGCAAAGAAGCAGGTAGATAGTTCTAAATCAAATGTTAAATAATGAATCTAATGCCTTTAGCTCTTTAGACACTTACGTCAGCCTAGGATAGTTATGTTCACACTAGTGTTTGGGTTCAATGCTATTATCATATACATAATACACACTAAAATAGGATGTATCCACCTAGATGATTCTATGTTTATATTCACTTTCTCTCTGATGCTTTCAAATCTTGGTAATAGTTTGTCACTCCTGGTGAAATGGAAAAACCCTAACTTTTCATCTTAAATGGGACCAAGGGAAATATGCTAGTTGGCACATAGTATTCTGTTGATCGTTAATGACCACTCTATCAAAGTACACTGCCTACATATAAAATACTCCAAAAGAGGGCCGCAATCTCATGTAATATTCCCCTATGTGTTGGGTTGTATGTGAATAATGAAAATGTGAAATGTAAGAACAAGAATGACATATCTTATAACCTAGAAAATAAGACCTTATGGCTACTCCTTTAGTACATCAGATACGTAGATGTGATGTACCCATGACTAGTGTCTAAATAGTTAATGTTTGATCAATTAAGTGCTTTATAAAGTAATTACATAAAAGTGCCTTGTTCTCTTTGGTATTTTCTAGTTGGGTAATGAGTGAGGGTCTATATTATATTTATATTAAACCTATCATGTGATAAATCATATTAATGAAATTAGGTTAATTAGTGTGATACATTTCATTTATAATTTGGATGATTTTTATGATATTGAATAGTTATGTCAGGTCAAGACAGTGATGTTGATGTTATTATCTGACTTGAATATTGGCATTTAGGGAGAAGGAGAGTAGGCTAAGACTCAAAATTTGTATTGGTGTAATATAAATACATTTGATGCATTTTAGGAAAGATGGGATGTTTATGTCATGAATATAAATCTGGTTAGACTAAAAGATAAGCCAAGGGTCACAAGACAAACCAGATGTGAGGCTTGTAGAAGCAGGGAATGTGTAAAAGTAAGAGGAAAAACCAGGGTTATTAGTTTATCAAGTGTACAAGACTGAGGTACTAAACAATCATAATATATCATCTAAATTTTCTTTCCTCTTAATTTAGTAATTAAATTTCTAGTTTAAAGAAAAGGAATAAGTACTTGGATGTGGATAAATAACTTGGCTTTACTTGAGTTGAATTTGAGCACTTTGCTAGAGTTGGGTTTGAGTTCCTTATTGTGGAATGATGTAAAACCAAGAGAATGTTATAGCATTTAATCAATGGATATAATTTGGGTTAAAAATACATGAAAGGGACTGAAATTAAAAGAGCAACATTTAAGATTACACTTGTGTGTCAATGTAATCACCTTGCCTATTGGCAAGTTATTTTTTTGTAGATGTAACATTGTAAGGCTCTAAAACTGAGATGAAGATAAATATATATAATTATTTTAAATTCTATTTATCCAAGAAGATATTGAGAGAGGTTATAAATAACATGCCCACAACTTCGAAGAAAAAGTGATCTTCCACCTAATAATTCAGATTAGCTCAACCATACAACCCAATGATACTTGTAATCTGGTGAGTTTGGATGATCAAGTCTAAAATAAAAAAATTTAAAGTTTGAGTTATTGATTCACCCCAACCATACCAAAATGTGAATAACTTATATAGTGGATTAGAATCATCTACTATTTTATTTAGTCATGCTTCACTCATATCAATAGATTGTAAAACTCATATGCATAGTCTTGCATATAACGATTTATTTCCATAAGTATTTAAATATTTACTAGAGGATTTTGAGCATAATATATAAGTATTTTTTTAATCTCTCATATTTTTCTCAATCTTTATCTAGGTCTCGATCTTCTCTTTGTCCTTTCTTTATCTTTCCTTCTAAAGGGGATCCAACCAAATCGTTGCATCAACCTTCAATTTCATGTGTGTAAACTTTACTTTATTTTATTATTTTAGACATCGATTCTAACAAATTTTCCATATGATTTAAAATCTAAATAAAATGTTATAATTTAAAAGTACCTCCATACTCTGAAACTTCCACCTGGATTACTTTGTTCATTATATTTAAGGTCATAACCATCCTTTTTCTAATTAATGGTGGTTATTATTAATTTTCTCTTCTTGTTGAACTTAGTCCTCAAAATGTTTTTATTCATTTGTTTCATCTCCCTCTTATCTCTTGTGTTATGTATGACAATTTCAATAGATTATTTGAATTTAATTAGAAGTCAATGTATAGTTCTATTCATATGTGGAATTTCAGTTCTTCCTCTTGGCATATTTTACACCTATTAATAAATCAAAATTTTCATATGAAAATATAGTTAAAATATTATGGTTAATATATTTTTCAATTTGTATTTGGTTTTAAATTATATTTGACACCTATTAATAAATCAAAATTTTCATATGAAAATATAATTTAAAACCAAATACAAATTGAAAAATATATTAACCATAATATTCTAACACGTTCTACTAATAGATGATGAAATCAAGAACTAGCAAATTGAACAAATCCAATAAACAAGAGCTAAATTTTCATTGAACAATAATCTAAAATTCTTCTTCTTTAATAACTAAAACAAATACATAAAAGTTTTTAAATAAATATCAACTCAAAATTTGAGTTCACATGAAAAATAATACTAAATAAATTAAAAATATACTTATAATTAGTTAACACATATTATTTTTAGTTACTTTTATATGCATATTCAGTCGTTCTTGTTGTAGTAACTTTTACATGCAAACTCAAAAGGGCCTAAAATTTAATAGTTATCCCATATACCTGAAATCCGTGATTGTGGATTAGTTTGAACTTATGTTTGTGTCTTATTATAAATATATTTAAGTATGTAAATTTGAAACATAACAAAAATACCATAATTTAATTTTGAACCCCTAAATTGTCTCTTATGTTCCTATAAGCATGTTGGAATCAACCCTAACTCGAGTATCTAATTATGGGTGTATTATTTATTTTTTTCAATTTTTTTAGCATGAAAAAGAGCTCAAATAAGTTCCTAACTTAAAATTTATGAACTCTCAATGATATATGTTTGTATAATTTATTCTAAGACATATACATTTGTATCATCAAAAACATATTTGTTCTATATTATTTATTAATCATTACAACTTATGTGTACATTATTATTGATACTTATTTAAAATTATTAATATATTTATTAATGATTCTATAATCAGGTTTTCTTATTTTCAGTTAATATTCATAAGGATGGATATTTATTCATAAACTAAACCTTCATAATTATCTATATATAAGTGTTAGGGTATTGATAAAATTTTATTCTATTGTATACTCACTTATACTCTTATTGTGATTTTCATGTGAAGAGGTCATTTTTTTTTAAGTTCTTTTCACCCTCCTCCATATTTGATAATTAATATATTGAATGTCATCATTCCTTAATCATATATATATATATATATATATATATATATATATATATATATATATATATATATATATAATTTTGAGATTAATTATTCAAGGATTTTAAAACATGTGTCATATTAATGAACCATTGGCCTAACATGTATTATGATAAATATGAGTGCATTGGCTATTTTTTAATTTAATGTTTCAAATTTCTCTTGGTAATGTGGTGTCTAACATAGGGTTTTATTTATTTTTCTTATTTTTGATTAATAATTCCTCTATTAGATAGCTAATAATGACATAGTTATTATAAAACTTATATGGTATCCTTTATAGCCAAAAATCTGCTTAAATTCTATTTTACTCTTGATGGATATAGGTTTACTATAATCACAACTTTTAAGGGGTTGATAATTAGTCCTTTATATACATTATAATTCCTAGAAATATTATAAATGGTCATACACATATACACTTCTTAAGATTGAGGGATATTTTCGATAATATCTCTCACAAATATTAACTATAATATTTATATATGGACATTAAATATAATCTATCGCTTAGGATACTGTTATTGGGGCATACATTTTAGGAAATAAAATTCTAAAAAGAAAGTATTTATAAAAATCATTTATATTAAAAAATTGTAAAAAATCATTAGGCATTACATAAATATGTAATTTTTCATTTCAAAAATAATAAAACTAGAAGTTGTGCCAAGGGAGAAAAGAATGTATAAAGAATTCATAGATATTTTCATAGGTACATGGCATCTTGTGGTTTAACATTGGCCCTTGGTTTGATAATATGGAATTTTTATCTAATCCATCAAACATGATGGATATACGTGGTTATGGAATAATACTTATTACAAAAACGCCTTGTTATCCATTTTAGTGATACCACACCATAAACACATGTTAAACTATAAGTAACACACTTGTTGAGGGTTCACCCCTAATGTATATTGTAAAGTAATTAAAAATATATCTCGTAACACAAGGTTCAATTAAAAACATGCTCAATATAGATTCAATAGAAGAAATGTTTTGAAAGATATGCCTCAAACATGAAAATGCAATCTTATGATAAGTTATATATTTCTTCCTTTTCTTCATTGAAACACCCACTAAACTATGCCTTATTAAATAAAATCTCATGTTATTATTTTGTAATGAGATAATTATGACATATGGCTTATTTATGATAGTTTTAGCACACTAAATCACTAAATCAAAAAAATGCAAACTACAATAACATATTACTATCCATTCCTTTCAATGAAAATATATGAAAGAGGAGGATTTGATTTCCATAGTGCTTGGGGATTACATGTGTATATTGGTAGAGATTTGAACGCTTGTCCAAAAAACTACACAAGATTCTCTATATTTGCCGTCATCGTAAAAATTGTACCTTTTATTTATGTCACCAAATTAAGACAAAGAGATGTGAAACACTAAAATTATAAAATTGACGCTTGTAATGTTTTTTTTCACCCTTGACAATAGGAAAAAATCAATCAATGATCTGGCCACCTTGTCTTGATATAACTAACATGCTCATTTGCAATGTCTTGTGCACACATAAATATCATTATCTTGTGGATTTTATCCATTTATCATATGATTATGCAATCAATGTGTATATATATACATCAATTTAACCCTATTGTTTCAAACAAACTGATGCAATCCACATAGCTCTCACCCCTACCCTATGTAACTTATAAGTGTCCATGTATGCATTGGTATGTTTGGATGACGATGAATAAATATTTGAATAGAGAGTATTTTTTAGTGAGTTAGGTGAAAACGGTGAAGGGTAATGATATGGTATTTTAAGTGATATTATACCTTAGATGGCCCATATTATACAACATACATAGATTAAAGGTAAAAAATCAGTTGACATGATTAACACCCAATGGAAAGAGTTATGTAGCTTTCAAGGTGGAAACATCTTTGACTAGCTATTTTATATTATCTTGGGTGTAATATATATTTCATTAAAATTAATTTAATTATAACAAGGTTTCACATCCTATGTTTGGACCGAATAATCAATGTGATATCAATAATATATAATAATTATAAATTTAATATAGTATGATTATATATTTAATTATATGATATATATATTTTATCTATGAATAGTATTTTATATATATATATATATATATATATATAACCAACCGCAACAAACTGTAATTGTTTTCAGTATTTTCCTATACTGTCTATACCTCTGAAGATAAAAGAAAAATTCATAAAAATCATAATTTTATGGTAAATAGAAAAAATATATATATGTAAAGGGAGATCAAAGCTTCCGGCAACATCCACATTTCTGCACGTATCGACAAATTTGTATTTTTTTATTAAGGGTAATAGTAGCTTTCACCACTTCTTAATCACATCAAATAACCATGTTACTGAGAAAACTCGCATTAAATACAATTAAGTGCTCAAATGAGTTCTTTTTCTACTTAATATTTTTACCAATATTCCTTGGGCTAGACTATTTCGATGATGTCTTGGGTTCATGCGTTTCCTATGCCAAACTGTTTCGTTGAGACAGGCCTTTTCGGATATTCTTTTTTTCTCCTGCATGCATGATTAAAAATTCAAGGCAATTTAGACATATGTTATTTTGCAATTAAATAAATTAAAATAAATTAAATTAAAATAGTGTTTATTAGGATTAATTTTAAATTTATCTAATTTAAATTTGAGGTTTTTTAAGATTATATATATATATATATATATATATATATATATATATATATATATATATAATTATTTTTATTTACGAATATGTTAATAAGTGTATAATGTAAAATTAAATTTAATAACAAAATATATATAAATATATATATATATATATATATATACATATATATATATATATATATATATATATATATATACATATATATATATATATACATATATATATATATATATATATATATATATATATACATATATATATACACATATATATATATACATATACATATATACATATACATATACATATACATATATGTGTGTGTATATATATATATATATATAAATAAATTTTTTTTATATATAGATATATATTGTTATTAAATTTAATTTTACATTATACACTTATTAACATATTCGTAAATAAAAATAAAATATATATATATATATATATATATATATATATATATATATATAGATAGATAGTTATTAAATTTAATTTTACAAATATTTTTATGTAACAATTTATTTTATAAAAAAATTTGGGATTAAAATAAGCTTATTAAATTAAAAATACAATGAAATTTATGTTTTTATTTTCCATCACATTTTAAAATTTACAAAGGGATCTCAATTATCTTCCTTACATTTAGTAATAAATATTAATTTGACTTTTTTTTATTACACAATTTTTTCATTTTCTTTTTTCATTACTAATTCAGCCATTAATAAAAAGAATTAAAAATTAATAGTGTTCAATTCATTTTAATAGTATTAAATTCTATTTTTTCATTATATATTTTACTATTTAATATTTTATTAATTAATTAATTTTAGTAACAAGGAAATTGTATACTTTACTTTAAATAAGGATGTCATTTGCCAAGTTCCTCCAAGTTGATGATAGAAATAAATTGGTTATAAATTAATAAAAAATGAACAAAATAGAAGTTATGGTTCTAAAACATTTAATTGATTATAACATTACTTTTTGTTCAAATCGTAATTTGGTATTAGGCATGGAAAATTAAATATAATTTTTTCTAAGAGGTCAATAGGCAGTGACGACAGGTTTAATACTTTTAAAATGCAGTTTTAATAAGAAAAATATCTATTTAATTCCACATTCTCTTGCATTGAAAATAGTAAGAAAGCAGGCAGTAGTCAGTCTAAAAAGACCCTTGTGTACTGAAATACAAGTTTTGAAATTTAGAATGTGGTTAAAAATATTGGTGCTTGACATGCATGTTTTTTGTAAGCAAATATGTTTCCATGCAAATTGCAATTGCATACAAAATAAGTGCACCATATATGTATTACTAGTCACAAGAATAAGAGGAATCAATTTAATGCAAGCTTCGCATAGTATTAAAATTTCACAACACAACCAGGAGTTACAAGTATTTTTGACTATATAATCTATAGTTGGCTAATGAAAAAATCATTCTCCATATATATATTAGCCTCAATTTTGTAGTAGTTTAGTGTGTTTGTTACAATTGATTAAAGCCAAAACTAACACAATCAATATGTTTAAAATGAGATTCTATGCTTGGGGAGAAATGGATCTAGTGCGATGTGATCCTCGAAGCTTTTAAAACCTTTAATGATCTCTTGATAACATCATTTAGCCATTAGCCTCTGGCATACTACAATAAATATGATTGTATTTAATGTGGATCCAAATGTCTTTTATATGAAGAATGGCTTGACAAGGACTTCACATGCAAAGAGAGGAAAATGGGAGATCAAATTTAACTATATTTTGTGAGAATCTCTCATTTTAGGGACCATGTATTGACTTTTTTGATGTGTATAATGATGCATATCAATCATTAATTATTTAAAATTAAATCATCATCAAGTCGTCACCTGAAATATATGCATGGATGAATGTTTATCAATAGTAATATAGTTTTGACATAAATTCTATGTATCAAAATAGATATCAAATGTCAACCAACAATAACAAAGTTGGACTATCAAATCTCAGCCCTTCATTTTCAATCAAACGTGCAAATGAACTTGCCACAAGATTCATTTCAAATCTCTCTTGCAAACAAACAATAAGTTCCAACTAGCTTCATTTATTTGCACTGAAATATAACAAAGTGTAACTCCAAATAACTTTACATTGTTAGTCACCATTATTTTATTCAACAACTGCTAAACCAATGCTTGAAGAAAGCAATGCAAGCCTATATTAACATATGCGACTTCCATGTTGAACCTGAATCTACTTATTTTTTCATTGTACACGATAAGTTTATGCATTGAAAGAACTTTAAACTTATAAAAAATTGACCAAACAACTTTAACAACCAATCTTCCTTAATCAAATTGAATCAGAATAAACACTCAATCTAATCCTCCACCAAATCTAGCTATACGTCTAAAAATGTACCTAGACTGAAATGCTACAATAAACTCTATGTAGTTCTTAACGATTTGACATTGCCATTCAACCAAAACTACTTTATCTTTTCACTTGAAAACCTTTCACTCAGCATATAAACCTATAAGCTATAACTTATGTTTTAAAATGATCACATGGATTAGATTAAACAAACTCTTCAAATAAATTTCTTTGCAATATCGCTTAAACCTTATAGAAAAAATTTTGACTTCAAAAAATAAACATAATGTGTGGAAGGATTGAAATAACTAACAAAAATGGCCAAGGATTTGAACCTACAACCTTATATTTAACAAAGCCATTATAGGGTGTCCAAAAACATCCAAAAATATCTACAACTAGCTGCTAATGCGTTTCAAGCTTTGAATGTTTACATAACAGTTAAATAACATCTAATTTGTAACAATCACCCAACAAATGTACCAAATATATTAAAAAACACTAATAAATGTTAATGGGCCGTTGTTAAGTGCACACAGAAATGAAGATCTTATGTTAAGTGGCCATTGTTAGGCGCACACAGAAATGAAGATCTTATGCTAAGGGGCCATTGTTAGGTGCACATAAAAATGAAGATCTTACTTCATATTGATCATCCATCCAAAACTATATTTAATAAAGGAATTTTTATTAACAAATTTCCGAAAGATATTTTTTAAGAAATAGGGGTATTAATGTATATTCTACTCCATATAGTAAAAACTATTTTTAAGACATTATATCAATGAAACTAATTCTTGACACTGTGTTCTAAAAGAGTGCTTTCGGAAAATAGTAATAAATAATTATCAAAATGTGAATGTGCCCATTTTGCCATTGTATTCTCTACAACGCTAGAACAAGAGAAGGGAGTTGATTGTCTCAAAATATGGCATTATAGAAAAAGATTAATTAAAATAAAATAAAATAAAATAAAATAGTAACATGTGGACATAAGCTGCAAATATCTGCTCGCAGGAATACATTAACTCATCCTCAATTGTTGATAATAAAGATAACTATTTTATCTTACCCTTGTAAATATGGCCATGTTTCTAGAATAAAATGTAAAACATTTAAATATGATCCAACGATAACCTATATACATAAAATGTAAAACATTTAAATATGATCCAACGATAACCTACATAGATGTACCGAAACTGAAGTGACTAGAATTAAGTGCGGTGAGGTAAGTTTCTTCAAGAAACAAATTCTTAAAACATGATTAATTAGAGCAGAGGCAACACAAGTTGCATAAAATTCTGTCACTCGGGAGCATAAGGCTATTCCCAACTATATTCATTGGATCATAAGAATATTAATTGGGAGAAAAGTAATTTAAATTTAACCAAGCAGGATATTGCTACCCCATATCTTACTCAAGAATTGGGTACATCAATTAATCATAACCCAGCGAAGACATAAATGAAAGAATCCAAAATCATAAATATTACCTTAACTACCAACTTACAACTAAATAATAGGTTATTTTGTCATTGGACTACTATTTCTTTATTAAAAATTATATGTTCCATGGTTTAGAACCTCAAATTAGAAGCCTATACCAGATGGAGGGGTTGAAGTCGAGTATAAAATATAGCCATGGAAAAAATCGGTTTGCCCAACTCAAAATTTTAGAATTTCAGACAAAACTAGTGTACATATCAGCATAAGATATTTCACCAACATTTAAAATAATTCAATAATATTTATTGGATTTAATAGATATGGCCTACTAATCCATTGTGACAATCTTACTCTGGGTTTCCTAAAAACAAAATCACAACCAACAAAGGCAACAGGGCATTATGTTGTTGTCAAAGCTAAAGTTTGTACAACACAACTGAATTGATCAGCACTGCTTGCTCTATTGTCTGCATTGCATCACTCAATGGCTTTGGAAGAAAACTCATTTCGTGGAGTTGATATGTTGAGCCACCTCTTGGCCCTGTGGCATCAATAAATGCTCGAATATCAACAACTATGTGGTGGTGATTAAAGCCAGCTACCATGAGTGTCCCGTCAGACAAGCGAAGTTGAATAGATGTGGATAGATTAGAGTCATCTACTGCAAGACTACACGATGGTTGATTACTAGCTGGTTGTAAAGTTGAAGGGATACTGGGCTCAGGGACTGATGAGCTGTAACCATCCAAAGTCCTGACAACAACTTGAAATGGTGTATATGCTTGCTCTCAAACCTGCATCCCTATTCTTGTTATAAAAGAAATATGAAACTGATCTGACACATTATGAAGACAAATAAAAACCTAATAAATAACAAATATCAAAAGAAAAAAGAAGACCACAAGATCCTTTACAACAATATTTTTAAAACCCACAAAGCATTGAGTATTCATGCAAACAATGAAGAGAAATTCAAAATCCATTGCAGGTCCAAAACAATGAGCCATAAAGCATTAAATCCCGTATTTCAAACCTATAAAAATGATGGCATATATTTTAAACATGCCACTATATTTTTGCAAGGGAAGGAAATCATACAAGAAATTCATTCCGTTGGTTCTAACTCCTAGGGGCATTCAGATTTCTTAATAGTCTACAATGAAACATTTTCAGGTCTGTTGAGAAAAATTCAACATACAATCAAAGCTTTTCGATCATATTATGTAAGATTTTAACAAAGCCAAAAATTGACCGTATTACATTCTTTAGATTGTTAGCAGAAAACATAGCATATAACATAGAAAATAAGAACAGAGAGACTTAGATTGCTACAGCAATTGAAACAACAAGAATTTTATTAATCTTCTTTTTATTGCATGTCCTTGCACTTCATAATCTGGTGGCTGTTTTACATACACTTCTTCATTTAGGAAACCATTCAAGAAAGCTGATTTGACATCCATTTGATATACATACCAATTATTTTGAGCAGCGATTGCTAAAACCATTCTAATATTATCAA
Organism: Torreya grandis; assembly: GCA_037957365.1. Classification (NCBI taxonomy): domain Eukaryota; kingdom Viridiplantae; phylum Streptophyta; class Pinopsida; order Cupressales; family Taxaceae; genus Torreya; species Torreya grandis. The sequence continues at coordinate 171,894 of JARHVA010001404.1, forward strand.
GTCTAGCAACTGGAGAAAATGTTTCATTATAATCAACTCCATGTTCTTGTGCAAAACCTTTTGCTACTAACCTTGCCTTGTGTTTTTTAACATTTCCGACTGCATCAAATTTGGTTTTATAAACCCATTTGACTCCTATGCAATCCTTACCTTCAGGTAGATTAGTTAGATCCCATGTTTGATTTCTTTCAATGGCATTCATCTCTTCATCAATTACTTTTATCCAATGTTCCTCATTAACTGCTTCTTCATAATACATAGGATCATGAGTGAAAAGAGCAAAATTTGAACACAAATCTAACTTCTCTTCTTCTTGATTATAAATCTCATTCAAGTTTCTCATTTTATTACTTTTAAATCTTGTTCTTGAAGTATCAAGAGTTGGATCTAATTCATCACTTACTTGTGAATTTGGAGTAGGATGGCATGCATGACTAAATGAATCACTTTGTACTAAGCTCCTAGGTGTTCTTATTGGAGTGCTTGTTCCTGCTTGTGGAGAGGATTGATCACCTTGCAAATTTTGTTCCTCAGATTCTTCTTCAATTTGTGGAATTGTTGCTCCAATTGTGATGGTGCTACCATCCCATGCTTCTTCTTCCTTAAATTCAACATCTTTGCTAATATTCACTTACTTTGAAATGGGGTTATATAACTTATAAGCCTTTGATTCTTCACTATAGCAAAAAAAAATGCATTTCTCACCTCTATCATCAAGTTTTCTTCTTAATTTAGATGGTATAAGAGAATATGATATACAACCAAAAATTCTAAAATGATGTACACTATGTTTCTTACCACTCCACGCTTCTTGTGGAATTCGATCTCTAACACTCTTTGTTGGGCTTCTATTCAGAATATATACTGCACATGCTACTGCTTCTGCCCAATATTCATTTGACAAGTGTTTGGCCTTCAACATGCTTCTAGCCATCTCCATGATTGTTCTATTCTTTCTTTCTGCTACACCATTCTATTGTGGTGTGTACCTTGTAGTCAGTTGCCTTTTGATGCCATGATGTCTGCAAAAGTCTTGAAATTTATTAGACATATATTCACCTCCTCTATCTGATCTAAGTACTTTGATGTAATGGTCACTCTGCATTTCAACCATAGTCTTGAATTCTTTAAACTTTCCAAGGGCTTCAGACTTATTTTTGAGAAAATATATCAACTTCTTTCTGCTAATGTCATCAATGAAGGTTAGAAAATAAGTACTACCTCCAGATGATGGAATTTGTATTGGTCCACGTAAATCACTATGGACTAGCTCCAATATTTGCTGTTTTGCTAGAATGCAACTTTCACATGAACTTCCTGGTTGTTCTATTGGTGGTAATCCCTTCACCATATTTTTCTTCTGTAATAAATTCAAACCTCCAAAATGTAAATGTCCATACCTTAAGTTCCATAGCCATGATTGGTCTAGATGCATGGTTTTGAAGTGGGCTTCCACTTCTCCTTGGATGCACTGAATTCGAACAGGGAACATCCGATTCTTGGTCATCTCCACTTTTCCTATCAACCTATCACTTGGAAACTTGTCTAGTATTGTGTAAACATTATCCATAAAGGATACCCTGTAACCTTTCTATACTAACTATCCAACACTCATAAGATTATGCTTTAGTCCAGGTACAAGATAAACATCAGGTATAAACCTTCTTGCACCATTTTTTGCCAAAACATTTATTACTCCTTTACCCATAACATCCACTTTATTATCATTTCCTAATTTCACTTCAGATTTTACAGCATCATCAAGACTATCAAAAAATTCTTTATTCCCTGTCATATGATTACTGCATCCACTATCTAAGAACCAAATATCTCTAGCTTTTTCTTGAGTAACATGACAAGTGAAAAATAAGCTTGCAGGATTAGAACTAGATTCATTTGTGTAATTAGCATTCTGGTTGTCCACATATCCTTGTTTCCTTCTACAGTCACTTGCATAATGTCCATATTTCTTGCAGTAATAACAATGAATATTTGATTTATCAAACCTTTGTGAACTTTGATGGAAGTGATTGTTGCCATGTCCTCTATTGCTATAGTTTTGATTACTATTTTCACCTTGATTTGGATTGTTCCTTCCATTTCTACCTCTGCCTCTTCCTCTAAAGTTTGACCTTCCTCTTCCTCTTCCTCTGCCAAATGATACCTATGACTTGAAAGCATTCTCAAGAGAAGTATTGTTATTCTTATTCATTCTGGACTCATGTGTTAACAAAGAACCATTTAATTCATATACCGATAACTCTTCCAAATCCTTGGTTTCCTCAATAGCTACAACTATTGCATCAAATATACTAGGTAAACTCCTGAGTATTTTTTCTATGATCTTCTGATCCTTTATATTTTCTCCATTAGATCTAATTTGATTCACTATATTCAATACTTGACCCATAAACTAGTCTATTGAATCTGAATCATTCATTTATAAATTTTCAAAACTTTGCCTAAGAGATTGTAGTTTAGCAATTTTTACCTTTGTATTACCTTTATAGGTAGTCTCCAAGATTTTTGATGCCAATCTGGATCTTGTTGCTATTGCAACTCTGGAAAAAATAGATTCATCCAATACCTATTGGATTAGAAATTGAGATTTTGAATCTTTTTTTCTATTCTCTTTAAGCTCTTCCTTTTGTGCTTGACTTAATGCCTGATGGGCAGCCTCGTCCTGTGGTTCTACAAAACCATTCTCTACAAAATCCCAAACATCTTGTGAGCAAAACAATGTTCTCATCTTAATTGCCCAAAAATCGTAATTCTTACCATTAAAAATGTGAATTTGAGGCTGAGAAATACTGTTATTCATTGCCATGTCTCATGTTGAAGCGACTAAATCAACAGCGGCTGCAAAGAGGATTGAAGCACACTTCTTTGTTGTGCTTCTTCCACGATCTGACTTAAATTTTTTATTTTTTTTGCTGACCTCTTCTCGACATGGACAAATGGAATTCATGGAGTTTATGCCGGCACCCAACGATGAACTCTTTTCATGTCTACTTTCCTCTGCTCTGCATTAAACTATCTTTGTTCTGCCGTCCAGATATTTCAGATGGCAAACCACTTCCTCTTCTTTTCCACCTATATTGTTTCTTCTTTTTTATTTGTTTGAAATTTGTTAGCAAAAAATAGAGCATATAACATAGAAAATAAGAATAGAGAGACTTAGATTGCTACAGCAATTGAAAAAACAAGAATTTTGTTAATCTTTTTGATCTTTCTTTTTCTGTCCTTACAAAGCTGCGCCCAAGAGATCTTTAAATAGATTTTCTTGGCAAATCAAACTGAAAATAAACTAATCCTTAACTAATCTAAAACTAACTTCAACTGCTACTGCATGCAACCTGAGCAAGGAGTAAGACTGCTTGTTTAACTGTTTGAACTAACTGATCTCTAACTGTTTGTTAACTGTTGTGCATACATGAGAAGGAGGGAGGTGGAATAGGGAGTTAAGTGTCAAGTGGAGAAATTATCTCTTGTTAATCTTCATTTTCTAACATAGATTGTGATAAATAAATTTATTTGCATTCAGGTTATTTTATAGTGAGATTATTTTCCTCAATATGAATTAAAAACACTCCTCAACGATTGGTCCATTCTCAGGGTCTTCAAGCCTCCGCAAAGGATCATCACCAATAGTAAATCCTTTCCTCCAAAAGGTAATGTTGTGGACAATAGGCTCTGGTGGTTTGGGAGTATCTGGGATAGTCTCTCTTGAAAGCATCCTCCCAGTTCCACTAAAGACTCTTGAGCTGGATGATGGATGGAGCTAGTCAGGGGACACTTCCATAGCTCTAACCAGTCTAGCCCCATCAATAATACTATCAACATCATTACCCACCCTTGTAATGGATCTTGAACAAGCATGCCACTGCCAAAGAATTCCACAGGGTATACTCTAGATATGATGGAATTATAAGGTACAAACAAATAATTGGTCATATAATAATAAAGTAAATGTAACTGTTTGCATTTGGAGGAAGTTTAAACTAATTATATTTTTTATTAACATTTTGTTTTAAAGATGTGTACTAGAGTTCTCTATGAGAAACAAATTCTTGAAAAATTTATTGCCACATATGTTTGTTCAAAATTTGAGTTTTACTTCCTAAGCTTAATCAAGAAGATTTATTCATCGATTTTGTGATGCTAATAGGCTGCATATTAGCTAGATATAAATTTTGATCAAATAATTGTGTTTAATTTGTGGCTATGTGGTGCAGGTGTGTTGTCTCAAATAATTTATCAGGGACATTACTGCCACAGCTTGAGAAGTTGGCAAATCTGGAGAAACTGTAATATTATGTTTCAGCTACCCTTCTGGACTCTGAACTTGGTTTATTTTTCTTCTATCTAGCATCTATGTTAAGGGAGATTCAATATAAGCTGCAAGCAGTGGTAGTTCAAAATCTAAAACAGACGAAATGGCATCACGTCTGGAAATTACGGACTCTCTTTTTCTTCTACTATCATATACCAAAACATGGTAAGATTTCATTCAGAATTTAACTACATTTTTTTAACTTTCAACTTTGTGAATAAAAGCTTGTTCAATGCCCGGATTGTATGTAAAACTTACATAAATAACATTATGATTCAAAATACAATAGATAATGCGTAGATTTTATGTAAAACCTGCAAATAACGTTATGTTTCTATGTATCAAGGATATAATTTTATATTATTAGGTGGTTTGCAGTGTTTCCTATTCATTTGGGTATTTTTTATATTAGTCATTTTTTCTTGTTTTACTGAAGTCACAATATGAGGGTGTGTCATTTTTAAGTTTTAATTTGAAACTAGATATTCTGTTTTTAATTTTTAACCATGTTTCTCCTCTTTTGTTCGTTTATGTGTTGTAGCTAATGTGTTCACCTATCATTTTGGAACCAAAAATAAAGAACAGTAAAAATTATGTGTTCCACAAAACAGCCTACGGATTGTTAAATATACGTCTACCTGTTGGAAGAATGCATGTAAAGAAAGGCTTTATCATAGAGAAAATAAGTTCATAACTACATGACAGATCAAGGGTTTATAGCGGACAAATTTTTAGGAAATAAACTTAACAAGATGTATGCCATTGGTGAATAACGATGGCACATGAATTGTTTGACAAAATGCGTTCAAACAAAATACAGTCAATACCTCACCCCGATCAAGGGTTGAACGACTAAAACTTTTATGTGCGATATAACCAATATGAATTTGGTCAAATGCTGTATGGTTATACCCAGCACACGACCGAATTGTTTAGGAGAAAAAACAACATGAAATCATAAACTTCATACAACCATGCTTCCACTGAAAATAGAAATTACAAACATCAATTCGAGCAAAGCAATAAGTTACAATGCCACTTGTAGGAAATGCAAGGATGGAACAAACATCAACTCAAGCAAAGGAATAAGCTACAGTGCCACTTCAATTACCCACTCGACATGTCTTTGTCTAAATATGGATTTGCTGAATGGAATATCTATCACAGGTGTCTGTGTGAATCGATTTATTCGTATAATTTACAATCATTTCCTTGCTGTACATTAAAGGCAATATATATTATTTATTAAAATTATTTACATTTTTTTTTTGCAGTATGCTAATTTTTTTACTTTGCATCTGATACAAGCGACCAAAAAAATGATTGTAGCCAATATACTATGTATTTTTCTGGAGGTCGCCAATATAGCAAGTATTTTTCTGGAGCTTGTATAGTTTGTACTTGCTTCAATGAAAGAGTTACAATTTTAATATATTTGTCATTTTAACCTTAGAATTCGGCCTTGGATCCACAGGGGCAAGTTGACTGTTTATGCAGAAATGGATATTCTCATTCCATTAGAAAAAATTTGAAAATAAAATCATCTACTCATCACAGTGAGCTTTATTATAAAAATAGAGACTATATATAAAAGAAAACTTGGAACAGATTCATTTTAATCTATACCATAATACCGAACAAACTGTAGTATGATTCTCCTCCGCCTCCTAAAGACATCACAGTGAGCTTTATTATAAAAATAGAGACTATATATAAGAGAAAACTTGGAACAGATTCATGGTAATCTATACCATAATACCGAACAAACTGTAGTACGATTCTCCTCCGCCTCCACGCAATCTTTAGGAACTCATTTTCTTCTAGATTTAAAGTACTTTTTTGGAAATCCTTGAAGCCTAATTTTGTGTCAATTTGAAACTTAGGATATATTTTTACATTTTAACTTTCGGCTCCATTCATTCTTTTACCTTCACAGCCTCTTCGAAACTACCAAAACAATGAATAGTGATATAATTTCTATCTTTTTGATAAATATAAGGTTGAGTGAAGAAACCTACAATATAAGTATAAATTAACTAATGGAAATGACTGGCCATGTTTATAAAAGCTTAAAAACTAAAGCAACGAGTTGCTCAAACAACAGCCCTAAAGATCATCTCATTTTAGATTGCTCAACTTTTTATCAGTACGGAATAAAATATTGAAAACTCTTATAAAAACACTTACTATGTAAGCTCAGACTTACAGAAGTATTGACTGGCAAGACGAGATATGGGTACAGGGATGCCATTTCAAATTCGGGAACATATTTAAATGAATAAAGGTCTGGCTACATTTGACATAAATATCATCATAACTTTCCATATACTGAAGTTCCCAGGAGAAAATGGAACTTCAATAACTTCAATGTACGAAAGGTCAACATACTATTTTACGACAGTGTGCTAGTGAAGGCGGGAATTAAAAATTGTCGTAAGGTGATAAAAATGAATCCAAAGCATAGCCGACAACTCTTTTATTGGCATGTATTTGGACAACCAGATCCTACCGCTGGATACGAGGATTTGGCGGAGAGGTTCATTAAAAGGTGTGGGGTGAGAGTTAACATTGGATAAAGTTAGTAAGACCCTGCCTGAAAACATAAAGAAAATACTTAGAGTAAGCTTTGATGCACTTGATGCTGAGCAACAACACATTTTTATGGACATTGCATGTTTCTTTGTTGAAAAATTAAAAAGTATTGCCATAGGAATATGGGATGGTTCGGGATGGTGTGCTAAGCCAGAATAGAATGACATTTTGTTGAGCATCTTTCTCCACTCATCAAACTTTTGTGGGGTATATCTACTCTTCTTTGCATGCTCTAAAAATGCAGGACCATAGATTCCTTTCCCGTGATCAACCTCTCGGATTTCAGAAGGCTTAACCTTATAGACCACTGGAATAATTGCGGTGCCTGTTTTGACCATGAAAGATAGCTCGGACAAGCACCAAGAGGATTCGGCATAGTTGGGGGAAAAAATGGCAATGTGAAGGGAGGCACTAGCCATTGCTTGACGTATCTCTATTGGTATAACATCGCCCAGCTCAAGTTTTTCTTTGTCAAGAAAAGGTCGCAATCCCAAGAGATCAAGTGTATGGTAGATATTGCTGGCAAGTGTGTATTTCGCTTCGCCATGATGGTTGACAAATACATTGTTTCACACAGACGGAAGGGTTTGAAGGCAAAGCTGAAAATGATAAAAACTTACTAAGACACGTACAACTGAAGAAGTGCGCAAAAAAAATACGTGGAGCATACTCCGTGAAAGGGTATCCAAAGATGTAAAAACCACGCTCATTGTTTGGCTAATGAATATTCTCAATCCATGGCGGGACAACCGCAATAATAAAAGAAGATAATGGAAAGCACATGTCATGTTGACGCAAAGCACATGAAAAATCTGTTAAACAATGTGAAGGCTGTGGAGCTTACTCTGTACAGAGCAAGCATCAAGATCATCTTAATATATACAAAAAAGAAAGGCAGCTTTTAGCTTTGGCTATGACTACATACGCCATTGCCTAATCGCATATTTACATAACGCATATGTACAGTCGAATAAAACTAAAGAGGACTCCACATTGCATATACATAATCGAATAAAACTAAAAAAGACTCCGCATTGCAGCTGATACCCCCAAAAACAAAACCATTTCTAGCCCTATGATAGTAGCCATTGCAAATGACCCATTTGTCACTAGCTTTTCCAAGAGTACGGCTATTCGTGTAAATGTTTCTGGTTGTCTGCACACCAAAAAAAAAAAAACACAAATGAAAACCTAGTAAAATGAGCAAAATCCATCGTCTTGCACCGATCATACTTTGTGAAGGACTGGTAGAGATAACTGCATATAATAGGTAGGACCGAGGGAGGTTTCCCTTGTTTTTGCCCTTCTTCTTGTGAGGGTCATTGATGGGAAGGGCCTTCACGCCATAACAGTGGACCAAAACTGCAAAAAATTTCTCCGACTCTGTTTTGCTGGAGAATTAGGAGGACTGGGGTTCAAACCACCCGATGGACCAATCCGACTTCCCCGAATCATCTGAATCAGACATCAACTCGTCTCTAATGGACTTACCCAGATTGAAATCGTTACAAAATAGGAAAAGAAGTCAAATATAATAGACATAAACCTCACATATGTTAAAATCTTCCAAGATTGCAATGCAAGTGTTTTATTGGGCAAACATCCATCTTGCAGGGGATCAAGCCAATTCTTTAAAACTGTCCCATGGTTTAAGAATTTTTTCTGCAATTATCTGCTGGAATAGACACGGCATATGCCGACAACAAAATAACAATTTGATTTACAAATACAAGAATTGTTGATAGATAAGACGGTAGGTATAGCCTACATTGTGGATCTCTGTGTTTGATTTTTGTCAAATTTAAATATATGGGAAAACACATAAATTAAATGCATTATATCACCTAAATTTCATTTAAATTCTTCTCTTTGCTGTTTCGTAATAGAAATACGAATTGTAATCGCCATTTCGAAGGGGAAAAATCATTCGACACAAGTGAATTCCAAGCTTTAAAAAAAAAATAATAATCAAGAAACCTTAGTTTACAGATTCAGAAAACCTGGAGAAGCTCAATCTTTTTAGGCGGCTAGCAACTGGTTTGAATTGCTGATTAAATTCGTGATCTTCCTGAGCATTGCAGTTTTCCTTGGTAAGCGTGATCTTCCTGAGCATTGCAGTTTTCCTTGGTAAGCGTTCAGATCCTTTGCTGCTTGTTATGCCTTCTTCATAAATGAAAATTAAATTGTCACGGCTGCTTCCTTGTAGATCATAAAGTGTAATGATGCTAATAGTAACTGCTCAAGATTATAGTGAGAGACTTCCGGTTCTTGATGACATCAATTATCTGCCCTTTAATAACATCTTCCTAGTTTCTAGCAATCAAATTGCACTTATATATATATATATATATATATATATAATATATATATATATATATATATATATATAAAAGTTAACTATTTCAATGTATAAAAAAATAATGAAATGTTATTAGTAAAGAATGAACAGTTTAATCCAAAGTTAAACTAAATTGATTCTTTCATTATCCTTTGAGACTAACAAGGTTAAAAACTTTTCGTTGAGAAGTTATACTAGGTCAAAAATTTATAAGTGCTTTCTCAAATGCTTTGGTGCAGATTTATATTTACAAATTATTTATCCATTTGACATTAGGATTGACTGTAAGCACTATATATTTGTGTTATTGTGTTAGCGGCATCAATTTCTCCTTCTCCTCCAACAGGGGCAGTCCAACGCCAACCAACTGCCTGTGTAACTAAGCTAACTAATGCTAAGCAGTTCTCTTGTTTTCTCCGCCATTCATGCAAATAATGATGCGATGGTTAAACAGCAGTTGACTCTGCTTTTATTCATTAGTTAACCGCTTGTCTTTGCTGCGTTTGAGAAGCTTTTGTAACCTTTTGTTAAGGCTAAGTCTTTTTTTAATAATAATAAAGGAAATATCATTGTATCTAGAATTTATTTCTTGCTCTGCCTTTCTGTACTCTATTTTTCTTGCTGTTCTATTTTTTTTTCAGATTGATGCAGCTGTAGCTTCAAATTTTACATGTTATCAGAGCCAAGTTGCTAGAAAGAAGTACAGTATTTTTTTTTGCAGATATAGAAGATCAGAGCTGAAAAATGGAATGTTCACCCTCTACCATTCTCACACCATACAACTATTTTGATTGGAAGCCAAAGATTCTACTTCAGCTCAGAAGTAGAGGCCTCTATCGGATAGTTATGAATATAGAGGTTGAACCCAATCTAGCAGCTGAAAAATCCAAATACTTCAACCGCATGGATGAAGCATTTGGTTTGCTATGCTTATCCATCTCTCCAGAATTGTTGTTTCATGTTGAGGCATGTACAACTCCAAACCATGTTTGGAATACATTGGAGACTCTTTTTGGAAAGCAAGATGAAATACGGGGTCATATCCTTGAAAATGAGCTCAACTCATTAGATCCAAGGAGTTTTGATAATATTCAAGATTTCTTCACAAATATCAAGGCCTTATTGCTTCAGCTCAAAGGATCTGGTATTGACAAATCCAAGGAAGAAAGCAAATTAATCCTTTCTATTCTATCAATGTTGGGTCCAGAATATGCAGTATTTGTCTCTGCTTTCCACACAGTTAGGCTCACAACAGGAGCAACTTGGAAGATGCCCACACTGGATACCTTCATTGAGTCTCTAGTACATGAGCAGGATAAGCTTATAAAGATGGGCACATTGAAGAATTCCCAAGCTCATGCACTTGTTGTGCATGCAAGTGGGAAGAACAATTCCAAATCCAACTAGCAATTCAAAGGCAAATAAGAAAAGGATTCATATCCAAGAAAGGAAGGCAATCCCAAACCTCCAGATGGATCTACTGGCTCAAAATAAAAGGACAAAAAGGGCAAATCAAAGTGCAGGTATTTCAATTGTGGGTACCATTCAGAATCATCATGCATGAAGAAGACCATTGATCTCATGGCTCAGACACTTCAACAACATCATCTTGGTAGCCTTATCCCTGAGAGTGCTAAGAAGAAGCAGGAAGAAAAAGCACCTGAAATAAGAGGCAATGCTCATGCATTGATTGCTATTCATTCTTCTTCAGATGAATGGATCATAGACTCTGGAGCTTCACACCACATGGCAGCCACAAAAGAAGCTCTTTCTTCTTTGAAACCATATTCTGGTTCTCCTATTCTCATGGGAGACAGTTCTCCTGTAGAGGCAACTGGAATAGGGATGGTAGAGGTTGGAATTGGAAGTTTTGAGAATGTCTTACATATTCCAAAGCTTTTTGTTAATCTTCTTTCTGTGTATCAAATGACACATAATGGAACCGGTAGGAGAGTTGAATTCACCCCTGATTCGATCACCATATTTGACATGCAAGACAACTCCAAAATTGCTGTTGGTAAGGCAAATCATCAATCTCATATGTACACTTTTTTTTATTTTGTTGCTAAATCAGATTCTACTTTACTTCTAACACATGCAGATGATGAAAGTAGAATTTGCCATGAAAGATTTGGTCATTTAAATTTTAGATACATGCAACACCTTAACAAACAGGGAATGGTTAAAGGCTTGCCAGCCATAGACTTTTCTGATGGAATTTGTGAAGGATGTGCTCTTGGAAAGCATCCATAAGAAAAGTTTCCAAAGTGGAATGCATGGAGAGCCTCCTCTCCTTTAGAGCTTGTTCACACTGATCTTATGGGTCCATTTCCTGAACCTTCCATGAGCAAAGCCAGATATGTGTTAACATTCATTGATGATTACACAAGATACACATGGGTGTATTTTCTCAAATTCAAATCTGAGGTGTTTGAGAATCTCAGGATTTTCAAAGCCCATGCAGAGAAGCAGTTTGGGAAAGTGATCAAGATCCTCCACACAGATAATGGAGGGGAGTATGTCAACAATGATGTCCAACATATTTGTGATGAAGCAGGAATACAATTGCAGAACACAGTTCCATACACTCCACAACAAAATGGGGTAGCTGAGAGAAAGAAGCGATCTTTGAAAGAGATGGCTAGTTGCATGTTGCATGCTAGGTCCCTTCCCTCCAAATTGTGGGCTGAAGCAATCAACTGTGCTTCATACATACAAAATAGATCTTTTCACAAATCTGTCACAGGACAAACACCTTTTGAAGCATGGAGAGGCAAGCAACTAGAAGTCACACATTTTTGCATCTTTGGATCCTGTGCTTGGGCACGTATTCCTGCAGATAAGAGGAAGGCTTTGGAGCCTCAAAGCAAAGAATGCATCTTTATTGGATATCCAGATGGTGTAAAGGGATGCAGACTACTAGATCTTTCCACAAAGACACACTTCATTGAAAGGAGTGTCTACTTTGATGAAAATCTTCCACTGTATCTCAAGTACAACATGCCACCACCTCTATGCTTCCTCATCTTACAAATCTCAGAGATACATGTAATAATTCTGATCTTATTTTAGATATTTCTAAATCTGATTAAGAAGAACATGAGCATGCATATACTGATCCACAACCAATCCTTGATTTGGATTCAAGTGACGATTCAGTATCCCATGTGCAAAATCAAAGAACCAGGATCTTAGCTGATATATATGAAGTCCCTCATGCACTCTCAGCTACCGAGCCCATCATGCAAATGCATGCTTATGTGGTTCTAGCATCTGACCCTCAAACTTATGTAGAAGCTAGAGGTAATCCGCTTTGGGAAGTAGCCATGGATGAGGAGTACAACTCCCTCATTGCAAACCAAACTTGGGATTTGGTTCCACTTCCTTCCAATGGCAAGCTTGTTAGATGTAAATTGGTCTATAAGACAAAGAAATCAGCAAATGGATATGTGAGCAGATACAAAGCACGGTTGGTCACCAAAGGTTTTCAACAAGCTCATGGCATTGACTATGATGAGACTTTTGCTCCAGTGGCAAAAATGGACTCCATTCTATTGGCTCTTGCCATTGCAACATCAAGAAGGTGGGAAGTTCATCACATGGATGTGAAGAATGCATTTCTTCATGGTGATCTTGAGGAGGAGATCTACATGGAGCAGCCACAAGGGTATATACAAAATTCCTCAATGGTATGTAAACTCAAGAAGTCACTCTATGGCCTCAAGCAGGCACCTAGAGCTTGGTATGCTAAAATGGATTCTTCTCTTCTATCTCAAAATTTCATACGATGCAAATCTGATCCAAATGTTTATATGCTAAGAACCTCTAATTCTTTGTTGCTCATAGTACTCTATGTAGATGATCTACTAATAACGAGTGATTCACCCACTACCATTACAGCAATTAAAACTATTTTGCATGATAGATTTTCTATGACAGACATGGGTCTCCTACATTTTTTTCTTGACCTTGAAATCAGCTAGAATCAATCAGGAATCACAATTGCTCAATCTAAGTATGCACGAGATCTCTTGGTTTGGTTTCACATGACTGACTGCAAGTCTGCGGTCACACCTTTCCTATTAGGGGTCAAGCTTGAAGATGTCAAGGATACACCATTGGTTGATTGCACACGCTACCATCAACTTGTGGGGGAGTCTTCTTTATCTCACTCACACTCGTCCAGATCTCTCATATGTAGTGGGGGTTGTTTCTAGATACATGCAAGAGCCGCATGAGCTACATTGGAAGGCTGCCAAGCGTATACTTCACTATGTCCAGGGAACCATTTGCTATGGGATTCATTATTCAGCAAGTTGTGCTTTGGATCTCATTGGCTACACTGATTCTGATTGGGCTAGTGATAACATTGATCGCAAGTCCACTTCAGGATATGTTTTTAGTTTAGGATCAGGGCCCATTTGTTGGTCAAGTAAGAAGCAATCTACCATTGGTTTATCATCAACAGAGGCTGAATATAGAGGTGCAGCCAATGCTACCATTCAAGTCATTTGGTTGCAACACTTCCTAACTGAGCTTGGTATCCTCTTTCATCATTTGACTATCATTTGGTGTGACAATCAGAGTACACTGAAGGTTTTTAGAGATCCCATACAACGGAAATGGACCAAACACATCGAGATCCACATGCACTTCATCCGCGAATTGATACATGATGGAGTCATCAACTTGCAGTACTGTGCCACTTCGAAACAAATTGCCTACATCTTCACGAAGACATTCACTGAGCAAAAGTTTCATTTTCTATGAGACCTTCTTGGTGTGAACAACACTGCAACACAATAGCTTCCATGTGCAGTTAGTGTCTCTTTTGAGGGGGGGTTTTGTTCCCACTAGGTTTTCCCTCTTTCCTCTTTTTTTTCTTCTCCTTAATTAGCTTAAGGGGGGGGGGGTGTTAGTAGTGTCAATTTCTCCTTCTCCTCCAACAAGGGCAGTCCAATGCCAACCAACTGCCTGTGTAACTAAGCTAACTAATGCTAAGCAATTCTCTTGTTTTTTCTGCCATTCATGCAAATAATGATGCGATGGTTAAACAACAGTTGACTCTGCTTTTCTTCATTATTTAACTGCTTCTCTTTGCTGCGTTTGAGAAGCTTTTGTAACCTTTTATTAAGGCTAAGGCTTTTTTTAATAATAATAAAGGAAATATCATTGTATCTGGAATTTCTTTCTTGCTCTGCCTTTCTGTACTCTATTTTTCTTGCTGCTCTATTTTTTTTCAGATTGATGCAGCTGTAGCTTCAAATTTTACATATAGTCAGATCCAAGGTTTTTTCAATGTTTTCTAGTTGAAATGAATCTCTATGAGATTTTGAAGAATAAGATCTCAATCTGTGTATAATGACAGGATCTGCCTGAGCACAACTCCACATGATTTACATTTGTGGTTTAAGCTTCGTTGCTTTGGCATCGGCATCAACTCTCAAATATGTTTAGATCGATTTCCACTTCCATCTCAGCCTACATTGATCTATATTCCCCTTGGCATCAGCTCAAATTGATTTACACTGCTCGAAGCTGGCCTTCCTCTCATCACTTTTGGCATTGTTCTATATTTCCTTCACCATCAATTCTATGAGTTTAGTCTGTCTGCATTGTATTGGCATGAATTGCATTATATTTATCAATAGCAACATTGAGTTCCCTTCATGGCGAGATCATATTCTTTCAACCGCCCACCTCAATATGGACAACTGTTACCAAAGCCATCCGTAGTTTTCTTTCAACATAAAAATGATTGGATGCACCTTTGAATTGGAACCTCAAAATTTAGTAACACGCTGTAAAATAACATCACATGAAACTCATTATAATATGTGCATTTCTTATCAATATAACTCTTTATTTAGAAAACATATGTAGGTTTTTTTTTTAAAAATAGGTTATTGGAGTTGTCGAATGGTAATGTACATTTTTTAAAGTCATGGTTTTTTAAGTGGGTCAAGTACTATAGGGATTTTAGGTCAGTCAGATGTTGTATAGCTTCAAAAGTTATTTGATGTGATTAATTTTTTTCTACATAATTTTATTGCACTTTATCTTAATATACTTCAGTTTGCATTTCAATAGAAAATCTATTGAGCACCACCACATAAAACTGTTAGAAACTGAAGTCAACTGGAGTTAATTTCTCAAAAAATACCAGTTCCACCTCCTTCTCATGCATGCACAGTAGTTAACAAATAGTTAGTTCAAGTAGTTAGAGAGTTAGTTTGCATGAAAAGACTATAATTAGTCTTCAGTTTTCTTTTCTAATTGTTTTTTTCTTTCAAATCTATTTAAGAGACCCATGGGCACAGCTTTGTAATCAAGGATCAAGAAGATCTCCGTGATTCAATAGAATTAATAAAATCTTGTTTTTTCCATCATTGTTGTAGAAATCTGAGGGTTTTTGTTCTTATTTTCTATTCTTTATTCTCTAACAGTATTTCTCAGCCACAAATTCTCGTTTTCAATGGTAAGAATTATGATTTTTTAGAAATTAAAATGAGAACATTATTTTGCTCACAAGATGTTTGGGATTTGGTAGAGAATGGTTTTGTAGAACTACAAGATGAGGCTACCCCTCAGGCATTAACTTGAGCAAAAAAAGAAGAGCTTAAAGAGAACAAGAAAAAAGATGCAAAAGCTTTATTTCTAATCCAACAAGGATTGGATGAATCTATTTTTTCCAAAGTTGTAGCAACAACGAGATCCAGATCGGCATGAAAAATCTTGGCGACTACCTATAAAGATCATACAAAGGTAAAAATTTTTAAATTGCAATCTCTTAAGCGAAGTTTTGAAAATTTGTAAATGAATGATTCATTTTCAATAGACCAGTTTATAGGTCAAGTATTGAATATAGTGAATCAAATTAGATCTAATAGAGAAACAATCACGGATCAGAAGATCATAGAAAAAATACTTAGGAGTTTACCCAGAAAATTTGATGCAATAGTTGTAGCTATTGAGGAAACCAAGGATTTGGAACAATTATCACTAGATGAATTAATGCATTCTTTGTTAACACATGAATCCTGAATGAATAGGAATAACAATACTTCTCTTGAGAATGCTTTCAAGTCACAAGTATCATTTGGCAGAGGAAGAGGAAGAGGAAGGTCAAACTTCAAAGTAAGAGGTAGAGGCATAAATGGAAGGAACAATCCAAATCAAGGTGAAAACAATAATCAAAACTACAAAAATAGAGGACGTGGCAACAATCAATTCCAGCAAAGTTCATAGAGGTTAGATAAATATAACATTCAATGTTATTACTATAAAAAATATGGACATTATGCAAGTGAATGCAGAAAGAAACAAGGAAATGTAGACAAGCAAAATGCTAATTACACAAATGAATCTAGTTCTAATCCTGGTGAATCTAGTTCTAATCCTGGAAGCATATTTCTCACTTTTCATGTTACTCAAGAAAATGCTAGAGATATTTGGTTCTTAGATAGTAGATGTAGTAACCATATGACAAAGAATAAAGAATTTTTATCTAGTCTTGATGATTCTATAAAATCTGAAGTTAAATTAAGAAATGATAACAAAGTGGATGTAATGGGTAAAGGAGTAAAAATGTTTTGGAAAAAAATGGTGAAAGAAGGTTTATTCCTGATGTTTATTTACTACCTGGACTAAAGTAAAATCTTATGAGTGTTGGATAGTTAGTACAGAAAGGTTATAGAGTATCCTTTATAGATGATGTTTACACAATACTAGACAAGTTTCCAAGTGACAGTTTGATAGGAAAAGTGGATGTGACCAAGAATTGGATGTTCCCTCTTCGAATTCAGTGCATCCAAGGAGAAGAGGAAGCCCACTTCAAAACCATGCATATAGACTAATCATCGCTATGGCACTTAAGGTATGGAAATTCACATTTTAGAAGTTTGAATTTGTTACAAAAGTAAAATATTTTGAAGGGATTACCACCACTAGAATAGCCAGGAAGTTTATGTGAAAGTTGCATTCTAGCAAAACAACATAGAGAGAGCTTTCCAGTAGGAGCCTCATATAGATCAAAGGTAATATTGGAGCTAGTCCATAGTGATTTATGTGGACCAATGCAAATTCCATCATTTGGAGGTAGTACTAATTTTCTAACCTTCATTGATGACTTTAGCAGAAAGACGTGGATATATTTTCTCAAAAATAAGTCTGAAGCCTTTGGATAGTTTAAAGAATTCAAGACTATGGTTGAAAAGTAGAGTGGCCTTTACATCAAGGTACTTAGATCAGATAGAGGAGGTGAATATATGTCTAATGAATTTCAAGACATTTGCAGATATCATGGCATTTAAAGACAACTGACTACAAGTACACACCACATTAGAATGGTGTAGCGGAAAGAAAGAATATAACAATCATGTAGATGGATAGAAGCATGTTGATGGGCAAACATTTGTCAAATTAATATTGGGTAGAAGTAGTAGCATGTGCAGTATATATTCTAAATAGAAACCCAACAAAGAGTGTTAGAGATCAAATTCCACAAGAAGCTTGGAGTGGTAAGAAGCTTAGTGTGCATCATTTTAGAATCTTTGGTTGTATTTCATATTCTCTTATACCATCTAAATTGAGAATAAAACTTGATGATAGAGGTGAGAAATGCATTTTTATTGGCTATAGTGAAGAATCAAAGGCTTATAAGTTGTATAACCCCATTTCAAAGCAAGTGATTATTAGCAGAGATGTTGAATTTAAGGAAGAAGAAGCATGGGATGGTTGCACCATCACAATTGGAGCACCAATTCCACAAAATAAAGAAGAATTTGAAGAACAAAATTTTCAAGGTGATCAACCTTCTCCACAAGCAAGAACTAGCACTCCAATAAGAACACCCAGGAGATTAGAACAAGGTGAATCATTTGGACATGCATGTCATCCTACTCCAAATTCACAAGTGAGTGATGAATCAAATCCAACTCTTGCCACTTTAAGATCAAGATTTAAATGTAAGAAAATGAGAAATTTGAATGAGATATATAATGAAGAAGAAGAGAAGTTCGATTTGTGTTCAAATTTTTCTCTTTTCACTCATGATCCTATGTATTATGAAGAAGTAGTTACTGAGGAACATTGGATAAAATCAATGGATGAACAGATGAATGCCATTGAAAGAAATAAAACATGGGATCTAGCTAATCTATCTGAAGGTAAGGATTTCATTGGAGTCAAATGGGTTTATAAGACCAAATTTGATGCAGATGGAAATGTTGAAGAACGCAAGGCAAGGTTAGTATCCAAAGGTTTTGCACAAGAATATGGAATTGATTATAATGAAACATTTACTCGAGTTGCTAGACTTGATACTATTAGAATGGTTTTAGCAATAGCTGCTCAAAATAATTGGAATGTATATTAAATGGATGCCAATTAAGCTTTCTTGAATGGTTTCCTAGATGAAGAAGTGTATGTGAAACAGCCACCAGGTTATGAAGTGCAAGGACATGAAAAAAAAGTCTACAAATTGAAGAAGGCCCTTTATAGTCTAAAGCAAGCACCAAGAGCATGGTATAATAGGATTTATTGATACATGACAAACAATGGATTCAACAGAAGCAATAGTGAGCCTACATTGTACACAAAAATCAACAAAGAAGGTCAGATTTTGATTGTGTGTTTGTATGTTGATGATTTGATTTTCACTAGAAATTTGTCTGTAGACACATTTAAATCAGCAATGAAGAAAGAATTTGAAATGATAGATTTTGGATTAATGAAGTACTTTTTGGGCATAGAATTTGTAAAATCAGAGAAAGGAATTTTTATTTGTCAAACTAAATATGCAAAGGATGTGTTAAGGAGGTTTAAGATGCTAAATTGTAAACCAACACTTACACCAGTTGCTACAGGGACCAAAATTAGCAAAGAAGACAAAGGGTCCAATGTTGATTCTACAACATTCAAAAGACTAGTTGGCAGTTTGATGTATCTTATAGCTACAAGACTAGATATCATGTATGGGGTCAGTTTAATCTCTAGATTCATGGAGTCACTAAAACAATCACATTGGCAAGATGGAAAAAGGATATTGAGATATGTGGCAGGAACAATAGAATATGGAATTTTATATTCCATTACTAATGATTTTTGTTTGATTGGTTATAATGATAGTGATTTTGCAGGTAGCATTGATGATAGGAAGAGTACTTCTAGACATGCCTTTTTTTTAGGAACATGTGTGATCACATGGGCATCCAAAAAGCAACCTATAGTGACATTTTCATCAGCTAAAGTAGAGTATGTAGTAGCCACATCAGCAGCATGTCAAACAACTTGGATGAGGAGAATATTGACAGATTTATTACAAGCATAGAAGGATTCAACAACAATCTTTTGTGACAACAAATCAGCAATTGCATTTTCAAAAAATCAGGTTTTTCATAAGAGGAGCAAGCACATTGATACAAGATTTTATTTTATCAGAGAGTTAGTAAACAATGGAGAAATACATCTAGAGTTCTATAGATCTGAAGATCAATTGACACATATATTCACAAAGGCATTAGCAAAGGAGACCTTTGATGATCTAAGACAAAATTTGGGCATTGTAAATGTTGAAGTAGTTAGTGGTAGAAATTAAGGGGGAGTGTTAGAAACTCAAGTCAATTGTAGATATTTTCTCCAAAACTACTAGTTCCACATCCTTCTCATGCATGCACTTCAGTTAACAAATAGTTAGCTCAAGCAGTTGGAGAGTTAGTTTGCATGCAAAGACTATAATTAGTCTTCAGTTTGCTTTTCTAATTATTGTTTGCTTTCAAATCTATTTAAGAGACCGATGGGAACAACTTTGTAATCAAGGATCAAGAAGATCTGCAAGATTCAAGAAAATTAATAAAATTTTGTTTTTTCCATGATTGTTGTTGCAATATGAGGGTTTGTGTTCTTTTCTTTTGTTCTTCATGCTCTATTTTTCTGTCAAAAGCACTCTTAGATACATACAATTCATTGGACAATTGAATCAGGGTGGAGTTAGTTCCTTAGAGTTTATATTTACAATTGAATAAATTGTTGACATTATTAAACTCTTAATATGTCTTATTATTATCAATTATATGTATTATTTTGGCAAATGTAATTTTTCATTGTGAGGGAGTTAGGATAAAATCAGTACTTATTCTCTTTCTTTCTTATCATTCTATTTATTTATTTTTTTGACTGTATATGAATATCTAATATGATTTATTAGTTGGGACTCATCTTCTCTTCCTCAATTATTTACTTAGAGGATAATATTAGAGTATTAGACTAAATTTTAATGTATTTCTAATATTTAATTTGAAGTATTAAATAATTACTAATTGATATTAACATTAACTATTAGTGT